>VYZM01009178.1:101850-154905 GCA_013398915.1 Dromas ardeola
GGAGCCGGCTGGGACCGGCGGGGCCCGGCTGTGTCCGGCGCGGGGCAGCCCCGGCCATTTCTCACCCAGGCCGCCCAGCCGAGCCCTCCTGCAGACACCTGGGCAGTGATAGCCTGGACACTGAAACTAAGAATTAACAATCAAATGTAAAGTTAGACATTTTGAAAGAAGACCAGACAGATTTGGGCATGAAGGTTGAATGTTGTGAGAATAAACAAAGACGTATGAAAAGAAAGGTAAATACAAGTGCAAAAAGCCTGAACTCCGGTAAGTGGGTATTTTTTACTTTCATTAAATAAGACACTCACCCATTAGAACTGACAGGTTACCTTAGCTGAAGGGATACTAGCTGATAATAGATAAAAATCAAATTTAGGTTGTTGTGTTTTTTTCTTTTAGCCCATCTGAGGCTTAACTCATCACATTGAGGATGAAGTGATGCAGGGTTGTGTGTTTACCTGCAGTCAAATCCACACTGTCTGACCCAGAGTTTAAACAATGTACTGGGTCGGTGCTGTAAGTAAAGGGTGGAGACAAAAGTACCCTCATCTCTTGCCTAAGATAAATACACTCCTGGTATCTTCTTTAGTGCAGTAAATGGATTTGGATTTACATACCATATAGCACAAGAAAAGGAGGAAGAGTTTGCCCCTCGAAGAAGCACTCCTCTTTTTTGCTCATTGACTAGCAACTGCAGCTCACTTTTGACTTAAATGGGATTATATGATGTACCTTTCTCTACGGCCTTTTGTCCTTATCAGTGAGAGAATCACACAACAGCTGTTTCTTTCAAAACAGACTTGGGGGGAGGGGGGGTAAGAAAAAAATAAAAAAGAAGAGGCTAAATCAAAGATCAGCACATCCACAACTGAACCTGCACATCTTGTACCCAATTTGAAATGTTTCCTTTTCTCAAAAATGAAACTAGTGATGCAGATGGAAAACAAATGAGTCCACTGGGCCTGAATACTCACAGGCAACGATGAGGAAGACTAGATTTTTCATTTTTTTTTCTGAGTAAGTGCTGCTGCACAGACTAACCATGCATTGCTAATCATATTTACAGAGCTGATGTGCTCAAAGGATGTACTATTGGGAAGCAGGGTGTAGGCAATATGACCTCATGCTTTATGCATTTCAAGGAAATACTGCAACAGGTTGTGAGAAACATAGATGAAATTGAAAGAATTCTATTAGTAGTGGCAGGAAAATGAAGATAGCTTTTAAATGTCTGCCAGCTAAGGAAAATAATCACTTGGAGTTAATTGACTCCAGTTGAAGACCTGAGGCATATGTTTTGATCTGTTCACAGCATTATTTTTATTTTTTTTAAAGTTCCTTCCAGTTTCTTCCCCATTTTGCAGACACAAATAAAGCTGAAAACACAATGATATCTATAGTCTTTGTATTAGACCTTCATATAAAAATTATCAATTCTAGCCTTTAGAAGTGCCAATGGATCAAGGGTCACAAAGTTGAGATAATGAAAGTTTCCTGATTTCAAGAAGCTTTTTTTTTTTCATTTGTCAGTATTTCTTTTGCTTTGTTTTAACTATGACTTCTGGAATATCTTATATTTCACACAAAAAGCCATATATACGTAGTCTTTGAACTTTTTCTAAAACGCTGTCCATCTAAAAGTATTTCTAACCATTCTTATTCACTGGATACAGTGATAATAAGAAGGAAGAACCTTTCACACCAAACTGGATCTAAGATGTAATGCTCAAAAGGGTGAAGGCAGTGAGTAAGGGATAAGGATACTGACAGAAGTAGTAGTATAATATTCCTACATATTGCCGAGATGTACACAGGCAGCTCATGGTCATATATCTATTTAGAACAGTCTCATGGCAGACGATTACATACAAGTGAGTTTCTATAAAAAGCAGAATAACTGACTTTATAGCCATCACCTACATGTGCAGAAACCTTTCAGCCCATTCAAGCCAGTTTTTGGTGTCAGGCCCATTTCTGTTGCCTCGAAGAAAAAGCAGTTTAGAAGTTTAGAAGGCACATTTAAATGTGCCTTAAACTAGTTATTTTCATAGTCACATTATTTTCTCTTCTGTTCTCAATTGATCTTCATCCTGACCTTGACCTGTCTTATACCATTGTGCTAGATGTAAAAAGGATATTTAATTATGGAAGAGAGAGATTCCATTCCTACAGTGGGACCTCTGAGCTAACTTCAAAGGGGAATTAAGGTCAGTACTGCAGTGTTGAATTTTAGTGCTTTGTCAGAGGACAGGATCTACAGCCTGGTGTTATCACCTGTCTAGGCTTTTAGGAGTATAATCTATAAAAGCCATAATACTGACCCTGGAAACCATCTAAGATGGTTAATTGCAAATACTAGCAGCAGAATGATGCTTCTCGGGAATATTGCTGTATCTTTCCCCTTACAATTTACTATCTTGGTGAAGGAGATAATTCAACCAGGCCACTTCTTAATCAAGGTGTGGGTCCTTCTCTTTCAGCCAGTAACCAGTCATTAAAAATACATATCTGGAATATATGAAACCCTGAATCAACTCTGCCCTCTGATTTAAAGCAGGGATTTTGAATCCAAATTTCCAGCATCCCAGCTGAACACCCAGATGATTTGATCAGAGAATATGCTCAGGTATTACTTCCATAATATCTAGCCATGTTTAAAAAGTCAAGCATACATTGGGCTACTTGCCAAACAAAAGGAGTCTGAGTCTCTAACTTAATGGCAGTGAAACTCATAGAGGAGAGACAAATACAATTCTGAGCTTTGCCTGAAAGTGTTTGCACTCAAATAGCCTATGAAACTTCACTGCAGACCAGACATGGTGATTCAGATGTCAGACTTTCTTATATTTTTTTGTTGAAGCTGTTTCAGGTTTTGTAAGTAAATAAGTATTCATCATGTGAGACTGTAGGAAACCATAACAGCAATCATTTAGGACAGAAGATTGGCTTTCTGTTCTTAAAACGTGTGAGTAGCAGAAGATTATTATTTGTTGATTTATTTATTCATCTATATATTTTTATAAAGTAGGGTGTTTTCAACAGGAGGCAAATGGGAAGAATATACCCTCAAATGCCTTATACTCTAATTGTTAGCGCATTTACTTAAGGGTGGGTTTGATACAGATTAGAGAGAAAGACAGACAGAGCTTAAGCTTTTCCATTTCTAGAAGAATATTTCAACTACTTGACTAAAAGGCAGGGGGTTACTTTCTCATTTAGCCATCTTCTGCAGGAAATTACTGTCTTTCTCCTTTATCCTGTTTTTTAGAAAAGGGTGGAGCTATTTACTTTCAAAACAAGGATCACGTTATGAATCTTGAGAAGACTAAGCTATCTGGAAGTTCAAAGCCTGCTTCCCTCGGAGAGCATTACTAGAATTTCTGTCTTCTGAAGAGCAGAAGTTGGGAGTCCTACCTTTCCTCTGGCACTGTATAGGAGTGCCTGGGTAGGGATCACTATTTCCTCTTCCCAAGAAAATGCTTTAATTCCTACTGTAAGTGAAATCTGAAGTGTCCGCCTTCCTTTTTCTTTTTCTTTGAATGGTACCACGAACTCATCTAACATTCAATAGGAAATGCATGCTTTGAAGGATGGATACTGATGTGTTATACCTTTTAAAAAATGTGCACACTTGCTGAAATTTTTCACCACTAGAAAGATATCAAAGCTTTTCATTGACTCAGGTGGACTTTTAATTTCACCACAGATGTTTCAGAGTTGAAAACGTCTAAGAAGCATTTTGCAAAGTTGACATCCAACAAAAATCAATGAGTTCATAGGTGATCTCAAACAAGAATCGCATCCAATCAATTTTTCATCTGGCGTAAGGTTTTGAGGACACTCATTAAGCTATTCTAGGCATAATGAAAAGATACTGATCTTTACTGAATGTGTAAACAAATCCTGTGGGTGTTGCTGTATTGAGCACTCACAAATGCTGTAGATAGATTCAGGAAAATAGAAAGTAATATACGAACCTAGCATGCAGGCTTGCAATACCAGATTCACCTTATAGAACACAATTCTTTGTCACAGGGCACATTGTTGACTCATGTTGTACTTGGTGTCCACCAGGACCCCCAGATCCTTTTCTGCAAAGCTAGAACTTATAGTTCCTCAGTCCCAGGAATCAAAGGTAGTTGAATATGACATTCGCAGTATTGCTTTGTAGTGGATCTTCAAAACAACAGCGATACGTGCAGGCTTAGACAGACATTAAGTTTGACATCCCCAGGCTTTTCAACTTTACTCAATGATTTCTGCATCAATTCCATTGATTACTACTTGCCATTTGTGTAGAATGGTATTCCCAGTGCATCGAGAAGCTTCAAAGGATGGAGCATATACCAGATCCTCACAAAATTGTTGCATTTATTAATAGACTTCAATAATATTTTTTTTCATGCTACAAAACTTACTCATATGAGTTTTCATTATTCGTAAGAAACATACAAGTGGACTATGCGCAGGATGCAAGAATACCTTAGATGTGAATTTGCTTATTATTGTTTAACTTTAAAAAAACCCCACCAATAATAATAAAAATAGATGAGTGTACATTTCTAAGTAGTCAAATATTTAATGTTCAGTAATTATCACATCAGTATGATAAAAAATATTTAGCTTTTCTCCAACATTTTTTTGGCAGTGGATCTTGAAATATTTTGCAATGGCATATAAAATTATATAATCCGTTTAAAAGTCACAAGATACACAGCACAGGAAGCAAATATAGTAGTGACACTTAGAAAAAGATGAAGACAGATGAACGTAGCCACTTCTGCTTCCTTTCTTTTCCCAACATACCAAAAAAGAGTGAGCGGTTCCTTTGATATCTTCATAGGATAGAAAATACAAGTTTAATTTCCCTGAGTCCTCTTTGTATTTCTTACTAGCTTTGGAAGTCCAAAAAACCCTGTGATTTTGAACTTTGAAAGTGTTGCCCAATTATTCCAAACAACTAATTGTGCTGAACACCTGCTTCTTCTCCAACCTCTAATTTTTGATGTTGACAAATGTTACCTTCGATCATGGAGTACCTTCACCTGTTGCTGCAGATCACAATATCAACTTCTTTTTCCCTTGAAGATAGAGATGTATGCAACCGAGAAGATGAGAAGAGAGTGGAAATTTTCTGTGACTTGAGAGCCATAGTAGAAATCTTGTACAGACTATGTTGATGGGACTTGCTGATTTCTACTCTGACCTCCTTAAAGGCTGCCTAGTGTTTTGTAGACTTCGCCTCTGAAGGCTTTTCACTCACATCACCTCCAATGCACACACTGTAGTAACTGCCTTACTAAGTTGATGTTTCACGAAAGTCACTTATGTAAAGAAAAAGCCTGTACATTACTCACAAAGTTCTTTCTTCAACCAACCTTACTGCCTCCACATCAATAAGGAATGGAACAATCATACAAAGTAAAGAGCAAAGGATTTCTGATAAGAATTGCTTAGTACTGGGTCTGATTGACTCTCTCTGACACCTTAAAGCTTCTTGCATCAGGTAATGCCTTTTCTGAAGCCACTGCTGGGTCTGGTTGATAAGGGTACTTGAAATGCTGAAAGCTGTGATCTTGTTAAAAAGGGTCAAAAGAAGCAGTCTTAGTAACATTTCAATGGTTGGATTATTGCTACTGAAGAGAGCAGTAAATGCCACTTACAACTAAATTTTCCACTTCATCCGAGGTGTGGATAACTGTTCTTCTGATACCTTTCCCCCAAGGAAAGCTCTGCAGCAGCAGGCAAAGGGAAGTAATTACATATTTAAAGGTACAGCTGTCTTAGATAAATTCAATTCAGTGGGGAAAAAAAAATAAAAACACAAACCGAGGGAAAAAAAGGAAAAGAATTACTTACAGACATTTTGCTTATTTAATATATTTTATTAAGCCAGGGAAACTATTCTCAATAGCTCAAATTAATTGCGTAAAATCAACTAAGATGTGTAACTGTATATTTATAGCGTTTTTTTTCACTATGTGCTGCATCTTTAAATGCCTCAATCTGTTTTCTTGTCATGGCTGCTCAGCTGACATACACCTTGTTATCCAAGATATATTACGTTTATAGTTTTCCTTTCCACTTTGCCTTTGCTTGCCTTTTCTAAACTTAAGAGATAAGCTCGAGTGGTTGATTTCATCTTCGACCAGCCATAGGGGACAGAGGAGGGGAGCATCTTGTCAGTGGTAAACAGGAGGCTTGGCTGTGCATGATCTGGAGTAAGACAAATCCAGGGGATATCCTGCTTCTTGAAATTGGACTGTATACTCAGTCTTTGAATCAACAAGGTTGGTGATCTACACAGTGAAGGTCATTTCTGACTGTTAGAAACCAATGATCGTGATCCTTTTTTCTTTTTTTTTAAATTAATTTTGGAATAACACTAAAAGTTGTAGATATTGCCTGATATTGTGGGGATGTCCAAGATTTGAATAAAGTTCCTCCAAGCAGGAGGTGCACAACATAGGATAAGGCGAACTCCAAGTAGCTTGAAGAATTTCTAGAAGGCTCAGGAGAGAGACAAAACCACTGATGCTCTTCTTTGAATTAGCCCCATGTGTTTTCCTAGTTATTCTCTGCATGAAAGCAGTTTGTGTGCAAGGAACTTGTATGCAACAGCTCACTAGATCTTACTCAATGTTATTTAGGGAGCAGCAACACTGGATGTTGTTGGCAGAGAAGAGGTTGTAGAGAGGTTAAAAGTCCTTAGTGAGACTCAGCCCAAAGATAAGACAATGGCATACAGTTAAGATCTTTCACATCTCACAGCTAGCTGGCTCACAGAGTCTGGACATAACAAACTTACGTCTCACTACATTGCTTTGTGCAGGCAGCCCTGCATATTATGGTTGCTGGATCAAAGAGAGGAATCTGAACATAAAAAGAAAAAAAATAAAGAAAAGGAGGAAAAGCACAAGAAGGACATGGACCTGTTGGAACGGGTCCAGCGGAGGGCCACGAAGATGATCAGAGGGCTGGAGCACCTCTGCTATGAGGACAGGCTGAGAGAGTTGGGGCTGTTCAGCCTGGAGAAGAGAAGGCTCGAGGAGACCTTATAGCAGCCTTCAAGTACCTAAAGGGGGCCTACGGGAAGGATGGGGAGGGACTCCTTATCAGGGAGTGTAATGATAGGACACGGGGTAACAGCCTCAAACTGAAAGAGGGTGGATTTAGATTGGATATCAGGAAGAAATTCTTTACTGTGAGGGTGGTGAGGCACTGGAACAGGTTGCCCAGGGAAGTTGTCGATGCCTCATCCCTGGAGGTGTTCAAGGCCAGGCTGGATGGGGCTTTGAGTAGCCTGGTCTAGTGAGAGGTGTCCCTGCCCATGGCAGGGGGGTTGGAACTAGATAACCTTGAAGGTCCCTTTCAACCCAAAATTGATCAATGTGTCTATTTTTGTGAAGTAATTTATTCTGTTTTGATGTTTTTGTTTCTCCCACCCCCACCCCCAACATGCTACTTTTTAATTCCTCTATTATTTTACAGATATTTCTACATCTTGACCTGCTGACAGTGCTGCTTGTTCTCACTGTAACACTGGCTTGAGTTCACCACAGTTTGCTCAAATTCTCTGCAGACTGGTAAACTTATAGCTGTATTCACAAGTCTTTTCAGCCCAGAGACCTAATTTAGTAAAACTAGAAGATGCTAAGCAGGCTGTCAGAAACACTTTATTGCTCTCTACTGACTAGTTATGGAGTTAAAATACTTCATTTAGTGGAACTGGTTCATTTCCCCCCAATTTCTTCTGTTCTTAACACCACACTTCCTTCTCTCTCTACTGCACATATTTAGAACGCCATGTATGAGGCTTACCCATGCCTAAGTTAGATGCTAAATTAGTCACAATAGACTTGAGACTTTGTAAACAACAGCATGATTTTCTTTTTTCATAAAAGCAAAATGTTAGATGCTTTCCAGCCTAGCAGTTCTCATTACTGCTTGAAGCATACCACAAGCTAAAACTGTTCTAAAACTGACTTATTTAGTCTCCACATAAAATACACCTGTCCCAGCTAAACCAATTTTCTCCATACTTTGTACGAGACTACACTACCTCGTCTGGTGTTTCAAAATTCTAGTTTGATGGCCAACATGATAACTGGAACATTTACATTACAGGTGTTCCTCACACTGTAGTCTGTTTCTGTTGTGCAGTGGAGATCTGCTAGGAAACATTGTTCATAACTAAAATAACGCACTTGTGTGTACATAGTATTACAGAGCTAAAGAACTGAGATACAATGAGCCTGCAGCACTGACCTGTTTCTGGTGAACTAAGATGTTACCAATGGGCAATAAGTCAGAGACACATCCTAAGATGGTCTAGTTTTGCAATACACTTACATTTTTCTTAGAAAAGGTAAAGCAGGAGAAATATGAATTTCAATTTATAGAGATTGTACAGTTCTTACTATTTCTCCTTAGCCCTCTGTTCTGCACCAGGAGGGGTGCAGGGTTCTTTACAGATCTCAGTAAGAACTGAGCAGCATCAGACAGATCCCAGATGAACAGCCATAGCATGCTGCGCAGATCCCATCCACGGAGAGCTTCACCACCCCCTTACTACTCTGGCTCCTTGTATCTAGTATAACAAACAAAACTACACATTTGTTTTGACAGGTGTTTTTTTTTATGCCCAGCAGAACATAACTAGCTACATATGTCTTGGAACTATATCCAGGGACAGTTCATACCTAGAGCCTCCCAGCCTGTTCCCCTTTATTTTTATGTCTAGCTGTGGTCACTGAAGCTCATCTATGGGTATCTCAGGTCTTAGCACAAGGCCCACCATGGCTGACAATTTGCTCAAGATCACTAACTCCTTGAATACGTCTTCGGCAAGACTCCCAGTAAATCCTCATCCTTTCATCCTTCTTGCATACTAACCAAAGTACTGAAATATCCTGGATATTTTGGTCTGCAAAATGAAGAGGACATTGCCCTGTGCTCCCAATGTAACACTCCAAGTACTAATGAGATTTACAGAAATACCTGTTTACTAATATGTTATCACAAACTAGATCACTGTGCATGTTATCATGTGCACCTCATTTAACTGCAGTTAGACCTTTCAGTAATTTGTATTAAATAAAATATTAATGAGTGACTAAATGTTTGCTTATTCCAATCAGTAATTTACCATACTATTTTGGATAATATACCTAGTGATCAGTTAAAAAAAAATTGCATCTTGTAGTGGGATTCACATTGTGAGTATTGTGTGTACTCTAACATCATCTTCCAATTATTATGATTTTTTTTTAATATATATTTTTTTAAGCTGTAGCACTTGGGGAATAAGATTTCACATTAAAAAGTTCTATTTGTGATCTGTTCATGCGTGAAAATAGATGGTGGCCTCAGATAGATGTGGGACTTACATTATGTGTTTGACAGGATGGTCTTTTGTTGAAGGCACTAATTTAGGATTGAGGAGATCTGTGCTATACTGTCTCTGACAAACAGTTTCTGAATTTTCTTGAGTGAGTTATTTAATCTCATTCTTCCTCCTCTGTATGGCTAAAATAATTTTTTTTTTTTGTTTTTTTTTTTGTTTTTAATCATCATCATTGATAAAGATGAATCCACTGGACTGGAAGCTGATATTTGGAATTTGCTCTGAACAAAAGGTGATCCAATATTATGAAAGGGATAGTTTACCCCAAGGAAGTAAACTTGGGAGTATAACCAAGAGGAAAGATAAGTTTATAATGAAGAACGTCAATGATAATTGCGAGTCCTGTAGGAAAATTTGTCAGAGATGCTGATGAAACTGCAAGTTGCGCTCAAGAAACAGTACACAATAGTTTTCTGAATTCTCAGATGTTTTGGTCTTACCATAAGCCACAAATGCAATTAAACAAATTCTTTACCCTTCCTTCCCCCAAGTCTCACTTTGATAACAAGCTTTACTAGTAAAGGTATCTGCTTTAATCTAATATGCATAGACATTTCACTTAACCCAACATGATATTTCAACTGAAAATACCAGCATACAAATCATAATTTGTATGTGTGTATTAATAAGATTAAGGATATCCATCTGACATTTTAATATGTCAATGTCCAGGTCATGATGAATTTCATGTTAGCAGGACTGTGTAAAGATCAAAACTTGGATAGTAAGTTATTCAACATCAGAATTAAACATCTGAATTAAATGTAGAATTATTGGATAACTCAGAAAAAGTGCAATAAAAGCAAACAGTAATACTAAGCTACAAGGCTAGTGTAATGCATTTTGTACACCCTAATGAAAAATTTTATGTCTGGGGAGAAAAAGCTGTGAAGGTCATGTGTTTGCATTTCTGATAGACACAGTGAAGAACAACAGAGTGAAGATCTCTGGAGAGAAATTTTGTCTTCCTAAGTTTGGTGGTTAGGATCTTCTCCTGCTGTCTACAGGCATCATCTCATCTGTCCCTCCTGAGAGACACTGAAGTCAGAAATGAGCATCCAACATGCAGATATTTAACATCCATGTAGGTATGAGGGAATATTCTGCCCAGCATCCTGCTGTCACTCCATGAGTCCTTTTTCTTTCCCATCATTCACATGCAGGCACATTGAATGACCTGAGGCATATTAAAAGGTGCTAGGGACCTGTACTTCTAAACTGCATTCCATCCTTTGTTTAAGAGGAATGGTTAAATTGTTGTTTTAAGCTTAAGCAATAAGTAGGTCCTTAACTTAAGATGCTAACACCACCCATCTGTTGGGTGTTCTAAATGAGCCTGGATACCATTCTGAAAATCGTGTTTTAGCCAGTCATAAATTCTTTTCTGACTACAGTGATAACAGCAACAGCTTGAAATAACATGCCAGGTGACTTACTGGAACTCAGACTCAATGTTATAAGGTCTACAGTCTTTGTTCTTTGTTTTTAGATTTAGAAATGGAGCCAAGAAACCTAAAGCTATCATTCATAAACAACAGCAGTGCAACAGACTAACTGACAGTCACCGAGAAGAATTGACCGTAGTCCTTTGTAAATAGAGAATAAATTCCCAAATTTTGCAACATACCTGTTAGATCCTAATTTGCTGTCACTTAGTAAAAAGAATGGTGATAAAATATTTTATCATCATGGTCAGCACTCTAAAATATGGGGTTTAGAGGCAGGATTAACAGTGGCAGTAAGAAAATACATGGTATTATGGCTTTGTGGAAATATCAAGTGGAAATTAATTACTACGGAGCAGTGATTCAAAATGGATGCACTCTCAGGAATAGAGCTTATTGCATACGTTTTACTGAAACCTCCCCCCCACCTTCTCTTTTTTTGGCCCAACTATAACATTATGTGGGTATACAATACTCCCAATGAAATGTTCTCAAGCCCAAGGACTTAATTTTTGAAAAGATATAGACAAAAAGGAAAAGAGAAAGCAGTCACTGAGTGCCGAATATCCCAATTTTCAGGACTTTCATTTGAGAAATAGAAAACTGTCAGGGCTGAACCTACTTGTCTGACTTTTCTGCAAGCATCCTTACTGACTATGGGCAATCATTAGATGTGTCTTTTTCTCATTTATCCTGAAAGGAAAGTTAAATAGAAAAGGGTCTAATTTCTTTTCTCACTGCGCTGGAGCACATCATCAATCCACATACATTGTGCTTTTTTGCTGGTAATGAAATGGTAATGTCATTTTTCTAGATATTTCTACACAGAAGACACTGAGGTTTACATAGAAAAAAACCCCTCACATTCCTCAGTTCACTCCTCTCTGCTTCAGTAGGTAGGGGATATAAAATGATAGTGTTCCCCAAATCAGAAAATCGTTGCCCCACATGATGACTTAAAAATACTTGCCATATCTTCTTGAAGAACTTATACGACTTCTTTGAGAAAAACGAGGAGCCCAAATACCATTGTGAAGGAACATGTCTTGATGTATAACAAATGTTCTTAAAAAGGCCCAATGCTGATGTTAATTCACTTCAGGCAGTTTGATCTGGAAGGGCCTCAGGTTATTTTATAATCTTAGCAAATTCCATTTTCCTAGACTTTTGTTTCAGTAGGTTCTGATGCAAACCAGCAAGTTCCATAAAACAGTTACATTATAATTAAATGATATGCTTTCCATGGCTAATTAACTGAACAATTGCCCTCATATCCTTTCTCAAGATTCACCTCTTCTTCATGACATAAAAGATTTATAAAATTATTCCAGACCTTCTTTCTGATTTTTTATTTACTTTAATTTTTTTGTGTGTGCAACCTAGCTTTGGTAGGCATTTTAATACCTGCATATTTTAGGTACCAGTGATTAGTATGAATCTTCACGAATATTCAGACAATGTACTACCTTGTTCTATGCTATGAGCAGTTTCTTTACTTGAAGCATAATTTGAGAGGTATAGATACTATGGGATGTATATAATTAGGTGTTTACAGCAGATTGAGTGCTCAAGTGAGGAGCCCAAGCTTCCCCAAGGAAAATGGCAGAGTCCCTTGGGAAGTCCCTGAAAACATCTTTCTTTGGATAACATTGATATACAGTGTTCCTTTGGGCACTACTTTAAAGTACATGAAACTCTCTCAAAATCTGCCCCTACCAGGAAACATTGTAAGCCTGCTTTGGTGCATATCACTAAATCATTTAAGGGCTTCATTGAAGCTGAATCTAGTTATACCAGCTCTAAATTTGATTGATGGGGAAGAACCCAAGTAAACCTAAAAAAACAGGTGCCAAAGTCACCCACAGACCACCAGAATTGCACATGAAATTCACTGAAGCCGCAAAGGGAATACTGCGTGTACCTCTGTAAAATTCCCAATGCAATCAACAAAATGAAAAATTGCAAAGAAAAAACAAAAATAAAACAAACCAGAGCCAATTTTTCCAAATGAGTAAGAATGTTCCCTGAGACAGTAACCAGGTAACACTTGTATTTTTTTTCTTTGTTTTTGTTTAGCAAATGAAGTGCTGAATACCCTAATCAATCCAGAAGATCAGGAAACTTTTTTTGCCAAGTGAACAAAAGCGTACAGAATGGATTTAGCAAGCTGATCCTTCATTCTGGGCAGATGCCAGTTGTTTCATGCGAAAGCATGAGGTAAAAAAGCAGGACAGAGAGTGGAAAGCAACCTGAGCTGTGCAGCCACCAATTGACTCTTGAATAGCTGTAATGGGGCTAACAGGACCACGTGAGTAAATGTCTCATTACCAAGCTGAGTTTTATATTTCAGCACGCAGGCCAGACCCTTAGTGGGTGTAAATCAGCATAAACTGGCTGTGGATGTGGCACACTAATTTGTCAGATCCAACATTCTTTGGCGAACAATAGCCCTTTCTTCCGTCCCATTCTTGCAAATAAGAAAGCAGTTTTGTGGAAAACTGACATTTCCTTCCACTCTGTGCAGAGAAATAAATCTAGCACTTAATCTTACTTGTGTTCATGTACAGCTTCCCCTCCCACCTGCTGTCCTTGTTGAACAAGAACTTACAGGTTCAAGGCCTCGGGGCATGGGTTTCATGATTAGCAATGTGGGCCTTAAAGCTAAGGTACTTTGACAGTTGTTCCATTTCCTAGCATTTACTTCAGCAGTGAATTGAAATACCTTAAGGAATAAATACTACCCTCAGACAATAGACTGTGATCCCCAATCAAATTCTGGAACTGAATTACCCTGGAAAATTATTTCAATTCTTTCTTCTTCCTTCACTTACCTGTCAAGACCCAATATGAAACCTCAGGTTTTATTGCTGCTAAATTTTTCTTTGCTGTTAAAAACAGATCGAATTTTCATTGGGCCAAGTTATTTTTAAGGGAGAAAGGAAAATGGCAAAAGTCTGAGATTCTGAGCTGAGTATTGGTCTTCTGATACAAAGACGCTGACAGACCAACCTGCTTTATTAGAGGGGAAGCCCCCAGAGCAGAATATGTAGAAGCATTAGGATATCCATTTCTTTTATATTGTTCCTCAGTGTGTTTGCTGATGTGTCACGCAACCAGGGTAGGTGGATAAGTGGATAGTGGGTAAGTGGATAGTGTACAAGTGATCTGAGAGTCGTGGGATCAGGACTTAAGGTAGGTCTGCAGGAGTAAAATAACAACATTATGATCCACAGAGCTCCTACTTCACTGTTACTTGGACTCCAAGGAAGTTCAGGTTTCCAGAGTGATATAAGTTTTGCGTATACATACAGAAATATGAAAAAACTTAAGTTGGAAAGATCCTCTGGAGGTTCCACCTGCTCTGCACATGTGTAAATTTGAAGTAAGATCAGGTTGTTCAGATCTGTGAAAAGCTGAGTTTTGAATGTCTCCAAGAACAGAGTCTCAGCCTTTCTGGACAGCCTGTTCTGTGGATAACCACTCCCACTGTAAAGGGGTTTTTCCTTATGTCTCTCAGAAATTTCCCTTTTACGTGTTTGACTGTTGCCTCTTGTCCCTTTGTTGTATAGCTTTGAGCAGAGTCTGGCTCTGTTAGGTTGCTGAAGACAGCCATTGGATGCCTTCAGTGCCTTCGCTTCTCCAGACTAAACCAACTCAACCGCTCCTGGTACCTTTTTGCTCCAAACCCTAGCCATATTAAGAGCTCCTTGCTGCACTCTTCCAGTTTGTTAACATGTCCCTTCTACTGGGAACTGTTAAATCAGACACTGTGCCCCACATCTCCCAAGGGCAAGGTGCTCCATTTGGTCTTGTTGAACTCTATGACTCTTCTGTCAGCCCATCTGTCCAGCTTGTTGAGAGCCCTCTGAACAGTGGCCCTGCCCTCCAAGGTAACGACGGCTTCCCCCAGCTTGATGTCAAGCCCAGACTTGCTGTGGGTATGTTGCCTCTGGCTGTATAGCTTGTTAATGGAGAGGTCAAAATCTACCAGCCCAGAAACATCTCAGATCCTACCACCTAAGCTAAAACAGGGTATGGAAGCAGGATACATCATGTCTAAGCAGTTTGATCTGGTGGCTCTCAGAGAAAGTGTAAAGAAATTCTTGTTCAACTGCTGAGAAAATACAGCAACATTTACTTTTTATTTTGAAGTGCAAACAGATCAGCTTCTTTTAGAGAATGCACCTAGAACAAACACTTATGCCTGAATGACTTCAAACACACAGCTTTTCCTCATTGCAACGTGTTCCCTAATAAGGAGCGTATTAAGATTAAGGGGGAGGTTAAGTTCCTGTTGAATTTACTTCACTTTATAGAAAAGAACTCAGAATTGATCAGCTCAGAGAATGGAGAGAAAAAGTGAGAAAGATTTTCTGCCCGGGTAGTTGTACAGGAGAAGAGCAGTGTGGGTTCCTAGGACTGCTGTTATATTTTGCATTAGAAATGAAGCTTCATGTCTTGTCCTTGATTCCAGAAGGGAAGAACTGCATTCCTCACTCCCTCTGTTTCCAGTTACTCTTTCCAGTCTCAGACTTATTTAAAAGTAAATCACAGATGTCATGTGTTGGGCTCTTTCTTACTGTTTGCATTTGTTTATCAAGCAACAGAGACCCACATAGTGTCTTACTTTGGAAAGCAGAGGCCTAAGTGAACTGTTACATAGTGCTGTTCATAAAGCAAACTCTGGGAGATAAACAGTCCAATTAGTCTCCAACTGATATACCCTGAACATCTTTATAGATTATATTGGGGAAACTCCAAGAATCTGGAGTGGCTGCAGTGAGCCGGGTTTTGCATGCCAAAACCTAGAATCAACCAGTTAACAAAGTAATTAGTTGTAGATTAATAGAATAGTAGAAAATGAAAGAGAAAAGCATCATGGGGCATCAAACTTGACATGTCACACGTATGAGATTAAAAATGTGGGAATAGACAGGAAGGCTGTCTTGGGAGTAAATATTTCATGGGGAATGATCAGGAACAGTGGAAAGTAGATGACTGTTTAAATTCAGTTAGACAGACATATTTTATTTTGCTTTATGGAAAGCCCAGCATCTAAGTCACATTTAAAAATGTGTCTGTCATCAAATGCCAATACCAAATAGCTGAAGAGTGACACAAGCTTTTACTCACTCTTTAATTATTAATAGTCTTGTTTTGTAGAAATCAGACCCTAGGAAAAACTGTCAACTCATGCACAGAATGGCATTTTAGTGGCAACGTACCTCCCCATCAGGCAGTGCTTCCCAGATTTACTCCACAGATTGGGCAAGAATTTCCCTGGAGCCAGAAAACAGCTGCAAAGCAGAAGAGTTGCTGCTGTTTAAGGTGGTATCTTGACTCATGGTGCAGGTGAGATTCCTACAGTCCTGAAGCTCTATGTACTATTGCAACAGACAACATTGCGATCTTGCCACTTCCCACCGGGTCCCTACAGTGGTAGAGCAAGCACCTCCAACCTGATTCCAGTTGTCCTGATTGCCAGGGTGTTGTCAAATCTGGGAGACTAACAGAGGTGATGTCGCAGCGCCATGCCCCGAGTCCAGCCAGCAGCGAGGCTGAGTGTGTGTTACCAGGAGGCATATGCACAAACAGACATACCCCATATACATATACACATGCACACAGGTAGCCACACAGATCAACACAGACAAAAACGCTCAGCAAACGCATAAGCCTAAACAGCAACAAAGGCCTCATCCTGTTCTCCTCTCTGACTGATCAGGACGCAAGTTGCTTAGTGGAAAATATATATACATATATACAATGTGGATCCCTGCAGTAATTGACCTCAGATGCTCAGTCTGTCCATCTCAATTCCTCAAAGTTGCCAACGCTGGGACATAAGATCCCTACTCCAGCTAATGGTGCATATACCCACTTGAACACACCAACATATATGCACTGTGGATCCCTGCAGTAATAGTCCTTAGACACCTAGTCTACTCAGAGCCCTTGGTCCCTTGTAGGCCTGCAGATACCTCTCACACAGAGAGACATACACATGCAAATGGGTCCCTCAGTTGATCCCTAAACCTCAAGGACTCCTGAGTAGCTGGCTTGGACCTCCTTGGCCCTCCATGAGCCAGCTCAAAGACAGAGGCCTCTCTCGTACCCTGCCCAGACCATTGCCATTTCAGTGCTCTTCCCTTGCATCCCATAAGAGGTCCCATACCCCAGGCAGTGACCTCTCTTGGTCTGTGAGGAGACCTGGAGAGCTGCTCCATTGTCCCACTGGGTGGGTGCCTCCCCCAGCCTATGGGGCTGAGGCTTTCCTGGGACAGTCGTGGAAGAAACTGGGGCAGGGGCTCATGTCTAAGATGGGGGCTCCCCAGCCTAACTTTACGTCTCTGGGCTCTTCTGTGCCTGCAGAGATAAGCCTTTAATCACATAATCTACCACTGATCTCTGTTGCTTCTGGGTGAATTCTGAACGTTGCCAGAGGTGGGGAAACCCCGACCCTGCCTTGATCCTCTTCTTTAATGACCTTTTCCCTCTCCCTCCTTGCTATAATTCGTTTCACACATTTCTGTTTAAAAAGATATAGACCACCATGGCTGTTTCATGTACAATTCTGCTGTGAACCCATGATCAGAGAAAAATTGAAAGAAAGAATGAAGAAGAACACCCCACAGAACAAAAAACCACCAACCCAGCTAAAAGCTTTTTAAACATCCTAATAGTAGCCAAAGTTTATTACTTTTTTTAGTGCATAATGAAACTGTATTTATATTTATCCTTATCAGTGAGGTTTACAAGTAAGCGTCATCAGCAGAAATAACTATTGCTACTCCACTGTTCCTCTCATCTCCCACTTTCATGTGTTATTCCTGTTTTGTCTTCAAAAAAATAGAATTAGACTTTAATAACAACAGTATCAAAACCTTCAGACAATTTCATCTAATTTATAACTAATAAATAAGGCACTTTATGTGCTCTGTACTACCATCCAATACACTGGGGGGGGGAAAGGAAAAAAAAAATAGTTCCAATAAGTAAGATGAACGGGTTATTGAGAAGCTAACTTCTTCCCAGAAAGGGTAAATATTACTATGTGGTATCATTTTTAAAAACTGCTAAATAGTTTCTCTCCCTTTATTTATTTCCTTACAAAATCACTCTCCAGCTAAATGAAAAGCAAATGAAGGGCATTGTTAAAATTAAATCCTTACTCAGTACTCTACATGTTTCAAAGCTTTAATGCTATTCTTTCTCCCCCTTTCTCCCTTCTGACACACACATTCTCCTTTCTCATTTTTTGTAACTTCAGTGGAAGAAGTACCAAATATTTGGAGGTCCCCCATAACTCAGCAAGATTCAGTGCCTGCATTTGAATCCCTCATATCTTCTGTAACTGTCTCCTTCTTAACAATGGCATGGTCAAGGTTCTGGCTTTGCCTGACCAGTCTGTACATCCCAGCAAGACTGAAAAAATTAACAATTGCACTTGAAGGTGGGAGGGGGAAGGGGGAAACCAAAACGACTCCACTAAAGCAAAATATACCAAGTGAGTCCTAACGAGTTCAGATGTGGAGTACGCAGTTGTTATAAAGGCAAAACCATGAGCTATGTACATGTATGCAGTTGTTATAAAGGCAAAACCATGAGCTATGTACATTTCTGAGAGTAACAATGTGACAGACTTCTAAAAGCAGTCAAAACCAATTAGTCAGTGTGTCACAGACTGGCATCGAAGTAGGAGCTTTATATGAGGCAGAGACCCAGTGGAAAGCTGACATCTTTGAAATAAGACCAGAGATGAAAATGTTGCTGGATGATTTCCTTGTGAGTTCTGAATGCAACAATTTTTAATGCCTTGTTATCAATCCTGTTACGGAAGGGATATTACCAGGAAGACTACTACACTGTGAACAACAATTTGTATGGGGTCTTCATTAACTAATAACTCCGACTACTGTCTAAAGTATACTTGTGTAAGCACCCAGTCTAATACCCTTCCCTTTGCATTGACCTGTCCACTAGAACTTACCTTAGGATGCAGGCTGCCTCTTTCAAATACCTATTTCCATTGCCAGCTGTGACAAATCTGCTGTGTTTCTCAAGCCATTTTCATTTCCAGAGCTCTCTAAATGGAATTCTGCAGCCTGGATTTAGGGTGTATTTGTGGCCGGATGTTAACTTCTTATTTTTTAGCTGTTACTGCAGAAAAATGAATTGGGGACTTAGAGTTTGGTTCATCTTGTACAATGTGCATAGCCAGGCTAAATATCTCAGCTCCTTTTATAGTCAGTGGAGAGAAACGATCCTGGTTTTGGTGCAATACGGCTTAGGCTAAAGTGAGATGGTTAAAAACAGGGTATAAAAATCACTCCCTGAAAAACTTCATCTCTTTGTTGTCTAGAATGAGAAACTAGGGTGATTAGCTTAGCTATAGATGTCTAATTTAAAATGAAGTTAGTTGAAACCCACCCCCATCTTCTGGCCGAAAAAAAAAAAAAAATCCGCCTTCCAGCTTTTCTGAATGCTGCCAAAACAGTAGTTCCTTTCTTCTGTCGTAGTCTCTAGCTCGAAGCACAGGACTGCAGGCAGGTATCGCTGAGCTGGCTCAACCTCTGACACCATTTCAACCACAGTTACTGATCTGTCTCTCCTGACATTTGGAATGGGTTAGTACAGGTAGGGGTCATTTCTCTCTACTTGTCTCATTGGTAAGGAAGGGAGTTTTGGAATGTTGTGAGTCCCTGCTGGAATGTAGCATAAATATCAGAAAGTGGCAGAAAGTTGACCTATACTCTCATCCTTATGTGAAGAGACAAGTACACAAAACCTGCCACAATTAATCATCTGCTTCCTAACCAGCTTTGGTCAACTTGAGAAGCCTCGGGCTGTTGTTGCCCTAATTCTGTACAAGGGATAGATCTATATATCTATTTGAATGCAAACTGGTCTTTCAGATCACTGTACTTTTTGCGTAGATGAGAAAAGGGAACCGATTTAATGGCTTATTGATCCAGTCACAAATGGCAGGGCAAATGATCTTTCAAGGCAAAGCTTGTGAACTATCTTTCGTTTCTCCCTGGATTAGCATTTTTCTTTTGCCTTGGATTTAAAAATCAAATTTACAAATACAGTCTTTACCAACTTTAGTGTTAAAAAAAAGCCACACTTCGCTTTTTTATTTCTTTTTTTTTATTATTTTTTTTTAATTAACATTCCCACAGATTGATGTGGCCAAAATGCATATATAGGTGTCATTGTTATCAGTCTTTCATGATTATATATCACTGTGATATCAAACTGAATTGAGTCAAGTATAGGATTCAGTTAGATGACTCTGCAGGCCCTTATTCTTGACAGCCATTATTTAGTTCACAGTCCACTGTGCCACTCAGTCCTTGAGCCAGTCTGCAGCTGCTGCTTCGTCTCACTTGCCTCTCCTGCCCAAGAGAATTCTGTGGGTTTTCAGGGAGAACAGCCTTTTCTTACCTTGGCTCATCGTTGCTGTCTCGTTCTGGCTGAGTTCAAAAGCACTGTTGTGTAAATTCATCGTATCCTGGGTTTGTTCTGTTATTCATGCTTGTTTCCTCTTCCGCTTCCTCTAAGTTACCCTGTTGGAACTGTATCAGTGTTTCTGTGGTATCTGAGAACACCACACTTTCTTCCACTAAAACTAGTCCTTAACATAAGGGCAGAACATTACAATATCTCATCCCTGGTCACTTGCACCAAGGACAGAAGTATCTTCTGGTGGAACTTTTTTCTGCCAGTCTGAAGGATGTCCTAATCTGACATGGTATTGTTCAATGGCACAATGACACTGCACTTTACCTTGATCCTATCTTGACTCCCTGATCACTTCATAAGCCTGCACAAAGACCTTACTAGGTTTCAAATGAGACATGTACACACTATCAACTTGCCTTGCTCTGCATTTCACTGTGTGGTCAACTGTCCCTTTGACACGGTCCCCCACAACATGCTTCTCTCTAAGTTGGAGAGGTACGGATTTGATGGGTGGACAAGGAACTGGCTGGATGGTCGCATCCAGAGCGTGGTGGTCAATGGCTTGATGTCCAGATGGAGAGGGGTCACAAGTGGTGTCCCTCAGGGATCTGTACTGGGACCGGTGCTGTTCAACATCTTCGTCAAAGACATACATAGACAATGGGATCAAGCGCACCCTCAGCAAGTTTGCCAACGACACTAAGGTGAGTGGTGTGGTTGATGTGCCAGAGGGACGGGATGTCATCCAGAGGGACCTGGATGAGCTAGGGAGGTGGGCCTGAGCAAACCTTATGAAGTTCAACAAGGCCAAGTGCAAGGTCCTACACTTGGGTCGGGACAATCCTCATTATCAATACAGGCTGGGGGATGATGTGATAGAGAGCTGCCCTGCAGAAAAGGACTTGGGGGTACTCGTGGATGAAAAGCTGGACACGAGCCAACAATGTGTGCTTGCAGCCCAGGCGGCCAATCACAAGCTGGGCTGCATCAAAAGAACCGTGGCCAGCAGATCCAGAGAGGTGATTCTGCCCCTCTACTCTGCTCTCGTGAGACCCCACCTGGAGTACTGTGTCCAGCTCTGGAGCCCTCAGCACAAGAAGGACATGGACCTGTTGGAGTGGGTCCAGACTGGAGCACCTCTCCTATGAGGACAGGCTGAGAGAGTTGGGGTTGTTCAGCCTGGAGAAGAGGAGGCTCCAGGGAGACCTTATAGCAGCCTTCCAGTACCTGAAGGGGGCATATAAGAAATCTGGGGAGGGGCTGTTTGCAAGGGTCTGTAGCGATAGGACAAGGGGCAATGGTTTTAAACTAGAGCAGGGCAGGTTTAGATTAGACATTAGGATGAAGTTCTTTACAATGAGGGTGGTGAGGCACTGGAAGAGGTTGCCCAGAGAGGTGGTGGAGGCCCCATGCCTGGAGACCTTCAAGGCCAGGCTTGATGAGGTTCTGAACAACCTGATCTAGTTGAAGATGTCCCTGCTCACTGCAGGGGGGTTGGACTAGATGACCTTTAGAGGTCCTTTCCAACCCAACAGATTCTATGATTCTATGATTCTATGATCCACACTTCATGCACACTAGTTCTCACCCTGGTTGGATCCTGAAGCAAAGTGGTTGTCTCAAAGAAAAAGCTGTATCACTGGTGATAGGATACTGCACTATGGCTGCACTTCAGACAACTGCAGGCTGACGCCACCTGCATTATGTATCCTACACCACTAACATGACAGGCTTTGTGCCCTTATACGAAGGGCAATGCCACCACTGAACTACCAGTGGCACTTCCAAGGCTAGGCAATATGCAGCCTTAACTACATGCTCTAAAGAAACAGGATAGGTGTCTCTTCATTTGGAAAAATAAATGCACGTGTACGCACACACACACACAGATTGTGTCCCAGGAACTCTACAGGGTTCCCCGAGGAGTCTAAGACTAAATGCTAAGTGGTGTATGCTCACAAGTCAGCCCCAGAGACAACTAACTCTGAACAGCATGGAAGTGAACTAGTTTATGCTGTTTAGCCTGGGGTAGAGAGTTCTCTTCCTACCTATAAAAAACAGCATGAGTTTTCACACCACTTTTAGTTGTAAGCTCATTTTTTTTTCTGAGGATGGATATATTTACGATGTCTTGATTTGTTTTTAATATGGAAAATTCAGTGAAATCTATATCATGTTTTCAAAGTTCTTATTCACAGAAATTAACTCAAACCATTTTACCTACATTATCACATTAGTCAAAACAAACTGAAGCAAATGTAATAATATTTTGAATTTCTGCTATAACATATATACTGTCATCTGACTGCTAGCATAAAGAACTTTAATCGGTTTTTTCTGTTTCTCCATCAGATTTACAGTAATTCTCTAAAGAGAATGGAAAAATAAAATTAACCAATCTAGACTTTATTTCTGACAAACTTACACTGATTTTAAAATACGTTTTTCTCAAATTCCAATGTGTTCTTTATTCAGAATACGAGCACTTCTCTTCCTAGTTGGAAAACAAATGAATAAGAAAAATTCCACTGATTTTAGGCAATTAGTCAGAGATACTAACAGAACTCATTAATTAGCTAACTATCCAATATTTTCTATAAACTGTTCCTTAGAATCCTAGAAAAGTTTTCATTTGCATTTCTGGATGTGTTTATTGTAGTTTTCTTAACAATGCAATTTTCCATGGTAAAACGTTGAAAGGAAGGACAAGGCAGGTTCCTTCAAATAACGTCTTAATTTCTTCCAATATGTATTTTTTCCTGGAGCTTTGCCAGTTCATGGGACTCTAATTAAGCTTGATATTTCTGGAATTATTTAAGTAGATCCCCTGTTCTCTGCTTCTCTCTTTCCAGCTTAGTCTTTGTGTTACTACCATGAAACATTAAACAATAATCCATATAAGCAACAATTTTAAAGGACAGCTTAAATCCATTGAACAGTTTGCCTGCTTAAAGTTAATGAAATGTTTATGTATTCTTCTGGACTGAGAATATAGTGCTCAATATCAAGTGAGATCAAATCATTTGTGGAGCCACAATAAAGCTTTGCTTGTGTGGTCCTGTCTAACTTTGATGATTCTATAGCTCACAGTTCAAAGGCAAGTAATGATCAAACTCCTTACACTTTTTGAATTTTTTCTTCTTTTCTTCTCCCTGACCTTATTCAGAGAAAAGAAGGGACTGGATTATCTCTTCAAATACCTTTGTCCCTGTTAGTCCAAGGAACATGTAGCTAATGCGTAATAAGTTTAAAACTTCCTGGATTACAGACTGAACAATGTAGGCCTAATTATGTCCTATTGTTCTGGCTCACAGACCTCTGTCTAGCGCTGAGGAACATGACTGCTGACAAGAGAATGCCAGTAAGGAACTCAGAGTCATATTTCTCACCTTCTAGAACAGAGCAAGATTCATCTACAATGTAGATAGCTGAACTGAGCTATGTTCCTTTTATAATCAAAGGAAAGAAGCTGGTGTTTATACAACAAAATCAATTAGATTTATTTCAGTGTGATCTAAGTCACCGCCAGGACTTCACTAACTAGTCGTTATTTCTAGGATGTCTAGCTCATATGCAGTTGTCTGCACTATGGAAGTCTAACATTTGGTGAAATGCACTGACAGATTTTCATTTGTATTTATGTGGAGTGGCATGTCCTCATGCCAGCCGAGAAGACTACTTCATATTGACAGGGAAATGCAGGGTTAGGTGAGAAGGATCTGAAGGACCCTACTGATTTTTAGAAGCACCCTCAGTGTAAGAGCCTGGAACCCTGGGATGTGACACCCTTGGTATGCAGTTAACAACTCACCTTAGTATGTCTCTCAGAGGAAAATATATGAGTATTTATAAATGCTCTAACCCAGTGGTGGTAATTTCAATTCCCTATTGAAAGAGACTGCTTTTATATATATATATGTGTGTGTATATATATATGTGTGTGTATATATATATATAAAAAAAAAAAAGAAAATAACATGTTACCAGGTCAACTGTAAGGCAATTGGTTTGACCACATCAAGGAGTAAAATGGAAGATTCTTTTAATAAAAGGCAGATCATATCAGATGAGCATCTCTTGTGCTTAGAAAGCTCATGATTTTCTGGACAAAGAATGAAAAGCATTTGTTAGAGTGCCATAGAGGCAAATATTAACCAAGCTATGAAAGATGGAGTGCAGACAATAGCTGATACACAAGGAAGCAGTAGAGCTTGGAGTGAGTTGTGGTAAAAGAAACATTGTTGAATACAAAGTCCTCTAATATCACTGGTAGAGATAAAACATTGATGTTCTCTGCAAATATAGAAAGGAAGGTAAACATGACAGAGCAACAATAAAAATAACATCTCTTGCACCAGAATAAAACTTCTAAATATGCTTAAATTGTAACTGAGAGGAATAGTTTCGAACTTTCAGAAGATCTTGAGTCTGGAGCTTTCCAAAATACATAGTATAAAGAAAGATAATTTTTTTTATTTAATTTATCATTAAATAAGCTTTAGAAAAGAATTTTATGATGTAATTGCTTGTGGTAGTAGGATATTGGCCTTTTAGATGCGGGAGTTTCCAGAGGCTTGTGGAAACTTGTGGGTGAAGATTTTTGGCTGCGTAAACATGGCCATTATGTTTGTAAGTACAATTATTTGGATTAACTTGTCTTCAAACTGCAGAGTACTAGCTAGAAATGTGAGTGTTCTGTAATTCACTTCCTAGTGGAATGGAATGGTTAATATTTGCAGTGATACTTCTCTTGTATAGAAATGATTCTTTTTTTTTCTCTTTTTTACTTTTTTTTTTTTTTTTTTTTNAATCTTTTTTTTTTTTTTTTTTTTTTTTAAATGCAGCAATATTTTGTTGCATTCTCTCAGGGCAGAAAATATAATTGTAGCACAGAAAATAATTGGTACATTACTCACGTTGGCCCTTTGGGACTGCTTTTCCTTCTCTTTTAAACGTTACTCTTTAGATAGGTTGCTTCTGAAACCAAAACAATATAAAAAAGGAACCATCTGCATTTTAAAAGTAGACTGCTGAGGTGGAAGCTCCTGTAACAGCTGATAGAGAAAGGACTTGCTAGGTCTATAACCAAAATAATGTATAAAATAAACTTATTTACAATATTTTCTTTAAATTGAAGTGGAATATAAAGAGCGTCATTATGCTTATTCTTTTCAGGAACATTATACTATGTTTACTTTTAAAAGTAGAACACCACTTCTCCTTCATTTTCAACAATTGCACTAATTCATTAAGGGTGCTAGATGGTTAAATTAGCATCTGCTAGAAGAGCATCATGTCAGGGCATAAACAATCCAGGAGATTTCTGGAGAGCACAGAGAATTCTTAACTGCAGGTGCTGGAGGCACAGCCCAAGGGTCACACCCTGCTGGAGCTGCCACTCGTGAATAAGGAAGAAGTGGTCAATGATCAATAGGAGACTTGTCTATAGTGACCATGAGGTGGTGGAGTTTAAGATCCTAACATAAATGAAGCAGTACTGTAGCAGAATAATGACTCCAGGCTTCAGTAAAGCAGGCTTGTTCAGGAAACTGGTAGTCCACGTGCGTTGTGAGACTGCTCTGAAGGACAAAAATCTCAATAGGGCTCATTGACTTTAAGGACAGCTTCCTCAAAACACAAGGTCTGTCCTTTCCAATGTGCAGTTGAACTTGCATGGTCGAAAGCCAGACTGGTTTAGCAGGGAGATCCCGAGTTAGTGCAAATGCAAAAGCTACCCTGGAGAGGCAGACAGACGTTGCCCAAGCATCCAGGCTTAAAGTTAGCAAAACCGACTCAGCTGCAGTTGGAATAGATGCAGATGGATGTGAAGGACAAGAACAGCTTCTGCAGGAATATCGGTAGCAAAAGGGAGGCTGAGAAAATCTAGATCTGCTGAATAATAGAGGTGGGGACCTAATGGTAATGGATGCCTGAGATAATAAACGCTTCCTACTTAGTTGTCTGAGCAGAAACCAATTCAACACGGGCCTGGGAAGGATGAGAGGAGGAACAGTAAACAGAGAAACCTCTGTTACTTAATCAGTCAAAACCTAATCAATGGAAATTAGAGTGAGCTGAATGGCTGCTTCTAAGATTATCAAAGGAGAAAGATTACGCCATTGTTCCTAGTATGAAATCCATCAGTATCAATCAGCAAAGGAAACTCTTTCCCACGAAACCCATGCAAACTAAAGTGGTTATTGACTAGAAGGTTGTAGGAGTTTCTATGGAATATGAGGGCAATTTTGGAACTATGCAAAAATTATTATTGAAAGTTGAGTTGTGGGAAGATGTGAAACCACTGCAGACCATTTAGGAAAAGGACCAAAGATGGGAAAAAGGAGGGTTTAAGGTGGATCAGGTGGGGAAAAGCAAGTGAAAACAGAAGGCAAAAAGAGAAAAGTGGCTGCGAGTGAGCAGGTTGCTTTGTGTGAGTAGTACCCTTGTCTGGCTGAGCCTTGTGCCTTATCATGTCAGTCTACCCTGTATTCTCATTAAATTTTAATTATAACTATTTTCCATGTGCATGAATTTTCTGCTTTGAGTGTGTTTGTGTAATCTATGCAAAATTCATGTAGGACTACCCAATGAGCTGCAGGACATGCCTGGAGGCCAACAGCTGGAAGACATGAAGTTCTGAGCTGGATAATGGGCAGAGTGGGTATCCAAGACCAGCTGTTGGAGACACATACATCATGCATGCATATTCCAATAATAGCCTACAATCCTGATCCGACAAAGGGGAGGAGCAGGATTGAGCCATCCCTGTTGATCTTTCTGCAAGTGCTGTGTGTGGTCAGATGGGTGTCAGTAAAGGCACTATTCTGTATCTACATTGGTTTGTGTGTGTGCATCTGCTCATTGGCAATATGTGCTCAGTCTCTATACTATCTGCATCTGGAACCACAGCATCTTCACATCTACTGAGCCCGGCCAGGACAAGTCTTCCCTTCCTCCCTCTGCTGTTGAGTCCTGAAGCACACCTAGTAAAGCTACATCTTCCATCTTCTTTGCCTTAGTTTTTCTGGTGATCTTCAGGATCCCTGAGCCTTCTGGAGAAACCAGATGGAGTGAAGAACTACCCATTCAAAGAGAAAACCTAGCAAGAGAGGATTCAAATAAACTAGACTTGCGGTGAGCCATAGGAAGGGACGACATGGAAGTACAGCCAAGTGTACTAAGGGACATGGATATTGTCCTTGCAGGACCACTCTATCTTATCTTTAAAAGGTTGCGGCAATCAGAGGAGGTTCTGGTTGACTGGAAAAAACGTCGCAGTCATCTTCAAGAAGGGCAGCGAGCAGACTATGGTGAACTAAAGGCCGATCAGTTCAGTCTCAGTCCCTGGAAAGGATATGGAGAAAATCCTCCTAGAAATCATGTCCAGACAGACAAAGAATAAGGTGCTTGGGAATTGCCAGAGCGGATTTAACAAAAATGACATGTTTAGGCATGTTTAAGCTGGAGAAGAGAAGGCTCAAAGGGCATCTAATGGCTGTTTTCTATTAGCTAATGAGGTATTACAGAGGAGTTGAAGCCAGACTGTGCTCAGATAAAGCTGTTTAAGCATAGAAACAGGTTGCCCAGAAAGGCTGTGGAGAATATTTTGTGTATACTTTGTGATCCTCAACACTCAATTTGTTAAGACCCTTAGCAACTTGATCTCACCTCATAACTGATCTTAGGTTGAGGAAGGATTTAACTAAAAAACTCTAGAGCTCCCCTCAAATCTACACTTTTTTATGGTTGTATGATCACACTAGATTGGACAAAAGGTTTGCTTCCTCCAGAACCCTAGCACTATACAGCATCAAGTGCTAAAAGAAAATGCAGGAAGCCCTATTTTGGCTCTCATGATTCCTCTGCTATCTATAGAAAGTCTGACCCCAATTTCTAGTACTTAACCAATGAATATGGCATTCGAAATCTCTCTCTTAATTTCTACTGTAATTGTGTTAACTAACCTCACTTTGGAGGATCTTTGTGTCCACACATCTGGAAAGATGCAGCCTAGAGTCATTGCTCTGCTGTTCATAGGTGAAATCTAAACTGTGATTGTGGCAGAAAAAGATACTATCTGCTCACTGTTTATCTCTTGCTTTGGGAGACAATAAACGCTTACAGATCTCTACTAGCTGTTTCGAACATCCTGAAGTTACTAATGTTGCTATTATACCATGGACATCTCAGAGGCAAAGTTATGCCCACCCAGGAGTGATGTGAGAGCAGCTGCGCAAAGCCTGCTACTCCTAATCCACTGCCTGCTGCGGTATAGACCATTTGCAAAGGAAACTCTCTCCTGACTGCACATGGTAGTGCTGATGTGCATGGCAAGCGTCACCTTCCCAGAAAGATTTTAAACTGCAAGAAATCTCATGAGGAAAAAAGGCTTATTAGATGAAAAAGAAAATTATTACTTTTCCACACAGTGTTTCTGGGTTTGTTATGCCCCAAAGGCTGCTACCACATATCGATCAAACCAGCTGATTGAAAGAATACATCAGTTTGCTCAGCAGCTGTCTCTTAGAGAGTTTGGGTGGAAGAATGTCCACAGGGAGGGCACCTAAGTATTTAGTCTTACCATGAGGCTTTCAAAGCACAAGTGCTTTTAGATGCAATATGTGACTTCATTATTCAAAACTACAGATAATGTACTGCACCTCTATCACAAAAAAGCAAAGTTGCATTTAAGCAAGATTAATGAAATCTTAATTGTCACTTTAAGGGAGTTTGGATCCTTGCGTGATTTCTTAGATCCTTATGCTGCTCAGGTCCTATGGTGATTCCTGAGGCTCTTCGTTCAGGATTTTCTTTCTTTTGTTTTCTTTGTTTTCTACACTCATAAGGCACTTTTTACAGCCTTATAGGTGCTGTGCAGAGTCAGTTTCTTCCATCAAGATGTTTTATCACATGAGTCATGGGTGGTTGACTCTCACTTCACATTTCCTTTCACTTGCGATTTCCAAATTGTATCAGTATAATTTATGTTATCGCTGAGTTAGGCTAAATACAAATAACACATTCTATGTTTTGAGGTCAGTGTTTTCTCATTTCCTTTCCTGGCAACACTCTGTCCAGGTTGCTTTGGGGCTGACAGCACTATTTCAATCCTGTCGGCTATGTAATATGCTTTGCAATTTGTGTTGTGGAAGATTGTAGGAATTTCTGTCTTCAGGCTGGACGATAGATTTGAATGAAGAATGATACACACAAATGAGTTATCTAGAGATTATCAGCCTACAAATTTCTGGTTCTAGCATGTTCTGAATGCAAGTCGAGGATATACCCCTCATCACATCTAAAATACCCTTTGAAAGACTGGGCTTTCAGAAGGATAGAACAGGATAAAATTTCCTGCTAGAATCCACTTAAGACTTACATACACTTAGCAAAGAACTCCAGTATGGCAGTTAGTTCTTGAAACCTTTAAGATTCAAATGAATCAAGCAGAGTCAGCTAAGCCAAGATACATATTATTCTGACACAGAGCTGAAATATGTTTATTTTATCTTCTTTGACAAAGGTGGCTGGTTCTGTGCCAATGGAGCGTTCATTGACTTCTAGAAGAGTTACACATAAAAAGGTTTAGCAGGATTAGGCCATAAAGGCACAGCTTTTCAGATGTGTTTTTTCTGTCAAAGAAACAAATGGAGCGGCTTAGAAGTGCAAGCAACAGGTGAGAAAAACTACACTTTTACTTCATCTGCACAAAACTTCTGTCTCTCTTGAAGAAACTGAGATGAGCTGTGAAATCTTACAAGGGTTTTACTTAATTTGCAATTGTAAAAAATTTGAAGCTTCATGCATTACAAGACAAAGATAGAGGGAGGAGGAGGTCAAAGGAGATAAAAATTAATCTTAAATCACATTCTGACCTTGAAGAAAAAGATATGCTTTCTGTAAACACTGGAATCAAGGTACCATGAGAACAACCAAGATTTAAGTGATCGCAATGAAAAAGGCCACCTTGGGAATCATGCTGGTACTTGTGACCCTTTTGTCAAAAATTTTGCTAAGAGGTTTTTATAGACATCTTCCTGACTTGTTTTATAGGTAGAGGGGGATAACATAAAAAAATTCTGGGGACCCGAAAATCAATTACTAAATGAAACAGAGATTTATTGTCTTTAGTAAGTGCATCAGCATATAAGGAATAGTGATCAAATGCTTTCCAGAATGGAAAGCATTCCCTCCGAGCTCCCCTTCCCTGCCCTGCCCTTCCCTTCCCTTCCCTTCCCTTCCCTTCCTTCTGTGTTTTGCATATTGAGAACACAAATTTGTACAAAATAATGAGTTCAAGGTGAAAGCTACAAGACACAGAAATAAGAATAAGCTCTGTGTCCTTCCACATTTTTCATTTAATTTCTTCTGCCCATGATGTTTTTCAATAAGAGGAAGCTCAGCTATGGGTTATAAAGAGTTCAAAACTATTTAAATTGCTTCTGTAAAGAACAAAAGATAAATGTACCAGAACACCACAGAAGAGAACAAGAAAGTGTTTCACATTTACTTAGCCGTATTAAGTGCTCTGTGATTTGTGACTTATCAGTTGCACAGTATTACCAATGCCGAAGGTTCCTCGTGAAAGTTCCTTGGGCTGATGTAGCTTGTATTTCAGTCCTGTACATAAGCAGGCCCATAGTAGTGATCAAAGCTAAATGTATCAAACATATGAACTTGTTCCCAAAATCTTTTAGTGAGGTAATAAATGTAATGCATTACATGCATCATGGAAACGGAGAAGCAAAGAGATTAGGGACCCAGTGATGAGAATTATGAAATTGCATTTGTTAAAAATTTATGGGAAAATATTTCTTGTCACTCAATGGACAAGACAAAAAATTTGTCTCAGAAAAATCAACTATTTAATGCCAAAAGAACAAAACAGAGCAATTGAACTCTTGGAAGATCAAATGTTCAACTTCAACCATTCATTTGTCTCTATTCTTCTGGAGACTTTAATTTGACTCAGTCTTTTCTGTGTGTCCTATCACGTGAAAAAAAATAATTCTATTTTTCACTGTTTCCTGGTTGCTTCTTTCCATCGGTGATGATATCAATAACAACCATAAATTTGATTCAGCAATATTAAGGCATTCTTTTTTTCACTGAGCATAGCCAAGGAATGTGTTGATATTTTCCAGTTATCACCTTTCTTTGAATCAACAGATTCTGTAAAATAAAGTAATTTCTGTTACTTTTGCAGCATGCCCTGAAACAGAAGGATATAGCAGAATATCAGTAGTGGAAATGGAAAGTCTGTTTATGCATCAGAAGCATGTCTAAACATAAAAGTAATTATAAATAAATAATTCATACTTTTTTTAGTATTTTTTTCACTGAATTTTATGATGTGTTTCAAGACAACTCCAGTGTTACAAACTTGGGATATGAACACACAAATTTTAAACATGAAGTTGCCTTTCCTCTCATTTGTAGACTATAAAAATTTGTGCTAATGTTCCCTAAAATACTTACCAGTTTTTCATAGCACATAGATATTGTCTTCAGGAGACGATGATCAAAGCTCCTGCGTTTGAATTTCATTATGATCCCCAAATACAGAATGAATTTCCCTGGGTTTTTGTTAGTATTATCAGAAATTTCAATGAATTATGATTCTCATGGCATTTATGGCTACTATGATGTAATTTTATGGTCAAGAGTTTGCAAAAATAGTTTTGATTGTCACTGTTACTATGTAGTGGAGTGAACCAGGACCCAGAGTTCAGCCTTGCATCCTAATGGGTCAATCAAAATGTCTCTTGACATTGCTGGAGCCAGGATTTCATCCAATGTCTTTAAGATGTGAGTGAAAATGTCAGAAGAGTAAAAGGAGATCTATACATTTCTCTTATGGTCATTTAAAAGGTCTTTATAAGAAGTGTATGATAAGCCTTCATTAAGTTAACTGTAAGTACTTGAAATAAAAGCATGATACCTAATTTTAGAAAGAAGTACATGTGAGATGTAGTTATTGCAGATCTACTTTCCCATAAATCACTGAAGTAGCAACCTGTTTGTTCTTTATTTCTAAATAAACACCATGTCTCATGAGCATAAATAACCACAAACAAGTCACGTGATGCTTTATTAGCTTGTTCACATATATGAAAGATTATAGTCTGAAAGCAAACTAACTATATTACTTAAAAAATAAATACATAATTTCTAAAATAAAAACATATATTGAGCTTATGTCATATAAGAGCTTGTATATAAACAAGGTGGTTTAAATAATGAATAGTTCTAATAAGCAAACATTCATTCACAAGAAAAAAGTTGACATATTAGTGAAGAGCACAGAATTATAGAGTGTGACATTTAAATGGTGTGGATGCTTTTAGCCAAAAAATGCAGTCTGGCTTGAATGAAAAGAAGCAAGATCTGTCTCTAGTTCTGACAACTGTCTATCATTCAAATGGAGAAAAAAACATTTTGTCAGTTTCTTACTTTCCTTTTTTTTTTTTTCTCCTTGCCTATGTAGATTATTACATCTCAATAACAAGATCTCTTTCCTACATTATCTACTCAACTATTCTCAGCTGGCACCTCTAGATGATACTGTAATACTAAATGATATTAATGACTTCAACATTTTTCAGGAATTAAAATACAGCTACAAGAGTAACTGCAAAAACAGCTCCTCTTTGCTCAGTGCTTTGGGCATTTGTTCAGACAAAAAAAAGATTTTATCTGCTTATACTGTAAAGTACTAAAAGCAAGAAGGAAGGTCTCTTCTCAGTGACAATTATTTGAAAGGACAAAAGGCAATGGGCACAAACAGAAATACAGGAAATTCCATTTAAACAAAAGAAAAAACGGTTTTTAACTGTGAGTTTTGTAAGACACCGGAACAGGTTTCCCAGAGAGGCTGTGGAGTCTCCATCCTTAGGGACATTCGATCTCCAACTAGACAGGGATCTGGGCAATTTACTTTATCTAGCCCTGCCTTGAGCAGGGAACGGGACTAGATGATTTCCAGAGCAGCTGTCATGGTTTGGGCCTGACTGGCCAATGACAAGACAACAGATGCTCTCGCCACATCTCACTCCAAGGAGAGGAGGAGGAGAGATGAAGACATGTATAAGTTTAGAAGGAACTAAACTACTTTAATGAAATATTAATAATAAAATAAAAAGGAAGTAATTAAATAGATACAATATATACAAAGCCATATCAAGCTCCCAGGATGATGACCACGTCACCAGCAGGCACTGGGGAAGTCCCAGACTGGACTTAGCGATGGATGGGAACTGGATTCCGGATCTGGAGTCAGGAACGCACAGATTGGGATCAAAGGCAGATGAACAGACAGGGTCCTCCTTGGACATTGGCTAAGAAGAAAGAGGACTGACCCTGTGATCCCTCAGATTTTATACTGAGCATGATGCAGAGGGGATGGAATAGCCTGTTGGTCAGTTTTGGGTCACCTGTCCTGTCCACTTCTCCCCACAGGTACAATCCCTCTGTGCTTTTCCACTTCTGCCTTTCCAATGGGGCAAATATCAAAGTTAGCTGACCTTGGTTGTTACAGCAATAAGAATAAGCAAGAGCCTCTCTGCATACCGTTCTTTGGCATTAACTATAAACATAGGTCGTATCACCCTGAGAGTGAACAGTTTTCTGCACAACATGCTGCTAATTTCAGAGAGTTAGAAGAGGCTTAGCTAAGAAGTAAAATTACTGAACGGAAGGTTGATTCTGTTCTACCTCAAACCAGGAGAGGTGCCTTCACACTTCAGCCATTCTGTGTTTGTGTGATTCTGGTTTTGCTTTTTATCTTGAAATTTTGTCTAAATTTTGATTATATGATTTCCTTTTAGTTATAGTTTTATACACTTTAACTTGGACATCAAAACTTTCTAAAGACCACCCTTGAAGTCTACAGATTTCAGGCACAAAGAGTGAATGATATCTTTGGCTGATCTCTTCCATGGTTATTTATCTTGACATCTTACTCAGGTTACAATAAGCGTATGGTCCTACTCACATCTAATTTCTTAACTGAATATAGATGTATTCAGCTGCTATCAAGAGGAACTTGTGATGCCTTTGTCTTCAGAAATAAAAAGCCCTCCAGCATCTGACAGCTTCTCTGAGTTCCACTTGAAGGCCTTTCACTAAGAAGACTGCAGCACTTCACACATTTCTTTACAAGGTCTTGTATGTAACCATTTGTCTATTATGCTATTATTCTGTCAGTAAATCAATGCATTTTCATAAACCTATTAAGCTGTATTGTAAAAACCACTGTCCTAGCAACTTCTCCCAACTTAAAACACCTACTCAGACACTATCATGTATTATAAATCATTTAACTGTCTGTATATGTGATTTTTGTGTTTGTCTTTTTTGTGCTTTTCATGATCTCATTTGTGATTTTTCTTTAAACGCAAATATTTCTATTGTTTATTTGTTTGTTAAATTTTCTAGAATAGGAAAACAAAGTGATTCTAGAACCTTCCCAAAGATAAAGATGATATGTTGGGAAAAAGTACAAAAGATTTCCTCATGTGGCATTTGAACCTTACTCTCAATTTAGAAGCCAGAAATTCAGAGGTTTTGAGTCAGTAGAAAAAAACTACTGCAATTTGGACATGAACCCAAAAATGAATTATTCACATAGCTCTGGCCAAGAGCTTTGTTCATGCTGCAAAATGGAGACTTCATAAATTCTTTTATGTTATTTATTCTGTACTAATACAAAAAGCTGTCAAACCTACCCATCCAATATCTGCTAGGGGCAAAGGCCAAGAACACTACTCAGAAAATGGTCGAATCATCACTCTTTTTAGAACTGAGTTCAAGCCTGGACCAGAGCTTATCACCTATGAATTTTACTCATGTTAGGAATTAGGAATTAACAAACTTCAGCATTTGACATAAATTAGGCCCATTCGACAGAAGCGTTAGCATGTGAACTTTAGCTAACCCTACAGAAAGGAGAATTAGGTTTATTATAAGAACAGAGGAGATCCTTGAGCGTAAACAACTTGTCAATCACTGTGAAAGTTGCAATGGAGAGGAGCAAATTGTGAGCATCAACGGTGGTGACAGTCCATTTTAGATGCCAAGTGAATTTGAATGAGCTGAATAAGAATTGGGTATTTTCTGTCCAATTCTATAACTGACTGCATCCAAAGTCACCTGGGGAGGAATCTCAGCAGACCCACGACCCTACTTTTGCTACTACTTCTACTAGGACTATACAGAGCATGGCCACACTATGCTTACCTACCTGAATTCTCCCCTGGGCTGTCTCATCTCTACCACAGAAAAGGGAAGTTGTGTAATTTTAAAAATTGCATATATATGTGATTAAATCCTTTCTGAGTCCATTTAGACTCAGCACTGTCATTTGATCTTGAAGTGTTACACAGTCACGTTCTGATAAATTATGATTCTCTGGTGAAATTTGATTATACTTCTGTGATGAACTTGGCTTACCTTCCTCCCCCTCTCCCCACACGCCCAGGACAGCATTATCATATTTTTGTGACCTTTATGGCAGAAAACACCCTTTATTCAAACAAGCTGTCGTCCTAGGTTTACAAGTATGATGGGTTTACCTGAGAAATAGTTCTACAGACACCCTAAAGACCATGTCTCTACTGCAGACATTGTGGCTATAAGTTAGTGCACAAAGATGTGAGCCCCCAAACCACCTAGCTAAAGAATCAGAAATAACTTAAGCACTGTAAGTTTTAATTCAGAAAGGACTCCAAAACCTATGGGTTAAGTTGTACAAGATCTGAGATTGTTTATTTTACTAACTTTATCCTAAAGGGACATCGTTATTTGAACTAATGAATAGAGAGGCTTTGTTGCAAACACAGAAACAGCAGTAGCTCCCTGCTGTGCTGCCAGACACCCACCCAGCTGCTCTCTCACCCCCTCGTAGTACAGCGGGACAAAAAGAGTGGAAAAGCTTGTAGGTCGAGATACAGACAGGGAGATCACCACACTCAGTCTGTATTACCAGTTCATTGTCTGGGAGTGATTCATCTGGTATAACTGAGGTTTCCATCTTGGCTTGAACTGAACAGCTTTCAGGGGATGAGCCTGAAACTGAGACTTGAAGCTCAACTCAAACTTGAAGATTAACTTTCCAGCTCCTTAAGGGAATTGGATGATCCTTGATCCAAAAGTTATATGACATCTGTTGTTATTCTTTGTGTTGCTTTATAGGTTATTTAAAGATGCGGCTTGATACACAGACACAGAAAAATCCACGTGCACGGTACAGTCACCAGTTTTGTTAGGATGGCAAAAAGTATACCGTGTGAAAGGTATTTTCCATCTTTGATGTCCATAGTAAAATGATATTTTTGCACTTTACTTGCACAATTTGATAGCGATATCAGCTTCCTTTTTTACCTTTTCTCTTAGCTTGCCCTAACTAAGAGCAGGAGAGCAAACATAAATATACAGCACACTATTTCTGTTCTTGAGATCCCTTTGTTAAAAGCCTGCCCCCCCCTAAGGTTCACTGTGAAAAGTGAAGGCTGTAGTCTGTGATGGTTTTTTTTGCATCTTGGTCTTTTCTTTATCAGAGTGAAATATGTTGGGTAGATTGGTTGTTGCCGTGCTAATCGTCACCAGCTGTTCATAACTGTCTAAAAGTTACAGGTGCAGCAGTTTGCTACTGTGCTGTAGGCTTCCAATCTGCTCTTCCGAAACAGCTCAGCAACAAAAACTTTCTTCTCTCCTTTGTAAATGCTCAAGGAACTCATCTGAAAGGCTTTTTTTATGCAAAATATATTATCATCTTCAATCTCTTCGTTTTTTTAACTCAGGGGAGAAGTACAGAAAGTTAAGCAGTCATGGTGACTCGATAAGAAATGCCAGTCACTGTACGTCCTGCTGGATAAATGTGTTTCTTTACATGTTATTTCTTGTCTGCTAGCAGGGGTTTTGACAGAGGAAATTGAAGCAATATTTAAAGCATACATTCAGTCCCCCTCCTCATCATAAAGGACCATAGCAATGCAGAAAAATGGTAAACGAATAAAGAAAGTAGGTATATAAATTGGCAAATTGATTAATAGAAGATAGAAGCAGATAGATTCATATACTAATAGATTAATCCTCCAAGTAACATGATGGTAAAATTTATCTTCCATTAGTGTTTCCTCTGGCCAATCAATGAAAGAAAACATTGTCTGTTCTTTCTGCAGGACAGAGAGATACTAATGGATAGTTTTATCCAAGGAACATACCACACAATGTATCCACTTTATCATATCTAGCAAATTTGGATGTGTTGCTGGCCAGTAACAACCCAATCCAGTTGAGGAATAGGAAAAGATTTTTTTTTTTTAAATTTACTAACCACCATCTTGTCATACTAAACTGTCTGCTTCTAAAAAGCTTAATTTTGGAGTTCTGCATAGGTTTGGGTAGTTGTGGAGGGTATTATTGGGTAGATATATCTCAAAGTTATGACTTTAAGGCATATCTACACAACAAAACCTTTCACAATTATCACTTACTTTGTTGCCAAAGATTAAAATTTCCAGCCCATTTACTTGTCATTACTATTCATATTCGTAAATAAATTTTAGAGAATTTTAGAGAATTAGTAGATCAAACGAAGGGCTAAGTTCTAATTTTTATGGTGTGTTTTTTGTTTTTTTTTTTTTTCTTTATCTGGCAGAAGATAGAATGATGTATTGAAAATGCCTGTAAAGTCACAGCACTCACAGTACCAGATTCACTGGAAGCAAGGGACTATTTAATGAGCAAAAGAAAGAGAGACTATTGCACAAAATTTGTAGAGACCTTAAGTGCCCAAAGGGCTCTATTACTTTTAGCAGTAGGAAAAGGGGCAGGGGGGACAGGGACAACAACAAAAAAAAAAACCAAAAAAACACAAATGAAGAAAACACAAGGTGTACAAATGACAGAAATAAAAGGAACAATTGTGTAAGCCTGAAGTAAAGGGAAATATGAAATGACGGTTGTCCTATTATACCAGAGAGACTGCCTTAATCTTTGCTTTGCATTTTCATTGATGGTGTTTTGCTGTATTTTGTCTCCTGGACATACTTTTAAAATTGAGTATCAAACTCTCTATAACTGTTTCGTAATTCACCTAGTGGAATGCCAGACTTTTCTTTCAGAAATCCTGACAACAGAATGAGAAGCAGACCAGACCTACAGGAACATCAGCTGTAACTGAAGATGGGGTAAAAAATCCCACTGTTCAAATAAGGAATAGTCTTTTTTTTTTTTTTTTTTTTCTCTGTTGCTTGCTGAAAACAACACAAAGAGACTGACAGAGCAGAGGGCGAAGCTGCCACCAACAAGAGGTCAAAGTATTTTCCAAAATGAATAGTGTATGGAAAGTCTCAAAAAAAAAGAAAATCACAACAGCAAGAAATTCAGTCTAGGATCTAAAATTCTTTCATCCATCTGTCACTAATTAAAAAGAATGTCAAAGAACATATGGTCATGAAACTACAGGGAGTTAAAAAAGAAAATCAAAGGAGCTGCACTAACTGCACCTAAATAACAGTTTTCAGTAAGTGACTGACAAATCCCCCAGAAAGGTAGATAAAGTGTAGGTGGGTGACTTGGAATGAAGGGCCACATTGATATGACGACTTCTTTTTCCTTTCTGACACTACAAATTCTAGAAATGATGAAAAACTTCCCTTGGAACACACAAGGGAGACAGGCTGTGAGGGAAGCCAGACTCCTTCTGTTAGTCTGTATGTCGATGTTTTCCATGAATGTCATCCTTTTATAATTGCTTTTGTTGATCTTCTCTTCCTCTAAATTTTACTGACTTCTGAATCATAATTGACTTTTTCTATGCTATTCCATTTAAGTCATTATTAAAGAATGCATTTTTCAAGGATTGAAAACCTCTTACTTTTTCAATAATAATGGTTTCTTATGTCTTACAAATTGAACAGAAAAATGAGAGAAGAGTATGCAATATTTTGGTATAATAAATAACATTATGTGGAATGTATTAGACTAGGAATATTAAATTAATATTTTTTTTATTACCACCACTTACCGTGTACAGATTCTGTTTCATTGGTCACATATCATTTTCTCTTTCTTAGTAGTTTGCATAATGGTGTTTATTCTTTAACATCGTAATCATACCTTCCTCATAATTCAATCTTACTACATTGTGAGTTTTATATGGGGAGTATTACATTACTCTGCAATTTATCTTTTCTGCTTTTCCTCCTCAAAGTAATTTTCCACTCTTCTCCTTATCAGTCCTTCTTCCATATTCATCCATATTCCTACTAATTCTCCTTTTTTTCTGGCAGAGTTCTTTTTGGGGGAGGAAGCATGGAATAATTAAGTAGTGCCAGTCTGCAGGAAGTGTGTCCTTAACAAGAATTTTTCAGAAAAGCACTCATCCCTCAAAAAGCACTACTTTTCTATCCAAAACTCTTCCTCTGGAAAAGTCCTTTAAATAAAGATTCTTGTTTTTAAATTGATTAAATAAATGCTTGAAAAACATAAAGAGTAGCCATCTTATTGTTTCAAAAACATTCTTGTTCTAATAATACTGAAAAACAACTGGCTTTATAGGCTTCTTGATGGTTAAAATATATAAAAGGTCATTACTGAAACAAAACATTTTAAAATATTCAAAAATACAATGTTTTTTACACGAAAATTTCTTCAAGATTTTAATTCATGAAATGTAATGAGTTGGGTTTTGTTTTTTCTCAGTTCAGGAATTCCCTCCAAAATTTCCAGAAGTCTAAGTTGAGAGGATTACTTGCAGCCAAGTATATTCATATATAACAGAGCCCTTCCTATATGTACTCATTCATCCATCATCCACAGATTGCTGGGGGCTGGGAAAGCATATATAGTGAAGGAGTGAGAAGGGAAGATACCACTTCTTAAACACTTCTGTAGGTATCTGCTGCTGGTAAACAATATTTCAGACAAGACAGGTCTTTGATCTGATTCAGTAGAGCTACGATTATCCACTTCTGCTCTTGTTTCCAGACAAATACCACAGACCTGAAGAAGACAAAATACAACACTTACTAGTCTTGAATTAGAGCCCGGGACATCACCCAGAGTCTTTGTCACAAACATTACCTACTACACGTTCTTAAAAATTCAAAAATTTAAATTTTTGCTGAAAATAATTTCGAGTCACTGTCTTTTTACTCTGCCTTTACCTGCTACATTCCTTCAGGATTTTCATCATCCCTATAACATGAGACCTTCACATGCCTTCCCATCTATCTAAGTTGCTATTATAAACTAAAGAGGGAGGGAAGGTCTTCCATGGGGAGTTCAGAACAGCAGCTTAATTTAATTTCTCTAGTGTCATACCCCCATTTCTACTGACTTTATGGTTCTGTCTGCACTATCTCTGATAAGATATGTTGCAGAACACCCTGGGCCAGCCGGCTTAGTTTAGCAGAAAGATGGGTCAGCAAAGCTGGACAGATCACACACAAACCATACAGAGATACAGAAATGCACTAGTTGCTGATATATAGTGTGCTGGTTTTAGCTGGGATAGAGTTAATTTTCTTCATAGTAGCTTGTATGGGGCTCTGTTTTGGATTTGTGCTGAAAACAGTGTTGATAATACAGGTATGCTTTTGTTACTGCTGAGCAGTGCTTGCTGCTCAGCATCAGGCCTTTTCTGCTTCTCACACCACCCCACCAGTGTGTAGTGCTCTCTTGAGAGTGCACAAGAAGCTGGGAGGGAACGCAGCTGGGACAGCTGACCTCAACTGACCAGAGGGATATTCCATACCATGTGATGTCATGCTCAGCATATAAAGCTGGGGGAAGAAGAAGGAAGGGGGAGATGTGCAGAGTGATAGTGTCTGTCTTCCCAAGTTAGTGCCATGCGTGATGGAGCTCTGCTTTACTGGAGATGGCTGAACACCTGCCTGCCCATGGGAAGTAGTGAATGAATTCCTTGTTTTGTTTTGCTTGTGTGGGAGACTTTTGCTTTACCTGTTGAATTGTCTTCATCTGAACCCACGCATTTTCTCACTTTTACCCTTCTGATTCTTTCCCCACCCAACCAGGTGGGAGTCAGCGAGCAGCTTGGTAGGGCTTAGTTGCTGTCTGGTGTTAAACTATGTCATATGGAAATGTACCAATCTCCCTAGTCTGCTCCTAGGCTTTCTTGTCTGGAGAATTATTTCCTTATCCCACAGTAAAACCTTGATTTTCCCTGGTATGCAAACCCTGATTTTCACTGGTGCGAATCACAGATCCCAGCATTGTGACAATAAAGACTACCCTTTATAATACACCCTGTGGAAACTTATCTTCTACCTTAACCTCCCAAGGTACTCTTTGCTTCTTACATTTCACTCTGATAAATAGAATATCTTGTTCTTGTGCTTCATTATTCCCTCACTTAAAGGAGTTTTTCACAGATCAGGAAATAGGCTTGCCATTCTTCTCTGAATCCTGCTCATGGTCAAGCACAACTAACACTGACCTCATCATCAGAATTTTTACTAATAACACATAAATTGCTTTCTGCAACTACACAGATTGGTTGAAAGCTTGGTCCTATGCATCTCATCAAAAAAACAATTTCATCTTGTATTTGAAAAATTAGTAAGATTATCAGTCATAGCTGAGATTTGTGAAAGTGGAACCTTTTGGCTTTTGTGAGATGTGTTCAGCCTTGAAGAATGAAGGTCTGAATTCTTTTCTTCCTCAAGTGTGCTTCAAAACAGAGCAGTGCATATGCATCAGAGTTCAAGTACCCTGATTATTGAAAAAGAACAATCAAATAAGCATCAGATTACAATTAATTTAAACTAATTTTTCTGGCTGTGGTATGGGGAAGGAGGAATTATACATTTTTTTGAGCGGTTTCAGCATGCTTTTAAGCCCTACTGTGTTTCTTTTACTGTCAAAACAGAAAAGATGGAGGAAAAATGAGGCATAAGAAGGAAAAATTAAGGGAAAAAATCCAGAATGTAATTAAAATCTCTAAAATTTTAAAATTATATCTGTGTTGTACTCTGTTTTATTTTGTTTTTCATATCTCTGTGTCCTCTAGATTTTGCATTGGTTATTGGTACAGTGAATGACTACAAAGCACTTGAATGGGTAAGTTTCCCACCAGACCATTAAGACATACATATAAGAGACATGAGGTAATCAGTGCCCTCTTTGCTCAGACAGGATTCAAGAAGTACTAGCAATGGGTGAAAGCAGAGTCAGGTATTACCAGAAAGAACTCAACCCCTATAAAGCTGTAGGACCCAAGAAGCTGCATCCAAGGATGCTGAGAGACGTAGCCAATGTCCTGTAGAAAGCCACTCTGTCATCTTCAACAGGCTGTGGAGATTGGGGAAGATCCCTGATGACTGGAGAAAAGCACCTGTCACACCCATCTTCAAAAGGTGACAATCCAGAAAACCAAAGGACAGTCACCTCAGTCACAGGGATAATGATGGAGTGAACATTTTTGAAACATATTTCTGGGCACATAAAAATGAAAGAAATTTGTAGCAATTAGCATGGATTTATCATGGGTAAATCATGCATGACCAACCAGGTTGTTTCCTGTGATAAGCTGTCTGGATTTGTGGCTGAGGGAGGCATGGTGGATGTCATTTACTTTGATTTTTAGGGAGGTTTTTGACATTGTCTCTCAAAATATTCTGCTATTCAAGTTAGCGTGTTATAGTGCCCATGTCTGGGCAACCAGATAGATAAAACACTGAGCACTCTGAGGTGCTTAGCCTCAAAGAACTGTTGTTAGGAACTATATTTCACCTAGAGAATGGTACAAGAAGAGTACCACAGATGTCTAGCTTGGGACATTTCCTGTTTAACACCACATCCTGGAGTAAGAGATGGGGTGAACTCTCATCATGATCAGATGACAGCAAATTGGGGGAAGCAGTTGATACTCTCGAAAACAGGGGGCTGACACTCAATGAGACTTCACAGGCTGGAGGAATGGATCAACAAGAATCTAATGAAATTCAACAGGAACAAATGCAAAGCCCTACCCCTAGGGAGGGAGACCTTGCCCTGTGAGGCTTACACTATCCTGGGCTGCATTAGGAGGAGTGTGCCCAGCAGGTCGAAGGAGGTGGTCCTTCTCCTGTGCTTAGCACTGTTGAGGCCACATCTGGAGTGCTGGGTCCAGTTCTGGGCTCCCCATACAAGAGAGATATGGACCTACTGGAGAGGCTCCAGAAAAGGGCCACTAAGCGGATTAAGGGTCTGGAGCATCTCACGTGTGAGGAAAAGGAATGTTAAGGGAATTTAGTTTCTTCTCTGACATGATAACTCATCGTATTTGGGTTATGTGGTAAGTTTTTTTTTACCAGGGGGTTGCATAAGTGTCTTCTGTGAGAAGAGATCAGGAGCTGCCGCCAAGTCAGACAGACCCAGCTCCCGCTGGCTCCAACAGACTCACCATCAGCCAAAGCTGAGCCCACCAATGACGATTGTAGTACCTCTGTGATAACATATTTAAGAAAGGGTGAAAAATACCGTGCAGCAGCTATGAAATAGGAATGAGAAAATGTGAGAGAAACAGCCCTACAGACACAAAGGTCAGTGAAGAAGAGGAGGAGATGCTCCAGGCACCAGAGGACACATTCCCCTAAAGCCCTTTGAGAAGGCCGTGGTGAAGGAGGCTATCCCTCTGCAGCCCATGGAGGATCCCACGTTGGAGCAGGTACCTTGAAGGAAGCTGCAGCCTGTGGAAAGCCCATGCTGGAGCAGGGTCCTGTGAGGACCTGTAGCCTGTGTAGAGAAGCCCAAACAGGAGAAGGCTTCTGGCAGGATCTGTGGCCTGTGGTGGACCCACACTGGAGAAGTCCATTCCTGAAGGACTAGAGAAGGCCTACACTGGAGCAGGAGAACAGAATGAGGAGAAAGGACTAGCAGAAACAAAGTGTTATGAAGTCACAACAAATCCCTTTCCCCTTCCTCCTGTACCACTTAGAGGGGAGGAGCTAGAAGAGTTGGGAATGAAGGAGTGAAGTTGAGTCTGTGAAAAAGGAGGGTTTGGTGAAAGTATTGTTTAGGTTGTTTGTTTATTTTTTTTTCCCCACTCTATTTTTAATTGGCAATAAAATTAAATTAATCTTCCCCAAGTCAAGTCTATGTTGCCTGTGATGAATTTTTGAATGATCTCCCTGTCTTGATCTTGACCCACAAGATTTTTGCCCCCTGTCCTGTTGAGTAGGCGGAGTAAGAGAGCAGCTGAGTGGGAATCTGGCAGCCAGCCAAGGTCAAAATGCACTCATGGTGTGCTATTTCCCACTTCAATTTTTCTACCTTTTACTAATTAGGCATTTTTCATGTCAATAGTCTCCTCCATTTACGAGGACACTGTTAAAGATTCTTTCAGCTGTCAGTGGAGTAACATATGTAACAGACAAATGTTTAATTATAGTAAGAAGTGTACATCCACCTGGACAACATATACTAAACTCCTGCTATTTTACTTCCAAAAAAAGTGGACCCCCATTACTTCAAGTAAGGAGGAATCTTTCTTCTCTAGATATAATCAGAGAATGCTATTGTTGCTGTTGTCATTGTTATTCACACTTCAAAGAGCAAAATAACAACTCTAACTGTGAAATAGCAAAGGGAATATTTTCATTAACAGACCAGGGTGTTGCGGGATAGGGGTCATTGGCAGAAAATATACAATTTGGCAGCTAATTTGTTTAACTGGTTTTGCTGTTTCATTTTCGTAATGTTTATATATCCCATTGCTTTTTTGGCGGGAAATTAACAGAATGGCGAATTGGATTTCTGCCTGATGTAAATAGATTTGACTTGAGTGAAATCACTAATGATTCAATCCATCAATTACAGATCTGTTTTTCTTTGATCTAGGCTGTTCTTTATTTCTTACGGTGGAAAAACTGCTAATCCCCAATTGCTTATTTTCTCTTCAAGGTCTGGTTCTGAAGTATAGCTGATCGGCTCACATATGAATGTTCCACAATAATCATAAAACAAAGTTAATTCCCATATTCTCCTAATCGCCATGGTAACACACTCAGGTAAGCGCAACTGAGAAACGGAGGTATCCTGAAAGATTTGGTCTAAAAAGCGAAAGCCCAGTCATGCTCTGAGTACAGAGAGGATTTTTGTGGATATTTTTGTGGATGGTCTGCACATCTACCTTTCCTTCAGTGAAGTAGCTATGGAACCAGCATGCACCAGAAAATAACAAGACAGCTTTTCCATTTCAAATATCTGAATAGCATTAGCTTTTGAAATTCAACCTGAAAAACAGTATCTATCTTTTGACATTAACCAAGTTTTATTAATTTACTGCTATAATTTGACCGGGCATAACCACCATCGTAGGGTTCAAAGCCAAGCTCTACTGATCCTTCAATAACAGCACTTTCTAACATATAGGCTTCTTTCCCATCTTCGAGTGCTTTCCTTCCTAATATATTCATGGGAAATACTGTTAGCCTCTCTTGACAGAATCAAACAATTATTTTTATATGCAATACAGATAAGCAAGTACTTGTCTCTCGTACTTACTCTAGTAACCTTTATCTCCACAAGATCCTCTTTCAACTCATTTTTTTTTTTGCAAATAAAGAATGATCAGAACGATACACAGTATTCTGAATGAGCTTTCATCCTTGCCTAACAAGATGGCACAAGAAGTTTTCTACATAATTCAGCTGATGACACAGTATGTGTTAAATTCCGCTGCTCCAAGTTTCTCACTAGTTGTCCTCTCTAATTGTGATGATTTATAGCAGATATCATTTCTGTTATTCTTGAATTGCCTGACTTTACAGTTTGCATGACCGGAGTTCATTTTCTATTTATTATTTCTGTCCCTAAATTAATACATTTTGCCAGTAAGATATTCTAACTCTTCTGTTTGCTGACAATTCCTCACAGGTTTGGACCACCACCATGTCTCATAAATCGCTAAAAAATACCAATATCAATATCAATGCTAAGTGTAAGGGACGACTTGTAACTTCTGTTAAACAAAGCAGTCTGAAGAGACTTTTAATGTCTCAAATACTCGCAGTACCAGGCCTTCTGCTCAAGGAACTGATAAGGCTAACACCTGGTTATCTCTTGTGTTATTCGTGGGAGAGAGAGAGACTGGTGCCTGGACAACCATTTTTAAAGAATTAGAATAGCCCTGTTTTCTCTCCCATGAAGGACTAGCTGTTTCTCCGGAAAGACACTATACCCAGTGTTGACCTTTGCCTCATTATACATGAAATGCATGTTAAAGTTCACACCCCTGCATATCCTAATGAAGATTACAGAGATCATGCTAAATACATATGACTATAGCTCTCGTCTCCCCACCCAAAATCATGCCACACGTCACCTGGGGCAGGGGGAGAAACCTGAGACAAAACTGCCCCTAGGAGTGGGAGAACATAAAAGGGGGAAGACTTCCCCTGAAGAGAAGATTTATGACCTGGGAAAATTTTTCCCTGAAGAGATTTTACACAGAGGAGCACTTAATGCTGGAACATGAACAGGTGATTTCTTTCTCTCTCTCTCTCTCTCTCTCTCGATCTCTCTCTCAATCTCTCCTTCTCTATTCCTTTGCTTTCCTTTCTTTTTTTTTCTTTCTTTTCTGCCATAATTTGTTACATACCTAACCAGTTATCGTGGACCTAGTTAAGGCCTGGTTACTAATCTAATAGATTTTTGTATATGGACCTTGATATTTGTCTCACCTTAGTCTGCACTGCTGGGGATTTATGAACCTGAGTCACTTACCCCCCCTTTTTGCTGAGTGGGACATGACACTAGGAAAACATATTTTAAGATATTCCAAAAAATTTTGTCCATGCAAAAATCTGATCCAATGAGTTCTACAACAGAGGCATACCAATATTGGATTTATTGCCAGTAGAAACCCCAGTACAAACCTCCCTAAAAATGTTGTCCAGATTCTCCTTAATTTAAAGAATCCTTTCTCTCTCCTCAAAATATCACAACATCAAGAAACAAAGTTGCCTGTTGCAACTGCCTCCTTGATTATTATTTTTAAGGAACATAACAAACCCATCACAACTCGCATTACAGTCATACCTCCTAGTGTATCACGTTCCTGTGATCTCATCATAGCAGTTTTCACATGCTGTATCAGCAGTTCATATCCTGTCACTGTGTTGCCCATGTTTCTTGCTTTAGTGAACAAATATTTCACTTGTGTCTCACTGATTTCATTAATTTTCCTAGTTGCATTAGGTACAAATATTTAATTGTATGTACTGCTTGCTCTGCATGTGTTTTTGTATATATTATTTATTTCTTCTTTTTCTGTCATCTTTCTTCTTTCTCCATGCTGTTCTTTTATATCGCTATTGCTCTTTTATATGCAATTTTCCCATACTGAAACCAGTCCTGAAGATCACACAGAGGCTTCCAGCCTTCTCTTGATTTTCTCTTGAACAAACACTGTCATCAATTGTGCTCGTTTTCTGGTACATCTTACCACTTTGTGTGAAAGCCTTCAATGGCCAGGTTTTCCTCCCTGCAGACAACTTGAACCACATCATGATCTCTATACTTCTCTGCTCCTTTTTTGGAAACACAAAAGGCAACAGAAGATCAACCTACAACAGAAAATAATCCTTTCAGCAAGACTACATTTTTATAAATGATGGTCTCATGCACTGAAGGTGAGTCTGAAATTTACACTCTTTTTCACGGCTGTTTGCAGAAGTTTCTCATTCCCTGCCAATACAAATGTGAGTGAGGATGTGCCCCACACTGATTTTGCAGAGCATCCTGTGTTAAAAATAATCCTTTCTGCCCTCTCCCCTAAAAGTCTTCCAAAGCATTTTACTTATTCAGTTTATAATCAATATTTATTGCAACACTATTGAAAGAAAGCAAGCTACAGGGCCAGATGATAATTAACAGCTGGGTACAGGGTGAGTACCTATAAACAAACTTTGCTGCTAAAAATAGTGCAAGTTACATTCACGTTACACCATTCCTCTGGGGAAATGCTCTGGAGGTAACCAAGTTGTGCCTTGGACAAACCAAGACAGCAAACCAATCACATTCTTTGGAATCAAACTACATGACAAACACAAAATTTTCCTATACTCAAGATGAAATCTTCTAGTGAGCAAGGTTCATGTTTACTGTGTATAAACGATATGTACCAAGCTTTTACCCTACAAGGTGATAAACATTCTCTGGAGTACAAGTTTCTAGCACACAATATTAACTTTCTAAAAGTTACCATTTACACATAGGTTACAGTACTATTCTTGATCATTTCCTGTAGCACTGATATTTAAAGATAGATACAATTTAAAGCTGATGGCTTTTCCAGTTCTGGGGTCCCCAGTACAAGAAGGCCATTGACCATGGCCCAGAGAAGGACCATGAAAGTGGTCAGAGGGCTGGAACACTTCCCCTGTGAAGACTGGCTAAGAGTTGGGTTTGTTCAGTCTGAATAAGACGAGGGTCTGCAGAGACCTTACTGTGACTTATAAGAAAGGAGGAGAGAGACATTTTACCAAGGCCTGTAGTGACGGGACAAGGGGCAATGATTTTGAATTGAAAGATGGTAGATTTAGATTGGACGTAAGGAAGACACTTATTATGGTAAGGGTGGTGAGACACTGGAACAGTTTGCCCAGAGAAGATGTGGATGCCCCATCATTGGAAACATTCAAGGTCAGGTTCAGCAGCCCTTGGAGTAATGTCATCTAGGGGAATATTTCCCTGCCCATGGCAGGGGAGTTAGACCTGATGATCATTAAATAATTTAAAAAAAAAAAACAAACAAACATATTCTGTGATTTTATGATTTTTTTTTCTTTTTTATTTTCTTACCATCCATTGCACAATTAAAAGAAAGACAATTTCTAAGTGAGTTTACAATGGAAAAATGGCTGTGGGAATCTCATGAGGTTCAACAAGGCCAAGTGCAGGGTCCTGCACCTGGGTCGGGGCAACCTCCAGTATCAATCCAAGCTGAGAGTGAAGGGATTGAGACCAACCCTCCCAAGAAGGACTTGAGGGTACTGGTGGATGAAAAACTGGACATGAGCTGGCAATGTGTGCTCGCAGCCCAGAAAGCCAACTGTATCCTGGGCTGCATCAAAGGAAGTGTGGCCAGCAGGTCGAGGGAGGTGATTCTGCCCCTCTACTCTGCTCTGGTGAGACCCCACAGACCCCACCTGGAGTACTGTGTCCAGTGCTGGAGACCTCAGCACAGAAAAGACATGGACCTGTTAGAGCAGGTCCAGAGGAGGGACACTAAAATGATCAGAGTGCTGGAGCACCTCTTCTGTGGGACAAGCTGAGACAGTTGGGGTTGTTCAGGCAGATCTTATTGCAGCCTTTCAGTATGTAAAGGGGGCTTATAAGAAAGATGGGACAAAATTTTTAACAGGGCTTGTTGCGATAAGACTAGGGATAACAGTTTTCAAATAAAACAAAGTATTTTCAGACTAGACATAAGGAAGAATTTTTTTACTCTGAGGCTGGTGAAACACTGGCCCAGGTTGCCCAGAGAGGTGGTAGGTGCCCCATCCCTGGAAACATTCAAGGTCAGGTCGGATGGGGCTCTGAGCAACCTGATCTAGTTGAAGATGTCCCTGCTCATTGCAGGGGGGTTGGACTAGATGACTTTCAAAGTACTCTTTAAACCCAAATTATTCTATGATTCTACAAAGAAAAATTCTATTTTTCTTGGGTTTTATCACTCATAATATTGAATACTAAAACTGTTCATCAGTTTCAGGGGATTCCCCTTCCAGAAGCAGACCCACAGATCTAAGGCCACTTTCTTCTCAGAGAGAATGCTGAAACAGCCCATGTTAAACAGAACCTAGAAATGCTTAACACATCCTTTTCATTTGATTTGAGAGAGAAAAAATACCAGACTGACATTTGTCATGTCTTTCACACTTCCTGCTTCATCTCCTGGGGCTGTATTTATCATACTTCGCTTTGTGGGACAAAACTCACATCCCAGCTCATTAGCCTTTAAGTGGGTGTCTGTTCCCGTAATTGTTGTCAATATAGTGGTCTTCAAACTTTTTCAGAAATATTGTGTGGCTCAGCTGAACAGAATACTTGCCCAAAGTTGTCAGTGTGCCCTTGATAGAGAAATTCTTTTTTTTTGCTGGGAGGAATACTGGCAACGTGTGCAAACAAATCTGATTTCATTATGATGAGTTAGCTGATTGTTGCATAAGCCTTCACAATCTCTTTTCTTTTTTCTTTTTTTTTTTTTTCCCTGCAGAGTACTTTCAATGACAAATAGCCTACGAATGTGTTATGGTTTTGTGTGTGTTTCTTTTTCTTGCAGTGCGAAATAGTATTAGTAACAGCCCAGTAAATTTAGAGGCCTGGAGAAGAAACACAAAGACGTATGTTTCCTGAGCACTGTCTCCCCTTGTGGGTCACTCCACCCAGTGTCTTCTCTACAAGATGGCAGTGTCAGAGCAGCTTTGAGATGGGCTCCATACTAGCCTCTGGGCATAAGAAATTGTCAAGCCAGTGTTGAGAATGGGCATTTCTTCAGAGTATGGATTGGAAGGGGAGTTTTGTAATGTGTGGAACAACAGAGCATTACACATGACAACTTATGGCAAGTATCTTTATATATCAGAGAATGCTTAATGTACAGTGGCTTCTAAAAAAAAGGATCATGCACAATAGTAAATGATTTATAACATGTTTTCTTTTGTCAGCTACATTTGTACCCTACCCACATCTTGCCAAAACCCAAATACAACAATTTGAGAGCTAACAACATTGGAAAAAGCTAGCAACTGCAGCAGTCGTTATGCAGCTAGGCCTGCCATGATTGCATATACCTAGTAAACTTGTTTAGGACATCACTGTGTTTTTTTTGGTATTTTTTGTTCTCAGTAAAGTACAGAAAACAAAACATTCCTCATGCAAACATAGGGAAACAAAAGTTAAAGACAGCATGACAAGCATGTTGCCTTGCTCCTACACAAAATACTTCTATAGTTTTTCCTGCATTGTCTTCTCTCTCTACCACTTCATGACTAGTCTTAGTACCTGCATGTCTTCCATTAGAGCTATATTCCTCTACCTTTTCCACGCTTGCTTCACTACACTCTGTTATGAATTCTTTGTGCTTGACCATTATACTTATTGTAGGGAGGATTGCGTACAGGAGCTGGCAAAGAGTGGTCCTTTCATCCTTGCTATGCTACGGTTGTGCCTCAGTAGTGGAGCGTACCTTACAAATGGAGAAGGGCAGTATGAGCACTGAAAGCAATATGTCCATTCTCAACACTATATTTGTTTCCTCAGCTTTTCTCCAGGAAATAGGTTTATTGAGTACAATGTTTGGGATTTGATAAGGAGAAAACATTTATTTATTTATTTATTTATTTATTTATTTATTTAAGATAGTGAGAGTTGGGACAGGGTTATGGTATTGAGGACAAACCAAACATTTGCTTATAAGAATGCTTTTCGCTCTTAGATATGTTTAAGTTTCTTGAATCTGACACCTATCTGGCACAGCATCAAGCATCAGATAAACNTTTATTTAAGATAGTGAGAGTTGGGACAGGGTTATGGTATTGAGGACAAACCAAACATTTGCTTATAAGAATGCTTTTCGCTCTTAGATATGTTTAAGTTTCTTGAATCTGACACCTATCTGGCACAGCATCAAGCATCAGATAAACTGAATCAAAAGTCAAGCAGCAAGCTCAGTGCCTCTAAAGTCTCCCCCTCCCCTACTTTTCCTCTTAGTCGGACTTGCATTGTTAGCCATTTCAGATCTGTCAGTGAGAGCAGAAAGCTGAAATGTCTGTGTCCATGTACAAAGAAATTGTTATAGAATTAAAAAAAAAACATCTCACTGCCATAAGTAATTTTGTGTTTACTGTGAAGAAAACAAGCTAGAAATGCACTCTGGCAAAGGAATGGGAGAAGAGTGGCTCATTAGTCAGAGAGAAAACATGAAAAAAAACCTCTGAAACAAACACTGAAGAAGTAGGCAGGAAACAAGGCAATGGTTCTTGTACGTTAGCAGACAGAGATAGCACTGGAGCTACATAAGGAGGCAGTCCACATTTATTTCAGGTAGGAGGAGGTTAAGTGTCTTAGATTTGAACAAGTCACACCCAAGTCCTGCTGAACACTATACAGACCTAGTTCAACTCTATGCCTTTCATATAGTACACTCAAAGAACACAAAATGCGGGTTGACAGCTTTTAGCAGCCACAATTCTTGTATTGTGGTAGGACTGGGTAATTTGACTGCAGAAACAAAAGATTATTAAACTGGGAATTTTACAAGGACCACAAAAAATACACTTTAAAGAAATTATAACATGAGAATAAGGCATGTGATTACAGGTGGCTGCACATGGACAGACTGGAGAATACAAGAAAAAACTGAATAATATTTATGAAATCACCCACCATGAAGTGCTGCCAGTGCACATTTCGCCTTCAGGTATAAGGTTATAATATAAAAAAAAAATAAAATGTTTATCTTCCTGCACATGAGATAGTGCCCTTTCGATATATTCATTTAAACAGTTCAAGTTCTGTTCTTTCATAGAATCACAGAATGGTTTGGGTTGGAAGGGACCTTAAAGATCAGCTAGTTCCAATGCCTCCTGTCATGGGCAGGGACACCTTACATTAGACAAGGTTACTAGTCCAGGTAACCTAGTAGGTAACCTAGGTAGACTAGGTTACATTAGACTGGTCTGGTCCGGTCTGGTCTGGTCTAGTCTGGTCTATTCTATTCTATTC
>VYZM01009179.1:12026-46798 GCA_013398915.1 Dromas ardeola
AGCTAGCCCAGCTGTGTCCCCAGGGTGCTCAGCTAAGCCCAGCTGGGTGTCCCCAGGGTGCCCAGCTAGCCCAGACAGGTGTCCCCAGGGCACTCGCCTAGACTGGGTGGGTGCCCCCAGGGTGCTTGGCTAACCGAACTAAGTGTCCCCCAGGATGCCCAGCTAGCCCACCTGGGTGTCCCCAGGGTGCTCAGCCAGCCCTGGTGGGTGTCCCCAGGGTTGCCCAACTAAGCCAGACAGGTGTCCCCAGGGTGCTCGCCTAGCCTGGGTGGGTGTCCCTGGAATGTTCGCCTAGACTGAGTGGGTGTCCCCAGGGTGCTCGGCTAGCCCACCCGGGTCTCCCTAGTGTGCTCAGCTAGCCCAGCCAGGTGTCCCCAGGGTGCTCAGCCAGCCCAGGTGGGTGTCCTCAGGTTGCCCAGCTAGCCCACCTGGTTCTCTCCAGGGTGCCCAGCTAGCCCAGCCAGGTGTCCCCAGGCTGCCCAGCTAACCCAGTTGGGTGTCCCCAGGGGGTGCTCAGCTAGCCCACCTGAATGTCTCCAGGCTGCCCAGCTAACCCGGTTGAGTGTCCCCAGGTTGCCCAGCTAGCCCTCCTGGGTCCCTCCCTGCTTCTCAGGGCACTTGGCTCCCCCCAGTTCGGTGCTCCCCAGGTGCCCCGGCCGGGTGTCCCCGGGGTGCTCCGCTGACCCCGCCGCATGTCCCCCCCTGCTCCTCCGGGGTGCTGGCCCAGCCCCGCAGCGTTGTCCTCAGGGTGCCCAGCCGACCCAGTTGGGTGCCCACAGGCCCCCGAGGTGCTCAGCTAACCACGCCGCACACCCCGGGAGTGCCCTGCTCCCCCAGCCACCGGCACCCCCAGGGTGCTCGCCAGGCTGGGCCCCCCGTGGGCACAGTTTGGGGCACTCAAAAGCAGGTGTTCCGGCACACACCTTGCGGGGGGGCCACTCAGCGGGCAGGGGAGGTAGCCCAGAGTGATGCCAGAGGGGCTGGGGGATCCCTGGCTGCCTCCAGGCCAGCAGGACTCCCATTCCCTCCAGCCCAAGCCCCCGTCGTCCCCTCAAGATGCTTTGGGGCTGAAGCCCTGCCAGCAGCAGGGATGGGGTGGGGGACAGGACACTGTCCCACCACCCCCTCCCCAGTCCCAAAAAGCCCCTTGGGAGAGCTGGCTGCCTCCTCGGGGCTGCCGGGCGGCCAAGGGGTCAGCGAGAGAAACCAGCCATGAAAGAGCGGGGTCAGCGCTCCCAGGGAAACGCGTGGGAAGGAATGCGCTTCTGCATGCGAGGAGAGCGCGCTGGGATTCCCCTGGCAGGGAGTCAGGGCCACGGCCACCCTCCTGCCAAGCTCCCCCCGGCCCCGGGCGCTGCCCGTGCCGCCCTCCCAGCTCCGGGCAGGAGGAAAGATGCTCAGTTCCGAGCAGGGAAAGGAGCCGGCCCAGCTCCTCACCTCCCCTTTCCGCGAGGATTTTGCCCCCATCTGCTGCGGGTGTTAGAGGAAGCCATTTAACAGCATTCCCTGCCCACGTAGTCATCAGCTTGGCAGGGCAGGATGGGACGAGGAAGAGAAGGGAAAGTGCGGAGCTGGAGGGTGTTTTGCCCTCCTTGGCTGCGCCGGGCTGGAAATCACCGTTGGGGCCAGCCCAAGGCAAACAGCCCCCGGCGCGGAGCCTGGGCTCCCGGAGCTTTGCTGCCAGGCAGCGCTAGGAGCCCAGCACCCTGCGGCTGCAGGGGAGAGCCCCCGCTGGGACAACCCCCCCTCTCCCCATGGAGGCTGACGTAGCCCCCCATGGCAAAGAGGGTCTGGGGGCCCCGGAGCAGCCCAGCACAGGCTGGGGCTCAGCCCCGCAGAGGCTTTGCCTTGTGCTAGAGACCAGTTATTTACTCAGGTTTGACTATGGAAGCAAAAACCCTGTTTGGAAGCAGTTTGGAAACATCCTGAGGTCTCCCCCCCCGTCCCCGGGGTGCGATTTCGCCCTCAGGTCTATCAACACACCAAACACCAAGTTCTGCAGAAGTTCTCCTGGAAGCGTCTCCCGCTCCGGAGCCGGCGTCACAGCATAGGGGAGGACAAGGGGCACAGGGGGAGGGCAGCCCACGTCCATGACTAGTTCAGCTGGTGCACGTAGCGCTCCCATGACACACATGTCCCCCGTAGGGCGCCGGGAAGGCAGCACAAAGCCCTTGAGCCCCGGGCAGAGCAGGGGTGGGGCGGGCGGCGGGGGCCAGGTGCCACGTTGGAGCCAAAGGGTGCAGCCCTGGGTTGAGCCCCTGCCAACACGGTCCCGCAGGAACAAGGTGAAGCGGGAGGGTGCAAAGGACAGGGCTCACCCTCACCCCGCGCAGCACCGGCTGCTCCAGGCCAGCGCGTCACCGGGCCAGCGGTCACCCGCCTTTCCGAGCCCAGGGGCCGGGGAGAAGGCCAGGCCGCTGGGTGGGATGGCATCCACCAGCGGAGGTCTTCGGCCTACTCAGAGGAGTGTGCCAGGGAGCAAAGCTGAGAGAGGCGGCAAGACCAGGAAGAACCTGCTGCGTGGGTGAGCTCCATTTGCAGACGGCAGCAGGAGACACACCTTCCTTCCCCCAGCCTTCTTGGCAGCCGCCTGCTCCTCCCAGATCCACAGCCGTGCCCTGGAAGGGCTGGAGAAAGAGGAGCTGGGGTGGGAAAAGGCCCTCCTTCCCTCCCACCCTTTCCCGTCACCCAGCTTTCCATGTCCTGGGGAGGACCGGCTCTGGCTGTAGGACCCGCTGCCAGGCTCGGGGCCAGCTCCGGGCAGGGCAGGGGGAGGGAGGGGCTCGCAGGCCAACACCTGCGGGGTCACAGCACGGCTCCGGCATGCGCCCAGGGCACGGGGTTGAGGGTGGGCACGTTTCTGTACTCCTCCTCCACCCCTGCTCCTCCCCCCAGGTCAGCAACAGCTGGGGCGAAGGAGAGGAGCTCCAGAGTCCGGCTAGTTAAAAAAAAAAAAAAAAAAAAAAAAAAAAAACAACCCAAAAAAAACAAACCAGGCTTTTATTCTTCATGTGCTGCTCACAGTCACAGCTTAGAGACACCGCTCTTGCCAAAGTTATTATGAAACAAATCAAGTCCCAGACTCAGGCCTCGCTCTTCCCCACCCCCAAGAGAGTCAACATTGTACAAAACTCTATTTACAGGGAAAACAGTCAGAAATGGTGAGTCCGAAAAAACCCCTTGCAATTCCGAGGAAAACTTTCAAGACGAGTGTGACAGTTACGCCCTCGCGCAGCCAGGTTTCCCATCCGCTGCTCCCAGCGCTGGTGGAAGCCCAGAGCTTCTCGCCACCGACTGCTCAAAGGAGCTTGGCAATCCCGAGTCAGGCCACAGCTGTTTCCTTTACCAAAAAGCCGGGAAATTGCAAAACCCACTCGATCCCACAAAGGCTCAGCTGGATCTGCCCTACGGGGCTTTCTGCAAGGCCAGCACAAGACACCCTCGGGCTCCCCCGTCCTAAAGGGGGGCCAAGGACATGGGGGCGAGGGTCTGCCCGCGCCCTTCCCTGCGGACTGCCCCAGAGGGAATCCCTCTGGTTGGCAGCCAGAAAGTCAGGAGCCTTCACATATGCAGCGGGATGCATTGGGAGACCTAATATCTGATACCGCATTTACTGGAGTCACGTTACTTTGAAACATAAACCAAGAGGAGCAAACCAGTATTTAAAAAGGGGAAAAAGCACGCGTTCCTCCTCCCAACCGTGCTTGGAAGAGCATCCGTAGGAGCCCAGTGAGGAGCTCTGCTCCTGCCAGCTGCCGCTCAGAAAGCGTAGCGCGTGCGGATGTCTTCCAGCTTCTTGGACACCTCGGGTGGGGTCCGGTCCAGCTCTTCGGCCACATTCTTCTGTTTGTTAGGCTCCATGGAGTTGAACTGCTCACACAGGTCCCCATCGATCACATTCTGGAGGGGCAAGGAGGAGAGCATTGAATCCACACAACACAGAGGCACTGAACCCTGCCTAAACGGGGAAAAATGGCAACAAACAGTTTGTTCCCAGGAGCTTCTTAATCCTGTCCTGGAAACAAGACCATGCTCGGTGACCTCATCTGCTGAATAGCAGCAGTTAGCACCAAATTAATTACTGGCCAGCTTGATTAACGAAAGAGAAACCCAAAAAGCCTGGGTGCAGCTGAAGAATCACACAAGGGAAGGGAAGACAGATCCGACTCTGGTCCGAGCGCTGTGCTGGGAAGGCTGGGGGAGGCTGCAGAAGATGACTGAAGGGCACCAATAATCAGACGCGAGACATCTTTGAGATCGTGCGAGTTGCTCATCAGCCCCAAAACATCAAAATCTCATCAAAAACAAGAACGAGCTCTGCGCCTGGACAGCTTCAGCAGCTGGGACAGTTTTCTGACTGATACTACATAGTTAACTCTGGTCCAGTACTCTGGACCCTGCTGGTCACAGCATTTAACAGTCAACAGCTTCAAACACAGTTCCTCAAAAGCAGAAATAGGCAGGAGCAGCCATTTCTTATGAGATTTCTCTTTTCAGTGGCGGTGGAAAAATAATGTATCCCCTCAGGCAACACCCAGTTTGACCCAGCCACGCAAACAGCTACGTAATGCTGCTTCTCCTGGTGGAAAAAGGAGATGCCCTGGCAAGTAGAGAAGCTCAGCTTGAGACCTCTGGGCTTAGGTCTCAAGACCGACCCTCAGAAGGCTCATTACAAGGCTCAAGAAACCAAAACGGACACAGTACTAAGCACTAAGTACCGCTCTCCCTACAGAGTACTATTCAAGAGTTCAGCTCCTGCCAGAGTCACTACTATCAGCTACAGTTTACATTACCCCAGCCTTCCCACTGAACAGCAACCGCGACTTGCTTCTGCCAGGCCTCAAAGCAGTTCCATGTCCCAGAGCAAGCCTCCCTGCACCCCCATGACCAGCTGAGCCTAAATACCCAGACCTACCTTCACTGGGAAGTAGTAGGAGCGGAAACTGAGATGGTCTCGTCCACAGAGAGGAGGGTGCTCAGACCGTAAGTGCATTTCCACGTGCTGGAAGAAGTCGTGATCCTGGGGAGATTATGAATCGCTAAGAGAACAGTTTGCCACTGGCAAGGCAAGATGACACTCATCAGCCAGCTCCTGCACTGGCTGCAACACTGCCCTTACCAGGTTCTGCCAGAGCAGCCCAAGGTCACGGCCACCCCCTCACCACTTCCACCCCGGGGAGCACCCGCAGCAGAGATGAGCAGCCAACTGTGCCACCTTGGCCAGCATCAGGCTGCCAGGAACCGGAGCAGCTGTGCAGCACAGAGGTGTCGCCCAAAGAGTGAACATCTTGGCATCCGCCGCCCCAGGAGGCCACAGCAAGCGGAGCAAAGAATACAATCTTCAGGACTTGAAGCATCAGTGCCTGATCAAGAGTTTACAGGCTACACAAAGCAGGCCAAAGGATGCCTCCTCACAGACACTAAGTCACCCAGGAGCTACTCTGGAGCACAAACAGATTTAGAACCGCAGTGCCAACAAGAAAAGCTCCCAACTCTTCACCGAGCCAATGCAGAAGGAGGAGTTAACAAGCTCCTCCTCTTCCCCTGTGCATCGGAGCCTGTCCCACAGCCACAGGCTGTCCTGCAGCCTGCGTTTTCGTGCACTGCGGAGCCCTAGAGTTACCCTCGAGGGATGCAGCACATTAATATACTGGCTGAGGACGAGCACGCGGAAAAGCAGCAAGTCTGCAGCATAACAATGGGGTTTGCTTACCTCGTGGGAAGTAAAAGGGACCAAGATTCCTATCCCCCCCGACAAGGTGGTATAGACAAGAGATTCAGAGCCTCCCGGGATCAGCGTGGTCTTCTGCAAGGAAAGCACCGTCTCTCCCACGTGGTAATTCATAATCACTTCAGCCTGAAAGTCAAAACCACAGAAGCATGTTTTTTTCTTTAGCTTATATAAAAGCATCCAAAGGTTTGAGAGAGGAAGGCAGAATAAATTTGGCCACCTGCTAGTTCTGAAACGCCTTTCCTCAAAAGGAAGTGCCTTCCACCTGTGACCAGATGGCAAAACTCAGCATGCTGCTGAATTCCCCTCCTGAGCTGGACAAGCGGATGCAAGTAATGAGGGAAAGCAGAAAAAGAAAAAGAGCGCGCTGCTTCAATCAGACATCACTGAATAGGCATCGGCCCATGATTTCAGAAACTGAATTTGGCTCCCCGCGATGGTGCAAACCGCTCACCCACAGCATGGTAGATGTGTAGAAGCAGAACTGCCAAGACATCTCCTGGACAACACCGCAGAGGGCTGCCCAGAAAAGCAGTACTCTCTGTTCCCGCAATAGCCACGTGCTTCCCGTGGAGAATTACCTTCTGTGATGCTCCATTAAGAAGCCCCCTGTCCCAGAGAGCTTTGTTGCCTGTGGGATCCTCATCTACCTCATCGTTGGTGTTGGGAGGCAATCTCACCTGCGTTGAGAGAGGAAGAAAGAGTCACCAAGCTGCAGAGAAGCAGCACATTATCTCTGGAGAATCACTGGGTCTTTGAATGACCACTGTTGTGGACTCTACAAGAATCACTTTATGCTTCCAGCAAAATCATCCATTTGCCCCTCCAACAAAGCCTTTAGAGTTTAACAACCACCGTGCTGTCAAGACTTATGGCCCATCACTGAAAAACACGGGCAGGACCTCATGACTGGCCTCTGCTCAGATCTGGCACTTGCAGATCACCCTGGGAGGTATGGTCAAAATGGTTTGAAGGTGGTTCCCGCTAAGGAGACAGTTTGATGGATGTGGGGCAGGAAAACCGAAGCAGATTGATTTGTGTGCATCAGCCAAATCCTGCAGGCGCAGTGTCTGACACTTGCTGAACTCTGCACTCCAAAGCACTCGAGCACACTTCAGAAAGAGATCAAAGCTCTGGCAGAACGACCATCTATTCTTTCCTCCTCCCCTGCTGAAATCCATCCAACTGGGGAATTGTCAGCACTGACAAAGCCAACTTTCAAGAGGAAGTGACAGAGAAAGCTAAATGCCAGCAATGAGGTTTAGCCAGGGAAAGTAAGAGTGATAACCCTGGCGCAGGTTCTCCTGGGCCCTTTCAGTCACAAGCTTCTCTTCAAGGCTTATTCACAGCCAGTTTTGGGGCAATTTCAACACAAGTTATTGAATGCTTCAGAAATACGGTTTTTGACCTGCTGATGCTTTAACTTGTGTGCTTTAATTAATAAACCAATAAACTGCAGCCGTCTGCTATGATGACGGCTAGTCACCCTGTAAAAACAAGTGAATGGTACAGGGCGTTGTCTCCAGCTAAGCAAAAACTGTCATTCTTTTAAGACAAATCATGGATGTTTTAAGGAAAAACATGTCGTGTCCAAGAAGCCCCAACTTATCCAAAGCACACTCACCACGCAGATGTTGCCAAACTTGTCTGCTCCAGCCACAGTGTCATAATCCAGGAGAGTTGCTGTAGTGACCCACCGGGGGTAAGTGTCATCAGCAAAGATGATGAGCTGGTTCTCATTCCTTTTGTAGCGCACCCAGATGAAACTCTCCTGAACATCTGAAACAATCACTCTGTGCCCAATGGTTTGGATCCCACAGATGTAGTTGGCAATGTGCTTTTGAGAGAGAAAGGACAAAACCTGAGTGCTTCAAACAGGGAAGCATAACCCACTAACTCTACCCAACTCCTACTGAACCACTGTTTTCCCCCTGTGATCTATGGTTCACTCCCTATTTCCCACCTTTCCCTCCAGAACTACCTCTCATTTCTGACATGCTACAGCCCCAATCTAAATACACTGTCAATACAGGGCCCCTTGCAAGTTAACATCCACCACGCGTCATTCTCAACCTGCAGAACCTGTGTGATGCCCAGAGAACAAGCACTGCTGGTGAGCCTATGAACTGACATGTCAGGGACAGTCCTGCCAGCAGGCATTGCTTCAGCGTCCCCTCACTACTGTGGTCACAGAATCACAGAATGGTAGGGTTGGATGGGACCTCTGGAGATGATCCAGTCCAACCCCCTGCCAGAGCAGGGTCACCCACAGCAGGTGGCACAGGAACGCGTCCAGGCGGGTTGGGAATGTCGCCAGAGACGGAGACTCCCCCACCTCTCTGGGCAGCCTGGGCCAGGGCTCTGCCACCCTCACAGGAAAGAAGTTCCTCCTCACGTTTAGGTGGAACTTCCTATGCTCAAGTTTGTGCCCGTTACCCCTTGTCCTGTCACTGGGCACCACTGAAAAGAGCCTGGCCCCATCCTCCTGACACCAACCCTTTAAGTGTTTATCAGCCTTGATAAGATGCCCCCTCAGTTCTCTTTTTTTCCAGACTGAAGAGACCCAAATCCCTCAGCCTTTCTTCATAAGAGAGATGTTCCAGTCCCCTCATCATCTTAGTAGCCCTTTGCTGTCCCCTCTCCAGCAGTTCCCTGTCCTTCTGGAACCGGGGAGCCCAGAACTGGACACAGCACTCCAGGTGTGGCCTCCCCAGGGCAGAGCAGAGGGGGAGGATGACCTCCCTCCACCTGCTGGCCACACTCTTCTTGATGCCCCCCAGGATGCCATTGGCCTTCTTGGCCACAAGGGCCCACTGACATGGTCACCCTGTTGTCCACCAGGACTCCCAGGTCTCTTTCCACCGAGCTGCTCTCCAGCAGGTCAGCCCCAACCTGTGCTGGTGCAGGGGGTTATTCCTCCCCAGGTGCAGCACCCTACACTTGCCCTTATTGAATTTCTTAAGGTTATGAATTTCATATGGTCATGAAAGACCCAACAAGGGAAGCTTCAATTTTTCATGCGAGTTATATTTTAGGGAAAAAAAAAAACCCAACCCCAAACACAAAACAAAAGACAAAACACCCAACACACAAAAAAAACGTTCCCCTACAAGTTCCCAGTCTGCCTGGGAGCTTGCTGGAGTTCCTTTGTGCAGTAATGAGCAACTGGCACAGGTTCTGCAGCTTGCACGACAGAGGGGAGGAGCAGGCAATTAAGAGCTAGAAAACCATGCTTCTGTCCCCAGCCTACTGATCACCTAACCTAAAGAAACATTTCCAGTAGTTGTTTTGTATCCGGGTAAGACCTCTCATGTTTGCAGCAGATGGCTACAGGCAGAGTCCGTACAGGCTTGTGAAATTCCTGCGCGTGTCCACTAACAGCCTGCGTTGAGCTGGTACGAAAAGGAACCTGCAACACTACTATCTGAATGCGTGCCTGGGGTGCAGAGGGGCAGCACAACAGCTGGGGCCAGCCAGAGCTGCCGGCACTGCTGTAGATGCACGCAGCCAGCGCACACCAGCAAGGCACGCACAGAGCTCTGCAGTCCAAGTGCACAGACACACTTGGGCTGGAGTAGCAGCTAAACCCTTGTTTCTCTCCTGCTGCAAAGCACCACTCCAAGTTAACAGCCCTGGTGAAGAACAAAAGCCAGTACCTTATTCTCACATTTCCGAAGCAGTTTCTTCTTGCCCAGGTCATAAACGCGCAAGAGCTTTCCAACTCCAATTAAGACTCTACCTTGGAACGGAGCAATGGCTGCAGGAACCTCCTCCACAGGGGTCTAGAAACGGAAGATGACAACTGTGAGACCCCCATTAACAGAGCTACCTTACACCAAGTTTCAGAATGGATTCAGTTAATGGCGCAGTTGAAGCTTGCTGGCCTTCACCAAGGCTTCCAACGCAAAAGGCTAATCACAATCTTCTTCTAAAGGAGGGGCAAAAGGTCAGTCCTCTGTCGGCCTTTCAACAGCAGCACATACCACACGCGGTGCTAACAGAGCTCTGGGTACTACACAGAAAACACACTGCGGGCAGTGCACCTGAACTGACGTGTCGCACTCTCTAAGAACCCCACGCTGGGCAGGCAGCAAAGGCAGGCACGGATCTTGTTGCCTTGGTTCTTAGTTTTGCTTTATCCTCAACAAAGATTTTCTGCCTTGCCTAAATCCATCCAGATTGTCTGTTTTTAAAACAAAGGCATGAATCTAATTCAGCCATCTGCCACAGATGCTCTGAAGCTGCCTCTGAAGAAGTGTTACATCTGAACAATTACAGTGTGCCCACAATTCCAGTAACTCAGACAGGGCTGAAAAACCTCCTACCACTCATCAATCCAAAAGCATCAGCCACAGCAGAGAATGGGAACATATAGAGAGCTTCCAGTTACAGCATTCCCAGCTTGGCTGCACTGGCTAAGAGAAGTTATTTCACATCATCAGCTCTGCCAACTTCCAAGTGGGTGTTCAGTGGCACCAGAAAAGGCCCTGGCCCAGGACAGAACCCACTCATTGCATCAGGACCGTAGGAAGTGAATAAGCCACAACATTCCTTTCCACGTGCTCATCAGCTCAAATCTCTGCCACGCTGGAAGCACGTGGGAAGGAGAACAGAATTTTGTTTTAACGGACTTCTGCTGAAACTCTCGCTAATGCCCCAGAGACCTGTCAAGCAAGTTGGTCACTAGGCGACTAATCATTTCTACACTCAACCAAAACAGCATCAGAGGAAAGATTACATCTCACACCAGCTTCATGTGGTCAGCCAAGGACTGAGAGCCTTAGCACCAGGGCTCAAGTGACCCAAGTATGAATTCATTTTGTAAACAAGTGCTCAGAGCACCGCTCTGAGCTCACATTCTCCCCTCCCTAACGGGAAAGGAGCAGTGTTTTTCATGCCCCCATTTACCCAATTAGATGGCTAAGACTACAGCTAAGGCCAAAGGACTGAGACTCTCGGGAGACCTGTGTTCAAGTCTCAGCTCTGGAAAAGATGTCCTGAGTGATTCTGGAGGAAGCGGTTTATTTTCGCAGAGGCTGCTGTAACGGTGTGTAACATCAGCATGATGCTCTTGCCCAGGATTCACTGAGTACTGCAATATCACTATAGCATTCAGGGTGAAATGACAGCTATTTCAGTACTGCTTGTAAATGACCCACTCACCCAAACAGGCCTTTTCATCCCTCTCACCTTGTGCAGAAACTCCAGCTTCTCACCACTATTCACCAGCTTGTACGTGTAGACAAATCCCCCAGCAACCGAGCGTGGGTTCAGAATCAGGTCCTTGGCGACTCCCACCAGCACGTACCACTCATCACCAGTATTGGAGAAGCGGCACACAGCCACGCTGGGGATGACAAGACATGGCAGGAGATCAGCGTGATCACGACACAAACCAACGCTGCACACGGCGACTGGATTCCCTGACAGCACAACTTGCACCTAGCCTGGCAGAGATTTGGGAGTCCACCCTTCCACCACTGGCATTTCATTTTCAGAGGTCATTTTTCTTCCCTGCAGGAGTGTTTAACGCAGACTCTTTCATTCTTCCCACTCCTCATATAAAATGATGTGCTCCAACTGTCACACGTGCCCAAAGCATTACTTTTATGCTTTCACGGGCTGGACACTGCCTAGCAGTGTGCAAAGCTCCACTAGAAGCTGTTTTTCAAAGGGTGTTACAATCCGAACATGTACCTATAACTTTCCTCATCTTCCAGTGTTATTTCCTGCCCGGTGCCTAGCTCAGCCAGGCTGGGAATCCTGGACAAAACAGGACAGAGTCAGCCTTTTGGACTAGCATGACCTAACTCCACTTCACCTGCCGAGACACTTGCTGTTCTTCATGGTTATTGTGTTGGTCTTCCCCTCCAGGCCCTCTGACACTTCCTTTCCATCTAATATATGCTCAGTTTATCTGGATGAGAAAGGGAAGTGAGAGATAGCAACACATTCTCTTGTTCCCGGCTCTCTTATCTTTCAATTACATGCCCATGTTGTTCTTTAAGCACTGGGGTCCAGCGAACATCTGGAGCACCAGGCTCTTAATGTCACATGCAGACAGATCGGGGTGGGAAGGGAAGGAAAGGCAAGACAAAAGCTTTAAGCATGTGGAAATCACTTCTGGAATTTCAAGCCAGTCTCCTGATAATATGCTGCATCTGGATTTCAACTCACTAACAGCTGAGCAAAAGAAGGAAAAAAAAACACATAAGACTCATCACAAGCAGAGATTCTTGCTGCTTCTGGCAATGCTTCTTACCTGAAGGCAGCTTCGTTCTGCTCTAGCTGGACCAGATCTAACGTGTTTCCCTGGATGGGGTTCATCACCCTGATAACAGAGGCCCACTGTCCATTCCCTGCCTTGGGAGCACCAAAGATGGACTCGGGAAGATTCTCGTTCAGAAAGGCTGCAGCCATCTCCGCAGCCAACTCCCTCTCATCTTCACCCGCGGCCTCCACCATTTCCTATGGCACATTAAAGGACAGGAGAAAAGAAAGCTCAGTGGGTTTCCTTTCCAGTCATGCCGATGCTCTGCATAGAATATAGCCTCCCTGTTTCCCCTAAGCCCAGGTATTCCAGGGCAAGGTACTGCCTGTGAAGACGTAAAAGCCATCAAATCCCAAAGCTTCCACCCACCCTGAGCTTATTCCCAAGGGAGCCTCTGCAGCTCAGAGCACTGCAGTATCAGCTCTGCCCTCCCCCAAGGGGCAGCTGTCTCAGGAGCTGTTTCTCAAAATCAACAACTCTGGAAACAACAGTGAGAAGAAAATAACCCACTGCAATCCAAACATCCTCAAACAGTCACAGAAAACGGTGTTACAGAAGCATGATTGTCCTCCAATATGTGGCTCTTAAAGGCTGCCATAACAACATACAAAGAAAGGAGCACTGGGAAGTAGGGTATTCATAGAATCACAGGGTTGGAAGGGACCTCTGGAGATCATCTGGTCCACCCCCCCTGCCAGAGCAGGTTCACCCAGAGCAGGTCGCACAGGAACGCGTCCAGGCGGGTTTGGAATGTCTCCAGAGACGGAGACTCCACCACCTCTCTGGGCAGCCTGGGCCAGGGCTCTGCCACCCTCACAGCAAAGAAGTTCCTCCTCATGTTTAGGTGGAACTTCCTACACTCAAGTTTGTACCCATTACCTCTTGTCCTGTTGCCAGGCACCATTGAAAAGAGCCTGGCCCCATCCTCCTGACACCCACCCTTTAAGTATTTGTATGCATTAATAAGGTCCCCCCTCAGCCGTCTCTTTTCCAGACTAAACAGACCCAATTCCCTCAGTCTTTCTTCATAAGAGAGGTGTTCCTGTCCCCTAATCATCTTGGTAGCCCTTTGCTGTCCCCTCTCCAGCAGTTCCCTGTACTTCTGGAACCGGGGAGCCCAAAACTGGACACAGCACTCCAGATGAGACCTCCCCAGGGCAGAGCAGAGGGGGAGGATGACCTCCCTCCCCCTGCTGGCCACACTCTTCTTGATGCCCCCCAGGATGCCATTGGCCTTCTTGGCCACAAGGGCTGAAATTTGTGTTTTGAGGCAGATCTTTGCTCCCTTCAGCCCCTGCATTCACACAGGGCACAAAAGCTTGCAGGCAATGGCAGCTGGGAACTAGTGAGCAGGGAGGGTTTCCAGCTGCAGAAGTCACCTCTGGGGAATGGATGAGTGTACCTATCCCCCCACCCCAGTCACCTCGGCCATTTGCTGCTTCCTCTGTGCCTTGGTGGCCTCAGTGTACGCGTTGTGGTCTGTCTCAATGATGATCAGGTTGTTGCTCTCCGGGTGAATGACAAATTTTCGGGGTGTGTACTGCAACGGGAAGGCAACCTGGTTGAAGACTGCCCCCAGCTTCTCCAGTGCCAAAATCCTGGGGGACAGAGACATGTGTTAAACAAGGTCCGAAAGCAACCGTCCAAGAGAACACGACTGGAGATTTACATCTGTGAAATTGGCTAGTGCTGGAGAGAAGCAACACCTTTCCTGGGCCAGACAGTAACTAGCAAACAGCTCCAGAGAGAACTAGCAAAACTAGCTCCAGAGATGCAAAACTAGCATCCTAAGATGGGAGTTTATGCAGTGGGACAGGCGGGTTCTGCAGCGCCCTTGACTTGAGGGCTCTCACTGTCCCAGGGCACGTTCCGAGTGCCTGTCCCTTTTGGACTGGCTTCTGCGGTGCTGAAACAAGTCTATCCCGAGAGGAACAAAGAGCACATGGGAGAGGGAAAGCGCACATTTGGGGACCACATCATTTGAATCTAAACGTGACACAGACTTTGACAAGTAATCAAATGCTCCTCAGAGGCACTTTAGTTAACAGAGTATGAAAAAAGCAATGCCAAGTCTTTCTTCCTGTGACTTGCCAGCTGAAATGCCAGTTGTTCTGGCATTTGGTGACTAAAAACCACAAGTCTCTCCAGAAAGAATGACTCTTTTAAAAAGCAATGAATGCTGTAATATTTCAATGAGGACAGATATGAAAAAAGTGCCTGTTCAAGTGCATAAAGCAGAGCTCCTGAATTTGTGTTCCCCTATTATTTTCATGTATCTTTTTAATATCTAAGCTGAACTTTAAAAAGGCAACAAATACACCCCTGTCATGCCTCTGATTTCTTATATCACATGGCTTATTTTCTGCAAAGTAGCCAATTCAGATCACAAACCACAAGATCCTAACACACAACAGGTTCACATTTATTAAAGGCTTCCCTCCTCTCTAAGGACCAGAGAATTTAAGGGTAACTTGAACTACATTTGTTGTTAAAAGAGCTGGAAGATACAAATCAGAGCAGTGCACCCTATTTCTTTTTGACAGCAAACTATCCTTGTATTCCATTTCTTTTCCGAAATCCATCCAAGTGTTTCTATCAGATCACCTTAAAAAAAACCCCTTAATTCTTAAGGTAAGTCTCTTTACCTCTTTCCTTTTGAATGTCTAGTGAGAATTCACCACCCCTCCCTCTGCCTGGCAACCTGGCCCAGAAGCGTTTGTTTTCCCCCATCGGTTCTTACCTCAATGTGTTTGTGGAGATGGCTACAATGCCCTCTGGGCACTGCTCAGAAGCAAAACCAGACGCAAACTCCAGTGTCTCATAAGACAGGGGAGTCAGGTGGAAACGCGACTGATAGGAATAACTGAGCCAGGAACGGCTTGACATGGCCAGCACCTGGGAAAGACAGACAACAAATTTATTAGGGCTGGGGATGGAGACAAGCTCACTCGCCAGGAACGGCTTGACATGGCCAGCACCTGGGAAAGACAGACAACAAATTTATTAGGGCTGGGGATGGAGACAAGCTCACTCCTTGCAACATGAATGGATGTACAGCGCTGGACTCTGACCCACTACAACTACTGGATTCTCACAGGTGGACTCCACCCAGCTCAGGGCATACTTTCAGAGATACTGCTTGCTTTCAAGAGACAGTTTTATCTCGAAATTGCGTACGGCACGAAGAGGAACTTTAAAGCACCATCAAGACAATGAATACTCAAATTAAGGTGCAATAAAACCTGTTATCTGTAAAAGCCAAGATCAACAAATACTTTCATATCTCTTTTTTTTTTTCTTTTTCTTTAAACAATAGCCTGTTCTAATGGGAACAGGTCTTTTAAAATAAATATTTACTGCTTTGTCACAATCCAAATGCTGTAGCACTCTAAGTGAAATTTACTTAAAATAATCAGTAGCCAATTTTCAATCAAGTTAAGGGAAACAAAGGAAGCAGATGGACTTCTAAACTCTTCAGCTGGATACATTTGGCTAAATCAATTTCAGGGCAACCTTACTTTCTACCTGAGCAACAAAAACTGGAAATACATTGAAACGCTCACAGGCTACTCCAAGCCCATCACTGACTTGCCATAAGCAGTATGTTTTCTCTTCCCATATTGTGAGACAAGGAACCAAGACTGGTCTCAAAGTAGAAACGCACTCAGCTATTCTACAAGCATTCTCTGCTAGAGCCGTAAAGCACCTCGTCTCCAAGTTACAGCTGGCAGAGCAGCAAGAGCAAGTTAAAGAGATTCACCCAGTGTACCATAACACCAGAGCAGAGCTCAGATTCCCAGATCCAGCCCCCTACGCTGCCTGGCAATATTTCTCAACTCTGAAGGTATCATCCAAAAATGAGTCAAGGAGGGGGTGGCTGATCTCCCCAGTGCCACATCAAGAGAGCTGGAAATGGCACTTCTGATGAAACACATTCTTCCCTCCATGCCAAATCCTGCAAATATTTCCCTTGAACCATGCACGGCAGCTGTCCAGGCCCTGGCCCAGCCGTTCTCAACATGCACAGGGATGGTCATCAACTGCATCAAGCAGTCAAGGGGTATGATTTCTTTCTGCATGGGGCTCTTTCTGTCCCTGCGCACTAAGGCAGGTGAGATTTTTCAGTGTCTCTAAGCCCAAGAATCTGCTCAGAGCTTTCCGGACCTGCTGCAAAAAGAGCCTATGGGTGAGATAAGCCCTAGTTCAAAGAAGGCAGGGCAGCACTACACATTACTTCCTAATAAATAAGGGGAATACCAACAAGAACAAGGCTGTTTGTAAAAACATGCTGCGAGCCAGGCAGCTCCACAATGAAGTCATTTGACTTCCCACCCTCACCCAGAGGGTCCTGCTGTGCTGCAAGGATGCTTCCCCACCCTGCCCACCAGTAAGGAAAACCGGGATGCTGCGCCTGGGGACTGGATCTGCACCCCTCTGAGAGCTCGCCTCACTTACCGCCTCTTGGCCTTGCATTCGCACTCGGAAGAGTTTCACAGGCCGTGAGCCAAGGTATCTGGTCCTGGTATCGGAAAGGTCGCCAGTAACAGGATCCAGGACGGTTCGCAGCAGTACACCGTTCTTGGTATCAGCAAACCAAAAAGTTAGGTCAAGATTACAGATAAGAAATAACAAGCTACAGCCATTTACTCAAAACAGAGACTCAGTTTCTGAAGAATTAGGTGTTTGTTTTCCTAGCTTCTGGTACAATTCCCTTCTACAACCACACACGATCTAAGTTGGCTCTTACTATTAAAAAGCATAGCTCCTGCATGCCCCTGTAGGGCAGAACGGAATTACTGTAAAACAAACAAACCAACCACACCCCCCCACACCCCCAAACAAACAAAAAAAAAAGCCAAAAAATAGACGAAGAAGTTTGGCGCATTACACAAGCCATGAAAAACCTGAGGGATGATTCCAGATCCTAAACCCTCTTGGTACAAAGCGTTTACCCAAAGACTCAAGCTGCCTAAAAGAAGGTTGCATTCTGACAGCAAACTCAAGGCATGAGAAAGAACCTAGACTGCTCTGATTGTTTTTACCACATGTTGAATTGTCAAAACAACATTTTTTGGTCAAAGATCACAGAGTCAGTACTGGATGCAACAAAAAGCTGTGCAACAGCAGAGTTGTTAGAGCAGAGCCTGTGGCTGTGGGCAGTTACTTCTTTGATACTCTGCCCTACAGGCAGTTTTTGAAGAACTGCCCAACAACATTTCACCCAGAATTCTTTTTTAGAATCATGCCCTCTTTCTGGAAGGGGGAAAGCACAATTTGTCCTACATGAAGCCGTGTCTTTTGACTAGTCTTAAGGCTAGGAACGTATGGGGAAACTTGCACCTCTACTAAGTCACACACTGAACCCCCCAGTCCCAGTTGCCAAACATGTTATAATAAAGAGGGAACAGTAAGGTTTTGTGTTGTGCTGCACAATAACACAGAATCACGGAATGGTAGGCTTGGAAGGGAACTCTGGAGATCATCTAGTCCAACCCCCTGCCACAGCAGGGTCACCCAGAGCAGGTCGCACAGGAACGCGTCCAGGCGGATTTGGAATGTCTCCAGAGACGGAGACTCCACCACCTCTCTGGGCAGCCTGGGCCAGGGCTCTGCCACCCTCACAGCAAAGAAGTTCCTCCTCACGTTTAGGTGGAACTTCCTATGCTCAGGTTTGTGCCCGTTGCCCCTTGTCCTGTCACTGGGCACCACTGAAAAGAGCCTGGCCCCATCCTCCTGACACCCACCCTTTAAGTGTTTATAAGCCTTGATAAGATCCCCCCTCAGTTCTCTTTTTTTCCAGACTGAAGAGACCCAATTCCCTCAGTCTTTCCTCATAAGAGAGATGTTCCAGTCCCCTCATCATCTCAGTAGCCCTTTGCTGTCCCCTCTCCAGCAGTTCCCTGTCCTTCTGGAACCGGGGAGCCCAGAACTGGACACAGCACTCCAGTTGTGGCCTCCCCAGGGCAGAGCAGAGGGGGAGGATGACCTCCCTCCACCTGCTGGCCACACTCTTCTTGATGCCCCCCAGGATGCCACTGGTCTTCTTGGCCACAAGGGCCCATGGCTGGCTCATGGTCACCCCGTTGTCCATCAGGACTCCCAGGTCTCTTTCCACAGAGCTGCTCTCCAGCAGCTATTACAAGGCTATTACGGCAATCCATCTCACAAGCCAAAGCTCACCAAGAAAGGCCTGTCAGAACCAGGCAGGCACCTCTCACCTGCAGTCCAATGTTCAGGTACAGAAAGCCAATGGAGCCCCTCTCCCCCAGCTCGTCCTGCTTCTCTGTGCCACCCATCTCCACAATACAGAGCGACTCGGGCTGGGCTGGAAGGGCCTGCATACTCAGCGGCTGTAAACAATCCTGTGGGAGAGCAAAAAGAGGCACCACACCAGTCAGCAAGGCTTGGCATGGCACGAGGGGATTCAAGCTCCATCTAAGGAGCTTAAAGATGCCCTTTTAAATCTCCATAAAGAAGTATTCAGCACAGAAAAAAAAAAATGAAAAGAGTCACAATAGACACCGGCTCTGTGGATTTTGGCAAGCAGGAGTGGCAGCAGCCCTGGGGTTTGGAGAAGATAAACTGGATCCTTCCAAATTATTCTAGCACAGTTTGCAGCTATTCAGCATAGAGAGATCTGAGCAAAGTTTATGTTACTGCAGCCATCCTTTGAACATTCATCTGTTGCAGGTAGAGGAATGACAATACTGGTTTGCTGCTGACCTGCTTGCAGAGTAAGTCTGCTTTAATACAGGTATAAACAGTGAGGCAGGGGAAAAAAAAAAAAAACAAACCCCAAAAAGAGAAAAGAAGAAAACGGTTTTCATATCTCATCAGCTGAACCTCCAGGCACGGGTGAGATTAGATCAAACAAGGGAATCTGTTACAGATTAGGATCAAGGGCCATGCATCCTCCCAACCAGCAGAGAAAAGCCATTCATTCCTGGTCATCCATCTGAATACGGAAAGACAGCTTGGACAGACACGGCCCACCTCTGGAGTACCATTCTCAACATTTCAAGCCAATGGAAAAGGCAGAAACAGCACAGCTACTCACCGAAGGGTCAAGGGAAATAATTCTGACAGTGTTGTCCACCAGCCCAACAGCGAGGAACCGGGAGCGCTGCTCCCCAGGGGGAACATTGGCCAGGCTCATGCAAACGACGTCGGCCGACATCTCCTTTCTCTCCGTGTACTCATTCAGCTGTCCTGACTGAGAAAGAAAAACACATTATTAACTAGCCAGCGGGGCAAACCAACACCAAAAAATCTCTCCACACCTTCCCCCCCAACTTTTTTTTTTTTTTTAATAGCAACAGGATAAGTACACAATCTCCAGCCTCAGTTATGAACTTCAGAGACTTTAATTAGCCATTATATCATCTCAGACACAGTCCAGATATGCAGATCTATCAGTTTTAGAACGATGCTTCACTACAGGTCTGATCAAGGATCAATCTCTGGCACACCCCGTACTCCGCCTTGCTCTTCCAAAATTATTCACAACAATAACACACATACCGGGTCCATCTCAAAGTAAACCAGTTCTCCTCCAGTCAGTGCTATCACTACTTGTCTCTGGTTCACAGCACATTTTACAATGGTTTTCTTCCCTGGTGTCTTCCATTCATTTACTCTCTTATCTGCTCGAATGTGCCGGATCCCATCTGGATAAACCTGAAGGAAAAAAGAAAAGTCGCATCAATTCCGTACCTACCCTCCCTTCACAACTCCCATCTCACTGGTGGTTCTGACACAGAAAAAGCCAAAGGCAAGCACCACTCCTGGCAGCGGTGATCTGTTAGCTATGCAAAAGGCTGAACTAGCACAAAGCCACTCGCCAGCTGGAAGCATTGCATCTTTGAACTACAGCCCAGCACACACTGAAGGAGATAAGGACCATCTTCAGCGGGTCCAGTTTCACAAGATATAAAATGGGAAAGGCTGAATAATGTCATTCTCTGCCAATCCACACCTTTAGACGTGGCATACGTTGCATTGCTGTAGAAACCACGGCCGTGCAGCAAGCAGAGAGTGGCAGACATACAGACATGTCAGAAGCAGCTTTCCATTACCTGTACCAAAGCATCATCACCAAGAAGAGAGCAGGACAAGGTAGGCGTAGTACCCAGGAATCCAGAGTCAGTCACTTCTTCTACAGTCTCTCCAATAGACAGCACCAGGGTGGCATTTACGAAGGACACAATGATATAGGCATCAAATTCATCTGGTCAAGGGAGAGAGGGAAAAAAGGGTACCGATTAAAAAAATGCAAGGCTTCCCAACAAGATTAGCAGTCTGACAGATGTCTAGCAGTTACTCTTCAGCAGAATTCCTGTGATAATTACATCTGCTGGCCGTATTGTGCAAGTTCGTTCTAGGACACACTGTCCAAAAGCCAGCTAGACTCCAAACAATGTAAGACTGAGCCAGGGATCAAATGATGATGATCCAGATAGAGTCAATTCATGACACTCTGGATTCTGGCAAGCAAGACTCCTGCCTACGTTTTTCAAAGAATAGCACAAAGTCTAGAAGCCTTTAAGACACTTGCCCCACCTCAGACGAGGAGCTGAATCCAGATTTAACGCCCAAAGTCAAACGAAATGCTCTACTCCAATAATCCGCACACATGGAACCCACCTGCAGAAGCCACAGCACGGATGCTGCAAACAGAAGGTTCCAGGACCACATCTCTATCTAGCATCCATGTAACAAAAGGCTGCAGAGAACGATTAGGGTGCACTGCAGCAGAGGAGCCCAGGGTTAGCCTGCTCTACCCTCAGCCATAAGCACAACTAGCTTGATTTCACACAGCCACCCATACAGTCTCCTGGGATGAGAAACAATTACGTTTTTAAGATAGAGCAAATATTGACCTTTACTTCTACCGGAATAAGTGACAGTAATGCAACTATTATCTCTGGTACTGACTTCTCCCAAAGGGGACAGCTCGGGACAGTCCAGTAGCTTGGGGGTGGAAGAGCTATGCTAATGAAAATAGTCTTAAGAGCTCCTTTGGAAATAGGGAAACTTTGTGGGAAACAAGGGTAGTAGGACTGGGTAAAGGGAATGCCCCAGTTTACTGCTGTCCATGTGCATTCCTCAGAAAGTGATAAGCATTAAAGAGCGGGAGAGTACAGTCATTAAAACAGAATAACAAAAGCAACCGAAACAATGAAGTCTGCTGGGAAATGGAGCCAGAAGCCTCAGTGGAGAAATAAGATTGCCTCAGAGAAGCAACTCCACTTCTGCTGCTGTTGTCATGCAAGTGCTATTTCTTAAAAAGAAAAAAAAAAAAATCCCCATTTTAACCCAACTCAACCCAGTGCTCAGACTTATGCACCACAGCACAAGACAATTAGCAGAAGTGAGGGTGTAAGAGAGCTGTCACACTTTTGGACCCTGAGCAGAGTTTCTCCATTACTTGCAAATGTGAGAGACATGGAGAAGTGGCTAGTGACTCTCTAAGCAGAGAAAGAAAACAGAAAACCCTCACTAGGATGAATACAGGATGCCAGCAAATACCATGCAGCAGCTTAAAGAAACTGAACTGGCTTAACTGAAACAAATGCTTCAGGAACTGATCCTTGTCTTATCCACCCTGTTTAGATGGGGGCGCTGCCAAACCTGCTGTGTCACGTTTATAACAAAGTTCTTACGTACGGCTGAAAATATGCAAGTGAAAAAAACCATCATTCTTCTCTCCAACATCTGGTATACAGACCACAGCTCTGATCAAACCGAAGAGCTTTGTATAATAAAAGCAATTCCAGCAGCAGTCTGTGGCATATAAACTCCGTTACTACTCTATTAAGTGGTCACAGCCTATAACCTCCAACATGCTCCCAAAACCCACAAACAGGAGTGGGTCCACTTGGGGAAATGAGAAAACAAGAACTGAAACCGTACACAGAAACTGGTCAGTAACATAAACTATTTAAACGCTTGGCTTAACAGGAGAATTTCTGTAATGTTAACAGCAGACGGTAAGAGTTCAGTAAGACATACACCATTACACACTGGTTATTTTCTACACTAAATAGCAGCTTCTCCTACAAACTTGCACGAGTTTCTCAACACCAGAAGCCTACAAGAATTCCTCGATCGCTTTAAACGGAGATTCTAGCAGTTCACAGGCTAAGCATTTAATTCATAAATATCCTGTAGACAGGATGTTCTAAAAATTCCATTTCAAAGACCATCCTTGCTTTCCAAACTTCTTGAGAGCTGCTGCCTTCCTCCCTGGGGGCTGTCATTCTCATGATAAACCACCATGTCCCAGCTGGAGGCTTAACCATGTGATTTGTACCAGGACAAAGAACTCCCATTTGAAAGCAAAACAGATTCCCTTAGTCCTACTCTAAACCAAAACTCATTCCTACCTCTTAATACTTTTTTAGCTCTTTCTTTTCTCTGGCTTGCAGTTATATTAGAGCAAGCCTTTAAGTCTGTGTCGATAATAGTGACAAGTGAATTTTTGCTTGAAGTCCAGTAGTGTTGCTTAATGCCTCTCTGCTGGAGCTTTTGAAATAAAGGGTTTGATTTACCAGAATGAAGTCAGTGAATAAGACGTATTCATCTAGATTCAAACAATACAATTTTGGTTTAGAAAATATAGCAGCCTAGTTGAAATTAAGAGGACTAAATCCCCGGGGCACACTGAGAAGTATTCTCATTTAGAAAAAGAAGAGATCTACAGATTTTAATATGAAAAGATATCTACTTAGCTCTGCACAATCCCAAGCATAACATCAGGCTGCCCAGAGTTCTGAACAGATAGACGTTATTTTGTATGCAGACACAAGACTTTAGAGATGCTTATTACTGTTCTAATTGCTCCAGTTAGCTCCCTTCAGTGAGTAAGAGAGACATTTTAATGACTCTGAAGAACCACAGCTGGACTCAGTCTCCTGTGCCTTCATTACAAGTTTTCTGCAGCTTCATGCACACGTCACAACCCATTATGAAAACATCGCATCTCAGTCCATGAACTCTATACTACTGTCCTGCTTGTTATTTGTCATGGATTCAGTTTGAGTTAGTCCACGAGAATTCCATTCCTATACGTCAGTCCACGCCTGATATAGTTTTTTCATGCTCCACAGCATCTGAATTTGCACTGATACAAATGTAGTCACCAGTAGCTCAGAGTTCAGTGAAAAAACACATGAGCAGTCACAAAATTCAGGATTATTCTCACTTAAACAGTACTGATGGGATGACTGCACATTTTCTGGAGCTTCTGTTTACTACTGCATGGAGACTCCACAGCTGTGACTCACTGCACATTGCTTTTCATGCAAGAGTGCCAGGCAGGGAACGCAGACTGTTAGGTCTCAGCTCACATCTACCTCCACAGTGAAGCACAGAGTCATCTAGCTCCCCAGACCTCGATATTTAACTGCAAGAGAGGGTTTGGTCCAAATCCCATCCACTTCTGTCTGATGGGCAGATGCATTCCATAACCACAGGGCATTCCCATGCCAGCAATACCTACGAATGCTCCAAGCACACTCAATCATTTCCTCTTGGAGGTGTGTACAAAGCTGCTGGGAGCCACTCCTCACTCTAGAAGGGAGCTAAAAACACCCCTGAAATGTGCACCTCTGATTTTAGCAAGAACCGACCGTTCTGCAGAGACACAGTCGATTATTTTGTTCCCCAAAAGACTTAAGATGGATCGGGAGTTGCTTTCTACTCCTCAGCTGCTGAACTACACAGGCAACGATCTCCAACTACACACCAGCTTCTAGAATTCATTTACTGAAAAGCTTAGCATAAAAGTAACCCCATAATTTTGGGATTCTGTGTGGTTAACCTGTGGGATGGTACAGCAGCCCCTAGCAGTAGGTACACACCTGTGGTGATCAGCACCTCCACCACCAGCCACCTGTGGAAGAAAAAAAGAGGCTTGGTATTGGTAGTGTGTATCACCACGTACCAGCCAAGGTTAGTATTTGCTTTGAAGGCTGCAAACCTGGATGTATCTTACAGGGGCCTTGCAGCAGGCGCATGCTGTGGCTGTGACATCGAGGCAGAGCCAGGCAGCCCGACACTGCAAACTGAACACTCAAAAAACAGCACTCGGGGCATTTCAAGATTGGGTACATGTTTGAAAAGGTTCTGCAGTCTTTCTGATTAAAACCCACTAAAACCGTTTCTGAATTCAAAGAGTTGTAACCTGGGGATCGGTTTTACATAATGTTAAACTGTATTCAAAATGCAGCATGGTTCCGAACAGCTACAGGTTCCAGCCTTTCTGAAATCGAGAAGATCTTCATGCTGGAACCTGGGTAACTTGGAAGGAGGAAAATAAAGAGGCAGCGAGACTGGTCTGTTTCATGTAGGTTAGCAATGGTCCTCCATCTCCTGAAAAGTCAAAGTCATCTTCTGGAACCCCAAGAGAAAAGGTTTTAAAACTGTAAGGTGATGTCAGAAGCCTCCATCTCTCAGAGGGAGCAAACATTACCAACTCTTTTTCCAAAAGGCAGGAGCAAAGGCTTGTCTCTAACAAACTGGAATGTCTCACATATTTTTGATGGGAAAATTTCAGAAGGAAATACTTTCCTTCTGACCTTTTTACTTCTGGAGAACATGAAGGCACTTCGTGCTTAAAGCTCCTTCCGTGCTGCTTAGGCAGTACCTGAGTCTCAGAACGCAAGCACAGGAACTGATGGCAAGCCTCAGATGGCAAGGTAAACTCCACAGCAATGTTTGAAATTCCCACAGGGTTACTGGTTCCCTGGAAGACACACTACTCTATGACTGCTTAAAAACAAGATACCATGTCACCACAGCAGGCTAAGGTCTCCACTGCAACAACCTGACATTTCTATATCCAGTGCATAAACCTATCGGAAGTCTTTGCGAGATTTATACAAAGCAATGCCTTGGAAATCATCACAGAGACTGTCAGTACCCAGAATTTATTCATTTCAGGCTCTTTAGGTGTTTCTGAGGCACTCTGTTCTCACCCCCAAGACAATGGCAGGACAAAGGCTTACATTTCCTCTTGTACTTCAGTAAGGCAAACCCATTATTTCAGATCAGGAAGAAAAACCCCAGGCCCACAATCCAGTACATTCTGCCAGTTTCAAATCTTGACCTTCCTGGAATCAACAGCTTCCCATACACTGCTGGGTTTTTGAATAGGCAGGGTGTCCTAACCCAAACAGACTGTTTTCTTTGCAGATATGCATAGAGGAAAGTAATAAAATACAGACACTGTTGCTGATTTATCTGCTTTGTTCCATAATTTGTATCCCACTCTCTCACAAAGAGCTGATTACTGTAGCTGTCAACACGCATATAAAGGACAGTGAGTATGCTCCAACAAAAAGCATAATCATTGCCTGCTGATGTCGGACCAAGAACTTATGGGAAGTGGGAAAGGATGAGAAGTTCAGTAGCTTCAGCCTGCAAATGTACAGCTGATGCAGCATATCGGGTAATGGATGCAGCTGCAGGCAGGTGCTTCTTTGTCAAAGGGAAGCATGACAATTCTAGGGGACCAGAGGGTGGCTTCTAAGTACAAACAGGTGGCTAATGATTCAAAACATAACTTCTTGGGATGGCACACAACCATCATGCAGCACCTCTCCTATCTCCTCGGACAGAAAAACAAAAAAACCACAACAAACAAAACACACCAAGAACATTATCACATCCCTGTGGCTTTAGGAAAATACTGCACACCTTCAACATGTCTCCTCACGGTCCATACAGCGTTGGGGTTACCAGGCAGCTCCGAGACGGCCATTTCAGAAACCTAGGAGTAAACAGGAAAAAGATTCTTTTGCAAACAGATGTTTAGACTTACCACAGTAAGCCACCAAAACCACCAGCAATTTTTAAGCTTTCCCACAACCAGGCAGGAAAGCTAGTAATTCCCAATCCTGATGCTCTCTCCCCATGCCAGATGTGCTACAGGGTAGAATACATTCAGCAATAATACAGCAACATTAAGAGGTCTGGATGATCAACTTTAAAACAAGGTCACCTGCCCCCAGCAAAGAGATCAGCAGCAGCTGGCAGAGACACCAGGAATGTTCCAGCTCAATACACTCAAGTATGAGAAGAGGCCAAATGCAGGTGGTTGGAGTCAACTTAATAAAAAGCCTTTGAGGTTTTTAAGAATAAACAGCACAACCCTTCAATCTCCAAGAAGCAAGCTGAGAAAACGTTGCGCTCTCCCGATTACAGCAAAAGAAGAATCCCTTCATTTCAGCACCCCTTATTTTAAGGATTTTCTCTCGCTGTCTTCGCCTCTCAAGCTGTTCTTCTGAAGTGCTGTGGGTCTTACCTCAAGTCCATGTCTTAGAACCCTCAGAGATGACCGGGGCCCCCGACCACAAGCCACATACAACTGGGGTGTGTCTTCATTGGCCAAATCCGCTATCTGCATGGAGAAATAGCCTCAAACAATATCAGCAGGAAGAGAAAATAAGACTAAGCTACATATGCCATACATTAAGAATGTTTTTTTCAAACACAAAAAACAGTGAAGATGCCACAGGGTGTACCATCTGCTGCCCTGAAATGTCCATTTTTAACCAGTCTCTGCAGAGCAGAGAACTGGCCTGACGGTCAACAGAGGAGCAGCACAGGACTGCTGGCTGACACCCGGAGCCCAGTTATAAAATCATGCATCTATGGTCAATTCCTCTGTTAAATAAGAAAGACGTACTTATGTGGTGACTGGGAGCTTGCTGATGGCAACATACCTGACAACACAGAATAGGAGACAAACTGTCCAGCTCATCCACCAACACCAGGTTCTTGAGAGGTCGTGGCTGAAAAAAGAACGTATCTCCTTCCTCAAGAGGCATGGCAGAAGAGAACTCTGGCTCCTCATCATCATCACCCAGGTGAGCTATCTGGTACAGGTAACTTGAGACAGAAAGCAAGAGCAACAGCATGTTCAGTGCAAAGCTCATGTAGCCTTCTCTAAGCAAGGCTTAGCCAGATATTCAGGCAGCAGGGAGGAGAAAAATCCTTCCCTACATTATACAGCTTTAAAATTTAGCCTGAAGGATTGTCTTCTTGGTAACAAAAAGTTTAAAGGGAATCAGAGGCCCACAAAAACAAGCAAACAAAAACCCTACCACAACCTCCCCCCTCCAAACCTTCTCATTTGTAGCTGTCACTGGCAAGGTATCCCAGGGTTTCAGTGTTTTCTCTATTTACCCTTGAGCCTTTCAGATATTCTTGTGTTAAAGCCAAAGCACCAACTGACAGCTGAGGCCAAGAGCAAGGCCAATGGCTAAGAACACAACTCTACAGGTATCTATTTTATTGGAATACTTTCACTTCATTATTTTTAACCGCATTCCTTATTCCATTTTATGAGACTAAATATCACAACAATCGACTTAAATTTCAGAGGAAAAATCATAAAACCAAACAGACTGATTTACTTCCTGGTTTTAATAAAGCTGAAATGAATATGGCTTCCTCAAAAGCCTCGTTTGTTCAACTGAATTCAGATTCACTCCAGTAAACTGCCTGGAGCTCCCCCAGGTGGCTGACTGCAGATGTAGTTAGTCAGGAAGGAGTGCAAGTCTCCATTCCTGGGAATCCCACACTTAAGACACCGTTAAGCCATTCCGCAAAGGTGTACAAAGTCGTCGTCTTTGAGTCTTCAGAGTATTCCAGAACCCCAAACATGAGTATCATAGCATACATCTATTAAGGAAGGACCACAGCTACTGATAACAAATCTTACCTACTTCTGAGTGGGTGGTAACACACAAAAGTTCAATGAAAACTGTCAAACTAATTAAAAGGTAATTCATCTGGATACATGATGGACCCTATATGAACTGCAAATGCTCGGTTTTTCTAAAGCCTACTAGCACGTAATCTTTTCTCTGCACTGTAATACCTAATCTGGGTTCAAACATCAACAAAATTCCCCCATTGTGTCATAGTCTAAACCAATTGTTCTGCTCAAGCCATCTGAACAAAGCATTAATTTACCCATTGAAACAGAGGTGTTTTCTTTATATGTTCATTAAGCTCAAGGGTCAGTTTGCAGTCCTGAACAGAAACAGTCTGCTTCAGGGGAAAAATGCTGACGTAAAATTGTTTACTCACTGGTTTCCAAACTCAGATGCCACAAAGAGAAACCCCGTCTTCAGCACGCACATGGCAGCAGCGACAGGAACTGTGTCAAAGTACTTCAGTCGAATCTCTGTTACCTGAGAGCAGAGGAAGACAAGACTGCTAGAAAAGTACTACAGCTACAAATGTGTGATTTCACACAAAAAAAAAAAAGCTGCCTAGCTATCCTCTTTAAAGAAAGGAAGCAAGAGTGGGCCAGGCTTCACCACACCAGTAGTCTGGGGCAGCAGATTATAAATCACAAAATGCAGCACGCTATTTTGAACAGGCAAGTCAGGCTGCCTCTTTTATTCTTAGACTTTCTGGCTTTGGTAAAAGTCAGTTTGGAAGAAACCAGCTGCAAAGAAGTTGTCTAAAAGACGAAATTTGCTCCACGTAATGCCAGCATTCCCCAACACGTGAAAAATCAACCATCCTGAGCAAATTTCTACATTTGATATGGTCACAATAGCTCTTGGTGAAACATCCAAGAACAATCTTAAGACATTTGGATGCCTCAAATGTCTTATCCCTTGTACCAAATTTCACATGTGCAGATGAAGGAGGAACTAACATTCAACATTTACTCAAAAACCCCAACTGACTCACTGCAGCAGAGATCTTTTAATTGCAAAATACTAAGACAAGCAGCAGCAAGCCACTTCGAGCTTGTTATTTCAACTCATGGACCAGCTGCACCAAGGTAGCTACCTCAATTTGCAAAAACATTGATTGTAGCATGTAAATATCCAATTAAGAGGTGAAACAGAGAACACCTACTGTGATCAAGAGAAACTAAGTTCCCCAGAATTAGTTTCTGGAATACCCTCTAGCAGGTTCACGGACCACTCTACAATACATCTTTTGAAGAAAGGACTGCCTGCAGAACATCTAAATATGCCCAAGTGACTCTGCGGCGTAATTCTCACAGGATTTTGCAAACCTTGTCCTGCATCTCTATATGAGTAAACACCAATTACAACTGTGGGTAGAACTGTATTACAAATCATGTGGAACACAGGCCACCACACAGCTAAAACCACAATATTAAATATTGATCACTTTAGAGAATCAGGCAAAATAACTAAGGACTCTTCTCCATGAGTGCTTTTGTTGTTCTTCACGTGATGCTTACCATGTCTTCATCAGTCTCCAGAGTAATTTTGAAGATGTCTCCCTGCTCTGTCTGCGCCAGGAAGAAGAACATGGACTTGGTCTTATGTGTGGCAGAGCAGACAAAAATCATACCTCGCTCTGGGTCATCCAAGTCATTCTGTCACAGAAGAACGCAGAGGTCATTGGTGGAAAAAAATTACACAGCAAGTGCAGATGTGATTTCACTGACTGAATTATTTCCATTTCGCAGGTGCCTTAAGAGCTGACAATATGAGAGCAGGCTTTCAACACAAAGCACATCCCCTCTGTTACACCTGTAGTTATCCTTGGTACATCTCTGCCCCAGAAGGAAATACGTTTTTAAGACACACTGCCTAAGCATCCCCTCTCCTATCTTTTTCGGCCCTCTTCCCTAGAAAACTCTCTCACATATCAAAGCCAAACACAGAGGAAAAGGCTGCAATCCACATCCAGACGTTTTTGAGCACCTGAGCCTTGGCAGGTGTTCAAAGCACTGTCAAAGCACAGCACAATCTACCACAGCAAAGGAGGAGGAGGAAGCAGCCTTAGATGTAACAGAGCAGCTGTCGAATTCACCTGCGCACACGATGGCAGCCGTGACTCACCACCTCAAGTAATGCTGTCTTACACTGACGGCGCTGTCACCGTGGTGCCTGATCAGAGTCTTTGGAGCATCTCCAGCATAAATCTCAGAGAAGAGACATGAAGCAAACTCATCACCTCAGGCTACACCCACCCCATCTTCCCTCACAATAATACAGGCAGCCAGAAAGGTAGATGATAGGTCAACAGACTTTTAACTGCTTTTTCCTTACTGTAAAACCTCTCTGATGCCTTTAACCTCAAAGGGCAGATACCAAGCATGCATTTAGCATCGACAAAGATAGTCTTTACCAAAAAAAGAAAAAAGAAAAAAAAAGGCAGGAATCCCCAAATTCTCACCCGTCTCCTGGGAATTGGGCATCTGATATCAGGCTGGTCACCAAAGTTTTTGTAAGTAATATAGTTTTCAGAACAGATCAGCACCCCGCTAGGTCCATCAGAACCACCAGGAACTGAAACACAAAAAAGAAACATTATGAAAAAAAACGCTTACCACAGATCTGACTTGACTGCAGAACATTTATTTTGGTTTTCTTTAAAGCAACACAGTTTCCATTGCTCTGTATCGCCCTGCATATATAAATCTACTCTTATCTAAGGGGAAGACAAAACACCGAGTACAGCTTCCTGGGTCGGTGTAAGAACAGGGCAGACGGAACTGGGGGACCAGGAAGGAGAAAAAGGAAGGATGCAACTTCAGACAAATTACTTATGTTTTATCCTTCCTGGCTTATTCTTATCTAGAAAGCCATGACATGCCCCAAATACCACATTAGCAACTTGTCAGTTAAGCACAACCCTTGGGTTACTGGCCCATTTCCTTGCTGTCGAAAAAATCCACCAGATGGTTTTCTGACATATCTTTCATTTTTTAGAGTATTTTTTTTTTTCCCAAACGATTCTATTGAAATCCCAGCACAACAAAAGGTATCATCAAAATAGCAGTGGTGGTCAGATCCAGCCCAATATCTGATGTCTTGTCAGCTGCCTACAGAAGATGCAACAACAGGGCAAGCATACAAGGATGCCCTCCTAGCTTAGCTTTCTTCATGCTTGGAGAAGAGCCTGCAGCGGTTCAGCAGTTCCCCAGGTAGAAGGCATTAGGCTGGCTTTGCATCCAACCCCTGTAGGTGGGCTTTTAGCCCATGGATTTATCTGCTGACCTTTCGAACACATATTAGCTGCTGGAATCCCAAGAGAGTACAACAGCACCTATGCGTTTTCTAAAAATACATGCTTTTGCATCTGCTACCAGCTAATTTCAGTTAACATCTCTTAGCTTCAGAAGCCAGAGAATATCCAGAATACATCTATAAAAGAAGAGAAACGAGGAGCACTTTCAAACCACAGCTCTATCTGTGCATTCTTGCATATTTCCATGTGTGAACCACCACTTATTGCCTGACTCCAAGGTCAACTAATTTATACTAATGGCTCAGACTACCACTGGAACAACCCCTAAGACATAAAGCGTATTGATTCTGTTATCCCTGGGGAACTGGAACCAAGTACATCCAGGGGAAAATGACTTAGCGGCCCGATGGGCAGTACCTGTTATAAGGAAGTTGCCGTGCTCTTCCAAGGGCTCACTGTATTTCCTAACAACGTGGTTCAAACCCAAGTCCAGTTCATAAAATGTCAAGGTCTGTTGCGTGTTGGCTGCTGCTTCTCCTGTTGGATCATTGTCTGCTTCCTAAAACACAACACATGAACGTGTCTTTCAAGAAAGCTATTACAGGAGGAGCAAAGCTGATGCACGGGGAAACAGTTTTGTGTAACATTAGAATGAAGTCCAAAGGAAGACTGGCTGGAAGATTCAGAGGAAAAAAGGTTCAGAGGAAGAAAATATGCACATTTGCAGTTGAACAACAAGAATTTAAGAAGAATCACCAAGACCGAAGAAACTTGCCTATTCTGACTGAAGGCAAGACAAAACGTAAGCAAGCTCACAACAAATGAACACAGTCTCAGACAGCAAAAGCAGCCAATGCTCCCCACCTCCACAGATTAAGAACAGAAGAGGAACAACAAAGCTCAAAAGACAGCAAAGGGAAGATCAAGTTCTTCTCACCTCATAATCCATTTCCAGACAAGCAAACATCGGGTTTTCAAATCCCACATCGACTCCCACCACGTGGTAGACCAAGGTATTGGCCTTGTGGGCTTCCAGCGGGGAGGAAATGGTGAGACGAGCAGCAGCATCCCTGTTCAAGATATACACCAGCTTCTGCTTTTCAATCGCACCTGCAAGGAAAGGACAACAGCACCTGAAGCACATCTCCTGGTGATCAAATCTCATGATACCTGCAGGCCAACATTGATATATAAGTTTGCAACAGGATGTCAGTGTTACTTCTGCTGAAGTTCACCATCGGTATTTATCTCTGCACTGCCAATTAACTTCAAATGTCTCATTTTAAACGTTTCGGGCCACAAGCACAAATGACAACTCTCACTCTTTAAAGCCTAAGACCGAATGTTGGGCTGGCTGGACGTATCTCAAAGGGTCAGTCTACAATGGCTACAGGCAGATCCACTCACTCGGTCCACCACATGAGAGATGACAGACTGTAGGGAAGGAAAAACAAACTGAAAGAAGCAGCCAGATGTTCCACCACTTGGCAAGACCACCTTTCCTCAGAAATATTTTAACTAAAAAAAAAAGAAGTATTCTTGCCTGATACACAGCATCCACAACGTAACAAACACTTATCACCCTTAACTATCAACGTGAATAGCACAATCGTGGCTGTGCTATCTTCTCCTCTGTGCAAATAAGACTTGTTAAAAAGGAAACAACATTATTTATTGTTATTCCCGATATAAAGGGGCACTGTTAAACCACCTATCATTGCAAGTCCTCGCTCTCAGCGTGCAGGAAAGCAGCATCGCACAAAGCTGGCTTTGGCAAACTGAGACAGTTCATATACCAAGTAACTAAGACACCTCAAGGTAAACCTTATAAAAAAAACCACCCAAGTGTTTTTCTACCTGCGAAGCCTGATCAGAAATGCATCTAGTTGTCTCCACGATACATCTCAGAGAAGAGACATGAATCCGTAACATCATTTCAGGCTGTGGGAGCTGACTGACTACGCTGCACCGTGGACGCCTGCAATCCCAACTTCTCTCCCAGACATGACACTTCATGGCTCTGCGCACCGCTAAGCGAGCTGGCCTCTTTCCAAATTGTTTTGGCCCAATGTTAGAATTAATTTGTGCACTTCCATCAGCGTGAAGGAACTATTCTGAATGCCTGCATTCTCCTTGACACATCTCATAACCTAACAAACTGCCTGAGAAGAAACGTTTCCAATTATACCTGGCAGAAACTCGCTCCAAAACAACTATCCCCAAGACAGGAGAAAAAAAAAACAAGGAGAAAAGAAGCTGACAGACTGACTTACTGATCATGACGGCGCGGCCCTTCGGGTCTACGGCCAAGTACTGGCCTGGAACGATTCTGCGACATCCACTCTTGCCAAAGGTTTCCTGATGAATCTTCTCAAACACGTTCTTTGAGGGCTGGTACTCCAGAATAACAATGCGCCCCGAATCACTACCCACGACGATGTAGTCTTTGGTGCCACCCGTCAGCCTAAAGGCCATGAGGGAGCGAATGACTCCGAACACTTCCACGGTCAGCAGGGTGTGAACCTTCCCCGTGTTGGGATCGGGGCGGAGCAACTCCAGGATCTTGCCTCGGGACACAACAATTTCTTGTTGTTTGGTTCCTAAAGAAGCCAAAAGATGAAGGGGAGTTAGCAACAACACAGCAGAACACGCAACTTCAAGAAGATGATTAATCTATAAGAAGATAAACACACAACTGTAAGAAGATAAATCTTCGCCACCACTAAATGCCAAGGAGTTTTCTGATTACTACGGAAGAATTCAAGGCAACTAATTCACCACGTTGGGCGCCACTATCATTTGAGCATCTTTTAACCAACAAGGAAAGCAGACAAAACACTAAATTAAATCTACAGGTAATCAAGCCAAACTTTTCGTGATCTTTCCACAAGTTATAACAGCTCAAGTACCACACTGAAGAGCAAATGACAATATATCAGTGAAAACAAATGCTCTACTGAAGCAGACTAGCTTCAGCACCCAAACTAAGTCAAAAACAAACACGTTTTTTCCCCTGCTACCCGCAAGAGCTCAAGCCAAGATGTGTTAAGGGTGGACATTACCTGAGAAATTGCCATGGATGGCGTAGCTAATGCCGGTGGCTCGCTGCAACGTCAGGTTGTAGAGGAACATGGTGGCAACAGGTTGGCTTCACCTTGTCACAGCTCCACTGAGTCTGCAACAAGCAGAAAAAAACCCCAAACTTTGTAAAAACAAAGCCTTCCTTACAGCACAGAGACAGAACTACCCGCTTGTGTGCCCGCACGTATCGCTTTATGTTAGAAGACTGACTGCCACCCCGCTAAAATTATTTGGTATGTAGTAATACCAAGAGGCAAAAGGCTCTCCCAAAGTTAACCAGGCTGCCGAGCGTCAACTGAGCTCCCTACCACCGCGTGACTGATGAGGGCTCCCAGCTAATTACTGCTCTTATGGTTTTAATTGTTCAGAAACCAAACAGAGCTAGGGAATCCCTCTAGAGCTGCCCTGCGCCGTTACGTTAAACGTGAGCCGTGCTACCCGCAAGGACTCGGGGAGAGCGCCTGAGCCCGTTCCTTCCCCCGGGGCTAAGGCGGGAGGGAAGCCCAACTGAACACAGGCCACTGCGGCCCCCTGGCCGGGGTAAGCCGCCCTCAGGCCAGAGCAACCTACCCTCAGTCGCCCCCGAGCCTTACCAAGGCCCCCGCAGAGCCGGCAGTCCCAGCTCCCCGAGCCCGGGCCGCAGGCTCCGGGAACCGGCCCCGGATCAGGCCCGGCCCGGCCCGGCCGCCCCCCCACAGGCCAGGCCCCGAG
>VYZM01009179.1:46891-71617 GCA_013398915.1 Dromas ardeola
GCCGATGCTGCTCCTGCCTAGGCCGGCGCGCCGCCGGCCCGCTCCGCCATGAGCCCCGCGCCTGCGCCCTACCCGCCCGCGCCTCTTCGCGGGGGCCTTCTGCCAGGCCCGGCGCGCCCGCGCCGTTTGTGAACTGAGAGGGCTGACCGCGGCAGCGCCTGAATGATCACGGGGCGATGGCAGCCGCTCCCCGCACAAAGAACCTCCGGAAAAAAAACACTCGGATGCATTTTAGCGTAGAGCACCGTGGGAGCGTGAGCTTCCCCAGCCGTCAGGCGGAGCCGAGCGGCCGCAAGAGTACAGGCACCAACAAGGGCATCCCCGAAGGGCCTGACGGCGGTGGAAGCCGTGTCAGCTGTATGCCAAGATGGCGGCGGCCATGGCGTCGGGCCCGCGGGCGGCGGGGGGGGAGGGTGGCGGCTCGGCCGCCTCCGCCCTCTCCATGGAGCGGATTCAGTCGCTCACCGACCTGACGGATCTGGAGGCCGCCTACAGCCGGCTGTGTGAGGAGGAGGTGTGTGGGGGGCCGGCCCGTGAGGCGGTGGGGCGGTGCGAGGTGCGGCACCCCGGAGGGTGTTCGCTGCTCCAGCCCCATCCCGGCCGTGCTGTGGTGACAAGGAGAGCGGGTGCCTCGTTGCCGCGGTTCCCGTAGTCCCGATCCTGTACTGGGACATTAAATGCGGCCCCGGGCCCGGGCCCGGCGGGGGGACGGTGTCGCCTCCGTGGCACTAGTGTCCCGGAATCGGGAGCGGATCCCTGCGGATTCCGGTTCCTCCTGCGCTGAAAGCTCGGCCAGGAGAGGAGTTTGTGGGTTGCCTGACTTAAGAGTTGTGTCATGAGGTTTGGTTAACCGGCAGGCTGGAGGGATGCCATGCACAGGGACCTGGACAGGCTGGAGAGGTGGAACTGTGCGAACCTCATGAAGTTGAACAAGGCCAAGTGCAGGGTCCTGTACGTGGGTCGGGGCAATCCCAGGCACAAATCCAGGCTGGTGGACAATGGGTTGGGAGCAGCCCTGAGGAGGAGAGAAGGACTTGGGGATGTTGGTGGATGAGAAGCTCAACATTAACATAATGTGCGCTGGCAGCCCAGAAACCCCCCCGCAGCCTGGGCTGCATCCCCAGCAGCGTGGGCAGCAGGGCCAGGGGGGGATTCTGCCCCTCTGCTCCGCTCTGGGAGACCCCCCTGCAGTGCTGCCTCCAGCGCTGGGGCACCAACAGCAGAAGGACACGGAGCTGTTGGAGCGGGGCCAGAGGAGGCCCCGGAGATGCTGGGAGGGCTGGAGCCCCTCTGCTGGGAGGACAGGCTGAGAGAGCTGGGGGGGTTCAGCCTGGAGAAGAGAAGGCTCCGGGGAGACCTTCCAGCCCCTGCCAGTCCCTCCAGGGGCTCCAGGAAAGCTGGGGAGGGACTCTGGATCAGGGAGGGGAGCCACGGGACCAGGGGGAAGGGTTTTACACTGGAAGAGGGGAGATTGAGCTGAGATCTGAGGAAGGAATTCTTGGCTGTGAGGGTGGTGAGCCCCTGGCCCAGGTTGCCCAGAGAAGCTGTGGCTGCCCCATCCCTGGAGGGGTTCAAGGCCAGGCTGGACGGGGCTTGGAGCAACCTGGGCTGGTGGAAGGTGTCCCTGGCCAGGGCAGGGGGTGGCACTGGGTGGGCTTTAAGGTCCCTTCCAACCTAAACCATCCTATAATTCTGTGATTTGGAATGGCATAAATATAAATATTTACAGGATTAAAATGAGAGCTTAGGAAGGATTTAGTTGTCATATAAGCCCTTGGAAATGCTAATACCTTTCTAGCTGCGTGTGCTTGATTTGGGTGCAGAGTCTGTGATAAATTGCTAGCCTGGAGGAGAACTGAAGTCACACAAGACTTTTTTCGAACTTTTCTTCCAGAAAGTCGTGCAGGAAGAGCTGGATGACCTCCTGGAACAGCAAAGCACTATAGAGAACAAGATGGTTGCACTTCATCGCATGGGGTTAGTGATCCCCACCCTCTCCCCTTCTTTCTGCTTCTGTGCACTGTTCGGTACCTCCCTGCTTACTGCATGATGTGAAAATTCGTTTCAGTGTTGTGAGGGAAGCATGTTCCTTCTCAGAAAATGTTGGACTTTAAATCAGGTTGTGGCAGGGAGGAACCCCATCCAGGTTCTTCCCAGCAGCACTAACAGAGGGAACTGCTGCACCCTTACGGTGACCAACCCATTTTGGCGTAGGGTGAGCAGTTCTTTGAAGTTCTCACCCCAGATATTGTTAGGTTTCAGCATCAATGTTTGGATCAGAGGTCTTGTGTCGGGCTGTTTACAGGGATGGACAAATATTACCTGCCTCTTCATGGTGAGCTTGTGCAGGCAGTCTGGAAAGTCATCGAAAGTGGCCTCATGTCTAGTAGAAGTTTGGAGCGCAAGTTCACAGAACTTCAGAAGTGAGGAGTATCTTAAAGCCTCAGTAGCTCATTCGTGCCCTGTCTGGTAGAGAGACAGTTGTTTGTCTGTGCAGCCTCCTCCAAAGCTGTCTGTTTGATTTTGATGCTTTGCTCCTGTAGGAGAGGCATGAAATGAGAGATACTGTTGCTGACAGGAGCAATTGGGTTTGGAGGAAGAACCATCCTGCTGTTGCAGACCATCCGACTACTTAATATTTGCATCTCATGTTCAGTTCATTTGTGTTTCCAGCCCTAATTTGCAGCTTATCGAGGGGGATGCCCAGCAGCTGGCGGGGATGATCACCTTCACCTGCAACCTGGCCGAGAACGTCAGCAGTAAAGTCCGCCAGCTCGACCTTGCCAAGGTGACTGGACCCAGGGGGTGTGTGGGACTTGTCACCACCAAGCCACGTTCTGTCTGCTCGTGTGCTCACAGCGCGATGAGAGAAACGTGCTCTTTTCTTCAGTGGGCTGGAAACTGCTTCGTGCTTTGTTTTAGCATTTTCTAGTGGTGCTAGGTGATGGTATCTTGCTGGGCTCCTGGATATTGCAGCGTACCGGAGTAAATAATGCATAATGATTTGCCATATAGTGCCTGGTTCTCCAGCATCCCCTTCTGTCCGTGGAGCTCCTGGTAGAATGTGGTGAATTAGCCGAGGTTAGTTTTCGTTAGCACTCTTTTGTCAACTATTGCAGCGCTGAGGACAGTGGAGATGGTTGTTGTCACCTAAGAGTGGTCAGGGATCCGGGCTGTCATATTCTTTGTACAGAGGTAGGCTAAATGGTGTCAAGTCCCAGTGCCCAGCACAACTGCTTAAATCAAAACAGGTGATGTGTGGTTGTGTCTCTGGTCTCTGCCTGTTTGATAAAGTGGAGTACGGCCTCTGAGTTCAATCTAAGTTTTGACAGGTAAATGCTGTTCATCTTTTGGAGTCATTGATCTTATGACTTTTTAAGTGGGTTGGGGTTTCTGCTTACATAGTTGTTTATCGCTTAGAGAAGTATCACTTCAGTCTTTTTCTTCCTTCTTTTTCCCCCGTGCTGTCTTCTCATAATTCTCTTTCCCTGGTCCAGCCTGCAGCAGAAAGCCTTACTGGTCGCTTTTCTTGCAGAATCGGCTCTATCAGGCCATTCAGAGAGCTGACGACATCCTTGACCTGAAGTTCTGCATGGATGGAGTTCAAACAGCCCTGCGAAATGAGGATTATGAACAAGCAGCAGCCCATATCCATCGCTATCTGTCCCTGGACAAATCAGTGATCGAGCTCAGTCGTCAGGGCAAGGAAGGTAAGTACTGTTTGTGAGGAGAACCTGATAAGTCACTTTTCCAGTTGATAACAAGAGGCTGCCTGATTTCCCATGACAGATAGCCTCAACTCAGTAGATAAAGCAGAAGAGCTAACGCTAGCCAGAGATCTTAGTGTGTTATAGAGTAACATAGAGGTGAACGTTTTCGAAGCATTGTTAGGTTTGAATTATCATTAATTGAAAGGAGGCTTCCTGGCATACGGCTTTAATAGCATTTCAGGTGCTGACTAGGTGAAGGGCAAAATGTGCAGGACAAAAGAAGTGATGGAGAAGGCTCTGTCAGGGAGAACTGTTGCAGTGTTACGGTGTGCTACCAAGCAGAGCAACTGGAAATGAAGGAGTAAGTTGCCTGATCCCTAAAAGAAATGTCCCAGTTGATGTGTTCGCATCCTCCGTGCAAGACCACGACATTAGCTGTGTGTACATCACACATGTACCTTTGCCTGTAGGGAAATTCCAGTGTGCCTTCTGCCTTCTCACCCTAGGGCTGCACAATGTTGGTCTCTCTGCTAGGAAAAATGCAGCCCTTGATCGGTACTAACATTGTGCTGTCACTTTTCCATTTCTTTTCTGTCCTTTTGACCAGGGGGCATAATTGATGCCAATCTGAAGCTCCTGCAGGAAGCAGAGCAGCGCCTGAAAACAATTGTCACAGAGAAATTCGATGCAGCTATGAAGCAGGGAGATCTGCCCCAGGTGGAACGGTTCTTCAAGATCTTTCCTCTGCTAGGCTTACATGAGGAGGGGCTGAGCAAGTTCTCGGAGTACCTCTGCAAGCAGGTAGCAGGTTCTGTGAAACATACTGTCCGGTCTCCTGGCAAAACCCAGTCTCTGTCAACAGATGTTGTGGAAGGAGATCTTGGCTCTGGCTTGTTAATCTTAGAAACCAGCACTGGCGTTCATTCATCTCTCTCCCTGTGTTTTGCGCCTGGGATGGTCTTTCTGGTGTCTGAACACAGATCCCACTGGCTGCCTGGCTTCTCCTTCTGTGCCTTGCTCGTTGTGCTTGCTTAAAACTCGTACAAGGGAGCCTGGAAAGAGAAGAACAAGCTTCTGCCTTTCCTTTATCCTTGAGTGTTCCACAAGAGAGGAAAGGATCCCTGTTCAAACAGCAGCAATACCTCTCGCAATGGGAACGCCAATAAAAGCCTGGGGATCTATAGGGCAGGTGACAGAGGTCCACCCTATGGGATGAAGAATATCTTTGTTACCAGCTGACTGGACCTGTTGTCATGCAGGTGGCCAACAAAGCAGAGGAGAACCTGCAGCTGGTGATGGGGACAGACATGAGTGACCGTCGAGCTGCTGTCATCTTTGCGGACACTCTGACACTCCTCTTTGAAGGTAATCTTCCTTTCTTTGCTGGTGGATTGAAAATAGTCCGTGCTGAGATTGTCCATCAATTTAAATGCTTTTAATTCAAGTTCCAGGGCATCACAGAATGTTTCCCTTCCCCTTTGAGCTATGGGAATGTCGCGCTAGAGGGACAGGGACACAACTAATAGATTTTTTCCTAGCCAGGAGAGGGCATTACAATAAGCAAGCTTTCCTATGTACAGCTTGCAAAGGCACAAAGTGAATTTGCAAAGGATTTGTTGACTTCCTTCAGGAATGAGGCTCTTCCTGTTCTCTGCATCCTCAAAACAAATGGGTGTTCCCGGAAGGTTTTTTCAGACAAGCAGCTCTCCAGACAAACAAATCGGATCCCTTAAGACTGAGCAGCTGTTGATGCCTCCAGGCCTAGCTCTTCAAGGAGGACCAGGGAAAAAAATCAGGGAGGGAAGGGAGAGAAGGGAATATGAATGCTCTGTGGGAATGTCTCAAAAGACAGTAATTGAGATCCCATGGTGATTAACTGCCTTCTCTATTAAGTCTGCTATAATTCCAGGCTGCACCAGTGCCAAGTCGCTCTCCCAGCCTGGCACCCTTGCTGCTATTGAAGGTCCTTAGAGCTGCTGAGGCTTTCTTGGCACTAGTGTCAAAGGTAGGGGAGCGTTGCTAACTCGGAGTAGAGAGTTTGCGAGAAGAAAACAATCTTGGAGACGGGCTTTTTTCTCCAAGGAGGTCCTGCCTTCACGAACGCTTGCTCTCTTGAGCATCGGTGTGACAGATAAGAGCAGAGGATGATTGATTTTCCTAGCACTGCTCTTCTCCTGTAACCTGGTAGGTGCTGAAAGCTGAGACTGGATTTGAATGGCAGTTACGTCCCCTGCCAGGTTTAGCTCATGCTCATCTTCCTGTGGAAGATTCATACCTCCATACCTTGTATCTTGCTGGCCAGGAGGGCAGCTGACACACAAGGCGTGGCGGGAGCTCTCTTTAGGAAGAGAGATGGCTTCTACTCCGGGAGATTTGCACTGCAGCCTTGCAATAAACAGGAGAGGATGGAAGGTGGCATATGCAGAGAGAAGATGCTATGGAACAAGGGGTGGTGATGACAGGCCTCCAGTGAGGCACTAGAGAGTGGCTTGAGTGTCTCAATTTATCTGGGGAGTGAATGATCCCTTGTTAGGTCCAGGCTGTGGACCGGTATAGCCCTGCTCTGGGTCCAGACTGGACGGAAACTTCTGCTTGAGTCTCTCTCTTGAGCTTCCCCTCTCCCTCTGCAGGGATTGCTCGCGTTGTGGAGACCCACCAACCCATTGTGGAGACCTACTATGGGCCAGGGAGGCTGTACACCCTCATCAAACACCTGCAAGTGGAGTGTGACCGGCAGGTGGAGAAAGTGGTGGACAAGTTCATCAAAGAGAGGGACTATCACAGGCAGGTAAGAGGGGTGTGATGCTGCCTGACGCAGCCAACTGCAGCCTCCATCCAGCTCCATGGGGCTCCGACTGCCATAGCAGTGGCAAAGTTTGACCTTGTGTATTGAGAGAAACCTTGCTTTACTCCGTATTTGTGCTGACGGCTGAAGGGGTCCAGCCTGTAGCTCTCCCTTCTGCTGCAGTGAATGATTCATTGGGAGCCTGGTAAATGGACCCTGGGCACGGAATGCTTTGCTCTGCAGGTCCGTAGGGCACTTTTGGTCCGTCTTCCCATCTGGCTTGTTCCTGCTCCTGTCTGTTACATGCAGGGCTGCTGTGACTGTCTCATGGTCACATACCTTGGTGTCTCTGTTGGAGTTCCCATCCCACCGCCCTCCCTGGCAGGTTGAGCTCCCTCTTGGAGGAAGAGGTGAACTGATGCAGTTCCCTTCTCTAGCTCTGCTTCCTGCAAAGCTTTCCTGTCACCCCGCCTGAGTAAGCACCTCCTTAGGCTACAGCACGAGAAGCGGCTGTTAACGCCAAGTCATCAGCAAAGACTTTGATGACTCCCCCTTTTTTTTTGTGATTGCAGTTCCAGCAAGTTCAGAATAGCATGATGAGAAGTTCTTCTGCAGAGAAGATTGAACCAAGGTACAAACAAAACCTCTTTCTGCTCTCTAACCTTCCACTCTTGAGCTGTTGTTAACACTACTTAGCATTTAGATAACTCTTTTGGTCTTCCAGATGGTTTGTGACTACTAAAGCATAAAATCTAATTGTTGGGTGCCCTTCGCTGCCCTTTTATAAAGGCAGCTTCTGTGGTGGTGCTTTAGTTTGCTTACTCCTTACTGTTAAGCCTTGGCCCTAAGCATTTCTGGAGGGCTGGCAATATCACTGCACATGAAGGACTGAGACTTTAATTGCCTGTGTTCGCTGCCTATTGATGGTCAGAGTACGGTCCTCGGAGCCCACAAAATGGAGCAGCTCCCTGGGCAGATAATTTGTGACAGAATTGGGAATAAATCTTTGGGTCCTATTTAATCTGTGCTGCTGCCTCAGCGACTCTGTAACATCAGTTTCTTGCTAATGTCCCAAAGTGCTTTCAGTCCCCCTCCTTTTCTTTTTATCTTAAGTATTTGTATAGCCCTAAAGTAAGGCCATTTGAAAGCATCCAGCCCTTCTGGCATTGCATGACTTCTAAACATGCCTTGAAAGAAAACTGACATTCCCCAAGCAAGATCTGTCCGTGAGCCTGCATGACCAATTATTTCAGCATAAATATAAAAATCCACTTACTATTTGCTCTGAGTAACTGTGCACGTATCCCAGGTTTTCCGAGCTTTTGCTTTTTCATCCGTAAAATAAAGATAATGGTTCCTTGTCCCACTTGTGTGTTGCCAGGCTTTGAGCAGGATTTGTAAAGTTCTTTTGTGCGCACCGATGAAAAAGCTGCTGATGTCACGGTCTTTTTTTCCATAGTCATCTCTGATATGAACACTGTGTTCTGCATTGTCATGTGCTTTTTTGGTCTCATGTTTCCTGAGCCGTTGAGCATAAACAGATTCTTCATCATTTTCAGAGGAACACATGAATCTGTGCACAAGAGATGGAGGAGGTGGCAGGGACCAGGCATTTCTAGCACTGGCCATGTAGGGCTCACAGAATCACAGCAAAACTGAGGACTGCCAGAGGTCTCTAATCCAACCTCCCACTCAAAACAGGGCTAATTCTGAAGTTATATCAGGTTGCTTAGAGTCTTGCAGCACTTAACAGCCGTGATTTTAATGTGGTTGTTCTCACGTCCACGAGGTGGGGGGGAAAGCTTCTCCGTAATGATTTTTTTCAGGATGTTTTGATTGTATGTGCATTCTTTGCACATACCAGTTATTCTGCTGAGCTTTGCCGCTCGACGGCACAGATGGAAAGGGACAGTATTGATCTCATAGTAAGACAAAAGAGATCACACTGCTTAACTGAGTTAAATTAGTGCCTCTCCTTTTGTGGTTTTGCTAGCTTTATTCTTGCTATGTTCCTTCTAGGGAACTTGACCCTATTTTAACAGAAGTCACCCTGATGAACGCCCGCAGTGAGCTTTACTTGAGATTCATCAAGAGACGAATAATATCCGATTTTGAGGTGGGGGACTCGATGGCCTCAGAGGAGGTAAAGCAAGGTAACACCTTGAATACCAATACTTGCAGGTGCTCTGCTCCTTGCAGCCAGAAGTGGGGACGCATCTGAGTTAGTGGCAGAGCAGAGCGATACAGGATCTGCAAAGGCGCTTTGGGAGCACTCTCAGTAACACAGTGGTGTACCCTGGCCTCCTGAAATCTGTTTTCAGCACTGCTTGTTCCCTCTAACAGAGAAACCAACCTTAGGAATGACTGCAGAGCATAATAAACAAGGTCCCCGATGGGAGGGAGGGCCCTTTGATCTGCGGGTACAGATCCTAAAGGTGGGGACCACGGGGAAAACAGGCTCGGTGTTTTGGGTACTCCACAGAGCTCTGGAAATCACTTCTGTCACCTGCAAAAGCGAGCTTAGCAGTACCAGCTCCACAGTTGAGGCCTGTGATTTATTCCAGGCTGGGCTTTGCAGGCGTGTGTCTGTTGGGTGCTCGTGAGACACGCAGCAAGGGGATTAGGTGAAACTGCTTTCTGGCACTTGGTCCCTGCTGATGGCGCTCTCTTGTTTTTTTGTAGAGCATCAGAAATACCTGGACAAGCTCCTCAACAACTGTCTGCTGAGCCGCACCATGCAGGAGCTCATTGGCTACTACATCACCATGGAGGAATACTTCATGAGGGAGACCGTCAACAAGGTAGGGCTCAGACTACTGCTGGCAATAGCCTGCACTCTCTGCCAGCGGCTGAGACCTCTGCGTGTGCTCCACAGTCCTCTGCTGAGCATCCCTAGGGAGGGAGATGAGTACACAGCAGGTCTGCAGTTGTTGGGGAGGCATTTTGTTTCCCTTGGCCTTGAAAAGCAAGTGGTTGTTTCTGAACTTTGACTCCAAACATACCCCTGAGTATCTTCCAGAGCCAGATCTTCCAGGTCTACGGGCTACTGAGAACTAGGATGAGTGGTGCCAGCTCACACATGGTGCCGTTCAGCTCGGGGTGAAATGGGCAGTTCGGTCTCCCAGCACTGCTTGGGGAGGACACCTTCGCTCGCTGAGCTCGGGGCACTGAGACAGCTTTCTTTGCAGGCTGTTGCCATGGACAGCTACGAGAAGGGCCAGCTGACCTCCAGCATGGTGGATGACGTGTTTTATATAGTGAAGAAGTGCATTGGGCGTGCTCTGTCCAGCTCCAGCATAGACTGTCTCTGTGCCATGATCAACCACTCCACCACCGAGCTGGAGTCTGACTTCAGGTAATGAAAATATACCAGGTTCATTGTAACTTGCCTCCACTTCACATTCTGCAAACAGTGTTTGCTGTCAGATGGTCTTCCTTGTGTTCTTCACCTCTGAGCCTCTGGTTTGTCATCTCCGTGGAAGATGCTGGTAGGAAGCAGCATCAGGTGTGGTGTGGGAAGCTGGAGCTGGGCATACTTTTCTCACAGTAGTGGTGGTCGCCTGTAGGACGAACAGAAAAAGGAACCTCACGGACCAAAATCCTTATGAGACCAAGTCACCACGTAGCATTGGAGTGCTGCTCTGCTTGATGACACGCAATCACCCCAATTGTTCTCTGTGTTGCCTGTGAGATTGATTAGTAACTTGAACTTGGGATGATCCTGCTGAAATTGTCCTGCTCAGGTTTTTCATCCCAACGTGGGAGCGGGGAACTGTGACTGAAGACAGCAGACAGCTGCAGGCAGGATCTGGGGGAAAGCTCAGAAACGGAGTGGTTGTATTTTTCTTTCAGCCTTGTGTCCTTCAGATGCCTTCAGGAGATATTTGCCAGCCCTCCTTTGTCCTTGTGACGTTCCAATTACCTTGTCCAGGTCACAGCTCAGCCAGAGTGCTGTCCCTTGTCACAGAGCACAGCTCTGCTGTGGCTTGCAGTATTTGCCCTAACCCCTGGTGTGTTCTGCTTGCCCCCTAGGGAGGTTCTGTACAACAAGCTGAAGCAGGGCTTTCCAGCCACGACCTTCCAGGACTTCCAGAGAGGGGTGACCAGTGCCGTGAACATCATGCACAGCAGCCTGCAGCAGGGCAAGTTCGATACCAAAGGCATTGAAAGCACCGACGAGGCCAAGCAGTCCTTTCTGGTGGGTTTGGTGGCTGGTCTGGCGTAGAATGAGTTGGGGTGAGGGGAAAGACAATGGGGAGCTCTTGGGAACAGGATTGGTGCGACTATCACATGTTCAGAGAGCCTGAAAACCTGACTTTGGATGTCTGATAGATGCTTCTGCCTCACCTCATGTTTGTAGGGCTTCCACACCAGGCCTGTCCAAGTACGATCCTGTGACTGCTGCAATGATGATTCCCTCCAGGCGGGGGAAGAGTCTGGGCTCTTTTGAGATGTCCGTCAATCCTGTTCTTCACAGGCTCTGCACAAAGGTGGTGGGAGAGTGTCTCATCCACACCTTCCTCTAGATGAGAAGGTTTTCTGGCCCAAGCTCCGGGCTCCTTCATTCTCGCTTATCAGATCGGAGAGTTTCCATTAGAGCAGGGTTGTCTGCTCTGCTTGGCCTGCAGGATCCTCCTGTTGCCTTCTCCGAACAGAAGCGCTGCAACTCTCTGGTGCTTGAGCAGGCCAGAACAAGGCAGTGAGCATTACAGACCCTTTGGAGAGCATTTGAAGGGCCGTCACTCCTGTCTTCTGCAGCATAACACATCCTTCCCCACGGGGGGATGCTGTATAGACCTTGCATTGTGGAAAAGATCTCACTGGGAGAGCAGCTCTGGATCTGCTCTCTCCTCTCAGCCAGCCCTGCTGTTTGAGCAGACCCATGGGCAGAGGCTGAGAGTGCTGGAGACGGGCTGGCTCACCCTGACTTCTCTCCCTCTCTGTAAGTTGCTGTGAACACCCAGTGCAGAAGAGGCTCCTTGGGACTTTCACTGTACGAGGAGAGAAGGCAACAAAGGGAGCAGGAGGCACTGAACTCTTCCATTTCATTAAATTCCTGGTTACAGGTTCCTGCATTTTTTTGAAGCAAAGTGCTTAAAATGCCCGTTCTCCCAGTGGAATTCCTCATTCACCTGTCAGCTTGCCTCATTTCCCTGTTCTGCACAAACCCCTGCCTTATACTGACATTTAGTTCAGCTTCAGCAGGTCGAGAACAGTCTGTTCGGTGAAGAACAGATACTCATCTGGCAGGAGGGGTGCTGATTCCTCCTGCCGAGGTACGAATGCCTTCCTGCCTCCTCTGCTTCTCTGGACACAGTGTATAAACCATCACCTCCAGCCACTCCTGGTCTGTTGTTCTTCATGACACAGTCACAGAAAGTTGGGGGTGTACCCTCTTTTCCACCAGTGACCCACAAGTGGGGCTTCGCCGCAGCATTGTGGACAGAATGAGGAGGAAAGGAAGTGGAGTACACCAAAGCAGACTTCATACTAGCTGCAGGTTCAGCACATGTGCTCCGTTACTGTGGTTCAGCTTCATGCAGTTCCATGAATCTGCAGTACTTGGATCACACAGTAGCACCTCTGTCCCCTTAAATGTTTGCATTTCAGCCTGTAGTGTGAACTACACGGAGAAAACATGAGGACTTGGGGCTGAGGTGCTGGGAAATTCCAATGAATTCTACATGGGGTTTGTTTTATTGTTTTTTTTCCAGGTGACCTTAAACAACGTGGAAGTCTGCAGCGAAAACATCATGACCCTGAAGAAGACTTTGGAGGTATGGTCTGAATTCTTTACTGGTTTTTCCGTAATCAAGTTTGTAATATCCTCTCTTGGGGGGGATGGTCAAATAAACCACCTGGGCTTCCAATGTGCCCAGATTCCTGAGGTCTTTGCCCTTCAGCCTTAGGAAAGCAATTTTGAGCTGGCAGAGCAATTTCCGGCTGATACATCAGTAGGAGCTGGAAATACCAGTTCCTCCAGCTCATCCAACCTGCCACAGACTGGGAGCCAGTGGAATAAAACGTGCATCATGGAGGAGCTGTGGTTTTCTGGTTCTGAGCTTTGGTAGCCCCTGGCTTCCTTTCTTGCTGTCCTCTTCTCCAGCTGGAGCCAGCAGCCTCTGTCTTCACGGGGGCAAGAGCTTGGCGCCCGTCCGAGCCTGCAAGCGTGCTGGTGGGCAGCCAGAGCTCAGCAACGGGAAGGGGTAGAAACAGCCCAGGTCATTAATTTGCGACTTGCTGGTGGATCTCTCTCCTGCAGAGTGACTGCAGCAAACTGCTGAGCCAAGGCTTCGGGGGCGAGCAAGCGCAGGCCAAGATTGACAGCTGCCTCTCTGATATGGCCGCCGTCTCCAACAAATTCCGTGACCTGCTGCAGGTGAGCGTCTTGCTGAATTACTGCTGGTCTCCAACGCTGGCTGGCTGGTGTCTTCAGGGCGAGGTCGGGCAGGAATCATTTCAGCCCGAGCCCTGGGACAGATCTGACTCCAGGAGTGCTGGGTAGGGCTGCAGGAGGGAGCAAATCAGTCACCTTTGAGGCACGGAAACAGCTCCAGCCCGTTTGCACAGCCACACCAGCTGGTGGCTGCATAAAAAGCACTGGAAGCAGCTGCAGAGCCAGAAGGGATGTTGCTCCATTTGTCCTCACTCAGCACAGAGTCGTAGTCGGTTCAGCATTTTCAGGAGAAGAAATATTAATAGCCTTTCCATCTCCTCCGTTCTCCCTCGTGGCGCAGCATGTTGTCAAGTTGTCCAGAGCCTCATTAGGTAATGCTGAAGGTGGAGAAGGGCTGCGCTTCTCTCAGGTTTCTCCTCCTTTCCCAAACGAAAATACTCCCCGCCAGGGGGGAGAAGGCTCTCTGTCTAAACCCATTCTCGTGTAGCATTCTGGGGCCTGTTGCCCTAAAATTTCACAGCGGTCTCTGGCAGGGAGGGGAGCAGGAAGACCTGATATCTGCTGCGGGAGGAAGCCAAGCAAACCACAATAGTTTGAATCAGGTTTGCCATCAACTTTGTACTCCACCGAGGGGCCAGACCATTTTTCGTTTGGCTTTGCGGTTCGCTGCAGATGCCTTCAGAGCGGTAGTGCCGGCAAACCCCCTTGAGGCTTGCAGTCAGTATCGAAACCAAAGAGCTCATCAGTAAGGAGTAAAACTCTCCAGTCTAGCGCGAGTGCAGCATTAAAACTGGCTGCAAAGCAATCAAGAGGCTGAGCAGCAAGCTCCCGCGCTGCCTGAGTCACACGCACATTGAATTTGCCTTGGAAAAGGGCAATTGCCAGCAGGGCCTGCTCAGAAATGCCAGTTTTAGTTAGAAACTTTCATCAAATGCCAGGCAGTATTGGTACCTGAACGGTTTCATGCTGGGTGAGCTTTTTTGACATCTTGCTGAGCCGAACGGGGGTGGTTGGCAGGAGAGGGCTTTCAGAGAGCTCTCCAGCATCGAAGCGGACAGAACAGCCTTTGCCGACAACCCGCTGCTCTGGGGAGATGGCGTGTGCTGGGGTTATGATTAATTCAGGGAACTAACTGTGGTTACAGCTTTTATCCTCCTTTTAGCTTCTCCTACCGAGCTAAGCTGCACTGGAGGTGGGAGGCATCAGCTGAGTCCAATCACGGTGTCCTCCTGGCTGACACCGAGTGGAAAGGCTGGTGTTTGCGTCCTTCCCTACCCTGGTGGGATGTGAACCGAGCACCTCTCTCCTGCCAGGAAACCTCTGGAGCTGTGCAGGGAGGGCTGGGCAAGCACGAGGCCTTCAGACCAGGCTGCAAGTCAGCCCAACAGCAACTTCTGCGCCAACGTCCTTCCTCTTTTGTTGCCGTGGTGTCCTCGGAGCCCTCCAGCACTGGAAGAGGGTGGGATCTGGGACTCCAGGGTTCAGTTTCCTGTACAAGTCTGTGGGTCGGTTTCCCCAGCTCGCAGTGAGGGTGTGAGGCAGCATCAAGACAGCCTGGTTGTAAAGGTTTTGTGTTGTTGTGCTCAGTCGCTCTCCTGTCCTCTTTCTGTCCCACCCAGGAAGGTCTCAGTGAGCTGAACAGCACAGCCATCAAACCCCAAGTGAAGCCCTGGATCAACCTCTTCCTCTCCGTCTCCCACAACATCGAGGAGGTAAGGCTCAGCATTCTCCGCTTCCAGCCATACCTCTGCACTCTCCGTCCTCTACTCAGCAGTGCAGAGCAGCCGCTGTCTCGTTCCCCTCCGTTCTCCCCTCTTTCCCTGGCACGAAGCAACAGTAAAATAACCCAGACCTTGCTCTGCATCCAAGCCTGGAACAGGGCATTTGGCTAGAGAGGAGCTTGAGGAAATGGAAAGGGTCCCTCCCTGTCCTCCAGGCCATTTGCTGCTGTTCAGGGCAGGCCTCATAAACAACCCTTTTTGTGTTTCAATGTCAGGAAGAGTTCAGCGACTATGAAGCTAATGACCCTTGGGTCCAGCAGTTCATCGTCAATCTGGAACAGCAGATGACAGAGTTCAAGGTCAGTGAGAGGGACATGACAGCCAGACCTCCGCGTGGCATCTCCCAACTATTCCCCTGCTCAGGGGAACGGCAGACAGACGTCCTCCGGTGCCTCGCAGGGCTCTTGGAGATCAATCACCCCCTTCTCCTGCAAGTCTCAAAGCCTGCTTGCAGGCCCTACGTACTTGGATCGCTTTTGCCAGCGCTTTCCACTCGCTGAGCGTGCAAGTGATGGGTCTTTATTTGAAAGCTGTCATGGGGTTGTTTTTTGTGGACCCGTGTACAGTTGTTCCTGACAAGAATGACACAGGTTTCTGCTTCCAGGCTGGGCTGTCTCCAGTGATTTACGATACCCTCACTGGTCTCATGACCAGTCTCATAGCCATCGAACTGGAGAAAGTGCTGCTCAAATCCACCTTCAGCAGGGTAAGCAAAACACTGTCCTCTACCCTCTAGAGTCCCTGGCTGGGCTGCAAACCCTCCACCATGAAACCCTCATTTCCCTCCAAGGGATGGGGCAGGGCAGAGGCAAATGAGCCTCGAAGAAGCTCTGCCGCGGCCAGTGGCCAGCTCGGGGAGACCTTGCATTAGCGCACACAGGGAGAAAGTGCGTTTTGTGGTGGGGCCGGGAAGATAAGGGGGTTTTTGAGGTGGGTCTAACTGTAAGCCAGTTTAACCTGCAATAAATGGTCTAACTGGAACCCTCCTGCTCAGAGACCTTCCCCTGCCCCCCTGTAACTTCTGTTAATGGTGTGTTTGGCACAACCTGCTCGGAGAGTTGACAGAGCTCCCTTGGTCCCCACAGCTTGGCGGTCTGCAGTTTGACAAGGAGCTGAGGTCTCTCATAGCCTATCTCACCACAGTCACCACCTGGACTATCCGCGACAAGTTTGCCCGTCTTTCCCAGATGGCCACCATCCTCAATCTGGAAAGGGTGAGCTGCACTTTGTCTGCTTTTACTGGGGGGATTGCAGGAAGCCCAGCTGGCTTCCATGTGGATTTACTGGGCTCATCCAGACGTCATCACACCTATGGGGTAGGGAGAAGCTGGAAAAGTTGCCCCATGTCTGATGGGTGTTTGCCTGCAGGGTCGAGTGGCAGGGAATACTGTGACTGTAGCCAGAGTTTGAACTCACCTGCGAGGGCAGCCAGTGCCGAGTTGTCTCCTGCAGCTCTCCTCTTTTTCCAGGTGACGGAGATCCTGGATTACTGGGGCCCAAACTCTGGCCCGCTCACCTGGCGCCTTACTCCCGCCGAGGTCCGGCAGGTGCTGGCTCTCCGAATCGACTTCCGTAGTGAGGATATCAAGCGGCTGCGCCTGTAGTTGGTCAGTGTTTGGGTCAGCACCGCTCTGGAGGTAATGGCAGGAAGGCTGCAGCCCTGGAGCCTGTCCAGGGTTAGGTGGTGTGGGGATGGGGTGACGTCTGCCCTTCTGCTCCTGTTCCTCGGAGCAAAGGGCTTTCCTGAGCCTGGGAAGAGGAGCCGCCATCCTTTTGCAGGAGCAGAAATAAGGCAGCAGAGGATCTCTCACGTTGAGGGCAGTGTGACACTATTTCTGAAAACACGTGCGAGTCTGAGGGACAAGCCTGTGCTGGCTCCTGACTCCCTTCATTCTGCTGCCCTGCGGGAGGCACAGGAGCTCCGGGAAACTCTGGGGCCGTGTGCTCAGGTTGAAATGTGGGGCTGCACAAGAGCTCTGCCCGTGCTGCTGGCTGCAGTCATGTTCCCTCTGTGCCACCAGTTTAATGGTTCTACTGGAGTCCTGCACATCCTGAGCCCTGGCTCTCTCCTGGTGGTGATGGGGACCATTCTATAGAAGGGAAAAGGAATGATTTCCTTGTGGGAAGAGTGCTTGGAAAATCCCTAGGACGCTGCTGGAGGAAGCTGGGCTGTGGCCCTGCTGGCTCGCTGTACAGCTACGCTGTAAATATAAATAAACCTCGCCTGGCTGAGCAGCAGCCTCGGGTCGTTTGTGTGTCCCTGGGCCTGGAGGGAGTTGGAGAGATGAGGGACAAGAGCTATTTGCCATTTCTCCTCTTCTACCCTGTGCCACAGCATCAAGAGGATCTTCCTGCCCGTCCCCAGCTGGCACTGGCACAGCACGAGTACGAACGCCCCTGCGGCAGTACCTGGTGCCAGCCTGCTGCTTGGCTGCCTCCTGCGGCAGCGCTCCCTGGCTGGCCCCCGTCACCCACAGGGCTGTGGAGGCCACCACCAGCCCCTGCACGGTTCTGCCATCCCACCCTGGAAGAGCTTCCCCCCCCCGGCATTGCTGGGCCCTTGCTATCCCACGGGAGGGAGGAGCCCTGGCAGTGACAGGGGGCATAAACACATACTGGGAATAAGTGTTTTTTTATTGAAAGAGACCGCAGGGACTGGTAATTCACTGCAGAAATAGTCTCTCGGCACGGGGGAGAGGAACTTGATCCCACATGCAGGGTGGACCTTGGTGCAGGAGCACTGCACACCAAACGGGTTCCTGCTAGAGGCAGTGTCCCAAATGCTGTTCTTTCCCTTTGGAGAATCATGAAAACTGGAGTGAAACCCTGAAATCAGCCTGGAGGCCTGAGCAGGCTGTCCTTCCAGCAAGGCCACCCTCCAGGGATGGTTTTGCCTGCCCAGTTCGTCACAGCTTCTCCAGCCTCTGTGGCTTTTGGGGCAAGTAGCAGCACAAAAAGGCCCCACCAAGACCTAAGGCACCTGCTGGAACCGGCTGAAGGAGCTGCCTCTAAAGCAGCGGGGATTTCCCTGCTTTGGAAGGCAGCTGGCTGCTCCCCCCTGCCCCACGTATCTGCCAGGAACGGGTCCGAGCTGAAGACCTTCACACAGCCACGTCCTCCCTGGGGTTGAGGCCGTCCTTCGGATCACATCCCACAACCTCCACAGAGAAACCGCCCGTGTCCACTTCGATGCTGTGGATGCTGAAGTTGCCCAGTCCCTAGAAAAAAAGAGTTAGAGGTTGGGGCAGGAGCGAGGAAGGGACCTGGTCACACCTCCAAGGTTCTGGGAAGGGCAAAGGGGACAAAAAAACCACCTCATCCCACTCGTGGCGGGGTGAGATGCTGCCAATGCTTGTGCTATATAAAGCAAACTTCTGCGAGCCGCCTGCAACTGAACCGCTTGGGAGCCCACATCTCACCTCGGTTTTTGCTAGAATTTGGTGCAAAGCCTCTTTCTGCCGAGGGGCTTTGGTTAAGACATAAAGGAAGCCGCCGCCACCAGCCCCCGCCAAGCACTGCCCGTAGACGTAGGGCCGGAGAGCATCCATCATGCGCCCCACGGCCAGCGGCTCGCACCCAGGGGCCATGCATTTCTTCTGCTGCCAGTAGCGGTCCAGACACTTGCCAATGAGTGGCAGGTTACCTGCAGGGAGGAGAATATCGCAAGCTATTTACCTCTAATTCTTGCCCAAGGGGCAGAAACCTGTCCCTGCCTCTCCTGCTCAGCCCAAGCTAAATTCCACCCTCTCATCTACTCAGTTCCTCCCAGCTCTGCGTGCTGAGGAGGCAAACCCAGCCCTGTCACATTGCTGTTTATTTTTAATCCTCCACAGGGGGAGAATTTGCTTGCTTTAATGCTTCGGCTTCCCCTCCGCAGCATCCCAGCAGCCAAAGGCGAAATGAATCCACCGCACGGGCTAGGCACGGCCCCCAGCCCCATCACAGACGGGTCACAGAAAAACAACCAGACTCAGCATGTCTAATCCCCCTTCTCATCTTCACTCAAGCCTGAGTTTTGGGGCATAGCCTGTAACACGCCAGTGGGTCTGGGGAAAGATTTGAAGCTTCTACGGCTGCAAGAACCTGCACACCCTCCCCCCAGCTTTTCCCCCCTCCAAGACTACAGAGACTGTCCCTGGGGAAGTTTGTGTTTCTTCGGTCATAAAAAGGGCCGGCCTGGCCCAGGGAAGTGGCCTCACACCTTGCCTCAAGGCCTGGGCACACTCCTCGGCGTTGCTCACCAGCGCATCGGCGTTTTGCACGGCGGAGGGCAGCCTGGCGTACCAGTTCCTCACCACGTCCTGCAAGAGGCCAGAACGTCCCTGTCACCATCCTCCTGGCTCCTGCAGCACCCAGGGAGGTAGTGCTGCACCGGCACAGCTCCCGTTGGGGTGGCAAAGCTCTGCGCCAGCGAAGGGGACAGGCACTAAAGGCCGCGGGGAGAGCAGACCCAGGGCTGCGGCACCCAGGCGTTACCTGGAGCAGGTTGCGGGCCAGGCGAGTCTTGCCCGTGTACACCAGCAGCAAGTGATCGTTGAGGGTTTGGGCAAAACCACTGGGCACCGGGATCTTCTCCACCTCCACCCTGAGCGGCAGCTGAGCCTTCGACCTCCCGATTTTGATGCCGGACACGAGTCCCCCGACCTGGTCCTGCCAGCCACCGCCTGCAGGGGAGAGAGTCCTCAGCCACCGCCAGGCCCCCCACCCCGCGGATCGGCTGCTCCCCCCCCGGCCAATACCTGTCGTCAGCCTCTGCTCCAGGTGCAGCACGGCGTGGATGAGCGACTCGGTGCTGGCAGCCTTCCCGGCCGCCCGGTACAGCGATGCCATCACCGCTCCCGCCAGGATGCTGCTGGTGCCTGCAGGGTGCACAGGGCGGGGGCCAGGGCAGAGAGGCACCATGGGTGCACGTGAGAACTGGGGGGCAGCGAGGGGGGCGCCCCATCCCGGTGCTGGCAGCAGGAGGGACTCTCCAGCCCTTTCCCTGCAGACTTACCGAGGCCAGACCCGTGGGGCAGCTTGGACCAGGTGTGCACCTCAAACCCCCCCCCGAAGCTCTCCATGAGCTGGGCTCGCAGGGGTTTCTGCGAGGGGAACTGCACCACCTGGGTGCAGATGAAGGCAGCTTTGAGCAAGGCTCCTGGAAACAAGAGGAGAGAGCAAAGCTGACGCGTGCTGCGCTACCTGACACCGAGGGGACATCGCGGGCAGGGCGCCAGGCCGCGCGGGTGGTGACACCTCACCTGGCGCGTGCGGCTGGCAGTAATCCCGCAAGTGCTCCAGCTCCCGGCACACCAGCTCCACCGCCGCCTCGCCCTGCGGCGTCCCGCCGAGGCTGACCAGGCGCAGCTCCGGCTCGTCGATGCGCCGCACCCGGGCGCCGATGGGCCGGCACCCGTCCACCAGCACCGCCACGTCCACCACGGCCCCCCCGTGCTCGTAGGTGATGGGGGGGGGGTCGCTCCAGCCGCCTGCCGAGGGTCACCATCAGCTCCCCCGCAGCACCCCGACTCCTTTTCCCCCAGGACCTCACATGGGTGAGACACGGATCATCTGCTTTGGCACTCACCGGAGAGGTCCAGGCGGGCCGGACATGCCACCTGCACCCAGTGCCCCAAGGGTGGCAGCTCTACCTGTCCCACGGTGACAAACTGGCACGAGGACATCACCGCCTGCCGCACGAGGATCTGCTCGGCCCCCTCGTAATGCCGAGCTGCTCTCACCAGCAGAGCTGGCCTGGGAAAAGAGGGATGCTGAGCCCACTTCCATGGCTCCCCGAGCATGCCGATGCCAGGGAAGCGGCAGCGGCCGCTCACCAGCCCCAGCCTCACCTGCTCATCCACTTCTGCCGCTCAGCAGCCAGCTCCCGGACACCGCCAGCAATGTCCCCGCTCTCCAGGCGCCCGAAAGCCAAGGCCCACTCCCTGTTGGCAGCAGGCCCGCTCCGCAAGCCCCCTTCCCCTCGTGCCATGCAGCCCAGGACCTCGGCGACGCAGGCGAGCGCCCGGGCTGCAATGCCAGCGTTGCCAGCTGTGGAGGCAACTAGAAAATAAAAGGAGGCTGCAAAGCCACAGCCAGGCTGCAGGTCACCCCAGAACAGCCCTCTTCTGCGATAAACTGGCTCCAGGGGAGAGGGACTCGCATGGCTTGCACCCACGCTGGCTTATCAGATGCCCTGGGGGTGCACCCCCATGGGTTCTTGCAATGGGGTGGGGGTGTGTGTGTGTGTGTCACTGGAGGGGGTGGGGAGGACCAAACAGCCCCGATAGCCAAGACACAGCTCGTGTGAATCCAGCTCACCCTCATCCAGCGTGCCCAGCACGGCCTCGTGGTAGCCCTCGTGGACAGCGCTGCGGGCGAGCGGCAGGAGGCTGCAGTCCTGGCGCCCCAGCAGCACCCGTCGCGCCTTGCGCTGGCCCTGCAGGAAGAAGAGGGCCCGGCGGGCACCCAGCTCGGCCGCCTTGTCCAAGCAGGGCAGCAGCTCCTCCCAGGACATGCGCCAGGCCGCCCGCCAGCATGCCAACCGCTCGCCGGCCACCGTCGCCGGGGCCAGCAGCCACAGCACGTCCTCCAGCCCCAGCGCCTCGCAGGCGTGCAGCACCGGGAAGAGCCGGGCACTGAGCAGGCAGCGGCTCCTCCGAGGCATCTCAGCATCCCAGAGGTCCCCTTCCCTGATGGAGGAGGAGCCGATCAGCACCGCCCTGGGGCCCAAGGGCACCTTCCAGGAGGGGAGCCAGGAGATGGGATGGGTTAGGGTGGCCGTGAGACCTCCCACTGCAGCCATCCCCAGGGGAGCCAGGTCTCATATCCCACCCTGGCACGTAGCACCTACCGTACGCCTGTCCGATGGAAAAACTCGGCCCAGGGCATGTTCAGGTAGGTGGCCTCTTCGGCAGGTCTCTGCAGGGGCATGGAGGGGCCGGTTACACCCCAGCTTTGTGGGGAGCCTCATGCCACCTCGCCACCCCCAGTACCTGCCAGTCGTCAAGGCGGCCGGTGAGAGTGAATACACGGCAGGACAGGTCACGCAGGCGGATGTGGTGGCCCTGCAGGACAATGTCGCGCAGGGGACAGCCCTGCAGGGCTGGTGAGGAGCTTGCAGAGAGGCCCGAGAGGAGGCAGCCAGGACCGATCTCCAGGGGACCCTGCGGAAGAGGTAGCAGGGCCCTGAGTGGCATGGCTGGCCCCAGAGCAGCCCCCAAACCAGAGCCAGATCCCAACCTCTGAAGGGGACAACCACCCCAGGAGACAAGCCAGGGCCAGCAGGAGCCAGGTGCCAGAGGGACACATTTTGCTCTGTCACAGGGCTGCAGGGACACGGACTGCAGCAATTCAGACCGTGCAACAGCCTCCAGGGCTCACAGCCATGACACAGCCCCCAAGGAGAGGGTCTGCCCTACTCCCCAGGTAGGGACAGTCCAGCAGTGACAGCCTCCTGCCCTTGCCCAGGGAGGGTGACAGCCACCAGGGTCCCCAGCACTAGCTGAAATGCAGCCCCAAAGAGGAAGGGCACCCCAAATCTTCCAGCCATGGGTCTTCTGTCCCCGTCAGGGACACCTCACCTTGCTGCTCATTCAGTGAACTGAGAACTCAGGGTCACCTGCGCCCCAGCCACATACCTGGAGGTGACAGTGCTGCATGACACTGCCAGCCGCCAGCCGCACGGCTCCTTCCAGCAGGCAGTTGGTGACTGAAGAGCCGTCCTCAAGGAGACAGGGCTGCTGCCGAGGGCACAGAGGCACGTAGGAACCGGGGTCCGGCCACATAGCCCGGAGCAAGCCCCAAAAAAACATGAATGAGCAAGGCTGGGGATGGAAGGACATACATCCACGTGGGAATGGGCTGTTTTGCAGAAGTGGAGGTGGCTGGCAGAGCCGGGCAGGAGTGTCAGGCTGCGGATGTGGTCGCTTGCAGAGGTGGTCATGTAGTCGTAGGACGCACCGGGGATGCAGGCTGGGGGGGAGCAGGAGAGCTGTCAGCACATGGATGGCAAACACAGGCGTGCCTGACACCCACATGAGCCAAGGGCCGCCAGGCTGAACATCCCACAGCCAACGGGGTGGGAAGACCTGGGGACCTGCAGCAGCAGGGGGAAACAGCCGGGTGCCAGGCTTCAACCACCCCATTTCTCCCCACACAGGGGAAGAGGGCTCAGGGACGGGTCATGTCGCGTGTGCCTGCCACCGCATCGCTCACCCATGCTAAGGGGGAAGGCGCGGAGAGCTGTCCACAGCACGGAGCGGGCGCTCCTCACGCTGGTGTCACCGCCACCCTTCACAAACTCCTCCTCTGTCATCCCCCCTGCCATGCACAGCACGATGTCGAAGAAGAGGGAGAGCTGGGGAGAGAACGGACCTGTTGGCTGCAGGCGGGCTGGCCAGCGCAGCCACCCTGACCCCCACCCTGCTGCTGGGTGCTCCCCTCCCACCACCTCTCCTGCCTAAATCTGGCAGCACAGGGTCAAACAGGTCCTACAGATGCCCAGCAGCAGTGGGGCAAAGGGTCCTGTCCCCCGCAGACAGGTTGTCACCTGGATGGGTGGTGCCCCCGAGTCCAGTCCCATATAGGTGCAGGCATCCAGAGGAGGGATGACGTGGGTGGCCAGAAGCTGCTCGGCGGCATCCGAGGAGAAGAAAACCACCCCGCAGACCTGCCAGGGCACAGTGGGGCTGAGGCCAAGGCCACGGTGACACGAGGAACGGGGCTGGCAGGGCCACTGATGCCCGAGTCATGCCGTACCAGCGGGACAGTGCCATCAGGCCCCGCGCACTGCTGGATCTGGGCCTCCGTGCCTTTGTAGATGATGTTGCGCACCAGGCCCTGGAAGTAAGACCGTCCTGATGAGTTCTTCAGGGTACCCCAAACCAAGCAGCGACAGCAGGGCCGGAAACTCAGCACCCAAGGGACCAAAGTGGTGGGGACCCCTGCACCTCCAAGGGATGCTCCTTGAAGGGGGAGCTGCTCCTGACCTGCTCATCGGCAAGGTAGACCCCATGGTTCCTGGCATATGCCTGGCTCCCAGGCACTGCAATCACTCTGACACCCTGGAAGCCATCCCAGTCAATCCCTGGACAGAGCGACAGAGACCAGTGCCCGCTGGGGCAGCGAACGTACCCACACTGGGCACAGCTGCCTGAAAACTGGGCCCACGGCAGAGGTGGTGACAGCAGCGTCCAGCCTCGGCCACTTGCTGCGTGCATGATGGATGCTTCCAACCACACAAGGGTCTGCAACGCCTGAGCATCCCTTATGGGAGCATGGCCTAGGCTGAGCCGGCTGCGCTGCTGGCTCTGACCCCTGTGCTGAGCCAAAGCGGGTGCTGGAGACAAAGCTGGCACCCACTCACCTGGTGCTGAGGGCACGGTGAGGAGCATGTCGGTGCTGCAGACCCACACGCCAGGCGGGGAGCCCACACAGAGCTGCCGAGAGAAGGGCCACATGCCCAGGGATGGCACGGAAGGGGCTCAGCCCTCATGGGGCACCCAGCGCCCTTCCTGCCCTGCTGGGAGCCTGATGAAGGCACCCTGAAGGCCTCAGGGGGAGCCGAACCCACCCCGGGGTGCCCAGCAGCCCATGGCATGAGCCCAAGGCCCCGTCCCGCAGGCCACACAGACCCGGTGCGTCATGGTCGCCAGCAGACTGTCCAGGTTGCAGACCAGAGCTTCAGCCAGGGCGCCGGGCTCCTCCACGGGCAGGCAGGTGAAGGCCCGGCCGCAGTCGTCGAAGGAGAAGTCACGGCCCTGGGGAGACAGGGAACGGAGCCCTGGAGGGGTCACAGGGAGGGAGAGGGCGCGAGGTGGCCCCGTGCGAGACAGAGGGTGGAAGCCGGGCTCCTCACCATGTGCAGAATGAGGATGCGGGCTTCCCTCAGGACGTCGGAGCTCACCACCTGCGAGGGCAGAGCAGGGGACGGTCAGCGGGGAGGGGACAGCCGCCCCCCCCGGGGCCCACCGCAGGCTGCCACCCCGCTCCCCCCACAGCCGGGGGGCAGGCCCCTCCACTCACCGTGCATCCCGCCCGGGCGCTGAGGTGCTCGGCCGCCACCAGCAAGGC
>VYZM01009179.1:89155-117440 GCA_013398915.1 Dromas ardeola
CTCTCCCTCTCCTCTCCTCTCTTCTCTCCTCTCCTTCCCCTTCCCTCTCCCTCTCCCTCCCCATGCAGGACACCAGCCCCAGGCTGTGATTACCGCCCAGCCCCGCGCTGTCCCGGCAGAGCCCCGACAGCCCCTGCGGCCAGAGCCACCCTTGGGTGACGGTGCTGCTCCCCCAGGCCCCGCGGCGCGTCCCCTGCAGCACCCCCGGCCATCCCTGGAGCCTAAAGAAGAGGCTGCGGTCCCACACGGCCCATGCCCCTGAGCCCCCGCATGGGCACAGGGAACGACATGGACAAACTCCTGGAGGACATAATTTGGAAACGACTTTCCCCGAGGTGACCCGAGCTTGATCCAGCTCCCACCACCAAAGGCTGGACCCTGCAACAGGTCCAGCATCCCTGCGGGATCCATCCAGATGAGCAGGGGGTTTGGATCAGCAAAGACACACAAGGCTCTTGCGTAACAAACTGCCAAATTCGGGAGTAGTTAAAACGCCTCTTTATTAATATACAAACCTAGCAACATTTAAGCCGACCAAAATATTAAATGAAATGAAGCAGGGTTTAAATACAGCATACATAACAACATGGCCTCAGCGGAGAGCAGCAAACTCACCCCGACTTGTGCGCTTGAGGACAACTGCCCACGTCCTCCACCACGGGGTCCAGCAATCAGAGCAGCTTTGTCCCTCCTAAAACCCTCGGGATCCAAAAGGGGCGGAGGCGAGAGCACCGCTCCGCTCAAAAGCAGGCCAGCCACCATGAGGCTTTACAGTTTAACATGTCCACAACCCCGGAGCTCAAAGGGATTAATTAGAAAGCATCACCCCCGCACTGCTGGAGATGCTGGGCTGAGACCCTGCCAGGTGAGAGGGAGATGGCCGGAGTGGCCGGGGAAGCACCCATCGAAGTCGTTCCTTGCTCTGTCCCACCCTCAGCTACATCCACCCCACAACATTCACAGGCATAAGGCACTAGAACAAAAAAAAAAATTGTTTTCACAGGTTCAAACTTCAGTTGTTCTTAAAATTTCTGCACTAGCACACTTCCGACGTCCCCCCAGCCCTTTGAAATCTGGTCTCGGGAGTCTGATAAAAACATGAAGGGGCTTGGAGAAGTAACTTGGTGCACCTGATAACCAGAAGTGAGGGTGGAGAAGGGACGTACTGGCGCAGTTCCCAAGATGGCAGTCTCTGCTCAGGACACCTGCTCCGGGTACCTGTCCAAGCAGTGGGCAGTCCTCCTCCCACAGAGCCCAGGTCTCCTCTAAAACCAGCGGCGGTGGGAGCACAGGTAGGACAGAGCGGAAAATGGCAGAGAGAAAACACGTTGTCTGAGGAGCGGTGGCAAGGGGTCGATCTGGGCCAGAAAGGGCTTTCCCCAGCCCTCCCCGAGGATGCAGGAGACACTACCGCGGGCCAGCTGCCTGGAAACAACTGCACTCACGGCGCAGACGTGCTCCTTTCCCCCAAGCACGGCTTGGGTCGCTCCTCTGGCAGAAGCACATACCAAGCAGGGACGTGCCCTGCCACAAGCCTGACCACCAGCCGCAGGAGAACCCAGTGGTCAGGACTTCAGAGACATTACCCTGCCTCTGGTTATACTGGAAGAAGGGTGTAAGTGAAACCTGTCCCGCTACGGGGCAAGTATTTGTAGGGTGGAAGAAACCTCAGGGGTGCCGCGGTGAACGGTGACGGCGCAGCACTTTTCTCCGCACACACAAAATGGATCACGCCCTCGCTGGGACGGCGCTGACAGCTCCCAGGTATCTGCTCTGCTTGTAGCGGGCGTCAAGCGTCCGCGCGGGAAGATCGGCTGTTACCAGCATTGACAAATCAAATATTCACGTGAACACCTTCCTCCAGTGCCTCTTTCATTATAATTTACCACTCCAGGGAGATACCTGATTCCAAACAGGCAATATCTCCGAACAAAGTAAAGCAGCGCAGCGTGTCATACCTGCAAAGCAGCGCTTTGTTTTGTGCCGTTAACTCAGCCGCCGGCCTGACACGGGGAATCCAGCAGAGCTTGGAGACGAACGGGAGATGAGAAGTCTCCGAGCCGTCTCCGCAAACATTACGGGCAGCAGCAGATCCCCTCCGTTCCCGCTTCTCCCCCGGCTCCTGCCTGCAAACGGCAGCTGGTACAGCAGGGAAGCGCTCAAGCGGAGAATTTTGTTTCCTTTAATGCAAGGGGACGCTCACAGAGTACTCCACACCAGCCCAGGCTTCTTTAGAGAAAGAAGAAAAGCCGTTACAGCAGGAGCAATAGAGTGAATAAATCCATTTCTAGGAGGAAAAAAGAAAAGGGAAGGTGGCAGCGCAGACAGTGGTACAGACACGGGAGCTCCCAGCTCGTTTCGTTTCGTTCAACAGAAATTCCAGCCTGAGCCAGCAGCAACAGCAGCTTCCCCCATCCCCAGCGCTCGCTCAAAAGTATCTGCCGACGTTTGTGTCCGCTCTGCACGCTCAGCGCCCAGCTTTCCAGGAAGAAAATCAAATGGCAGGCACACCATCAGTGCCCAAATACCTCACCTAAAGCTTTAAGGCATTTACAAATATTTGAAGTGGGGTTTTTTTCCGTCCCTCAAGCGCAAAGTCTGCTCTTGCCGAGGGCTATCAGCAGGCTACAATCACAACGCTTAAGGAAAGTTTAAAGTGCAAAGAAAATTTCCAAATGCTTTTAGGAGACAGCTCGAGGTCATCTGATGACATGAACCCCTCCCCTTCCCCAAGTCCTGCTCCTCTGACTGAACGTTTTTGGTTTTTTTCTTAAAAATAAAAAACCAAACAACCAGTTAAGGAAAAGGTAGATTAAAACAGAGAAGCATACTGAAATGGACGGAAACTAACCTGACCAAGTGTTATAACAAAATCATTCGGGAAGACAATTCTGAAGGTTGTGAACGTTTCGCTGGACATTAGCAGCGGACAAGTGTTCTGTTTGAAATAAGAACGACTTCTGCCCTTGCAAGCATCCTCCTCCCCCTGCCAAACATGCAAACTACCGTGTTTTTACAGATTTCTTCCCAAAATGTAACCATTTTGGCAAGAGTGTGGCAGAAGGACAAGGTTGGTGATGCCTTTAGTTAGGCAACACTTGGAAGAACGTGCCAGAAACAAGTGTTTGGAGCAACGTGGGGCTCCCCACCTCCTCCCTTATTCCCCACCTCCTCCCTGCGGCACCGTTTCCTTCATCCCGATGAGACAGGAGAGATGGAAACGCGTGTCAGAAAAAGTGTCACCACCGCTCTCGCCTCCTCGATAACGCTGTCCCGATTCTGCCCAGAGCCACTGCTGTCACTCGGCACTAAGGTACAGGGGAAGATGCTGCCGGAGCTGGGAATCGGGGCTGATCGTCTCTCCAAGGCTGAGTTCACGCAATTAAGTAACGGGCAAAGGATGAAACCGCAATCACGCCCCTCCTTCCACCTCAGCTCAACCGCTCTGCCAGCCCCTTGCCAGTTTTTATTTCGTCCTGCCTTGCTTTCTGATGGGCAAAAGGAACTAACGTGCTCCGTCGCCTGAGGAAGGAGATCAGGGAAGCGTTAAGGAGAGTGAGAAAATCCTGGTGCAGAAAGAGGAAGGGCTAAATGATGGAATATACAGCGGACGCAAACCCGCTGGGAGTTCGGATGTCACTATCTGCACCATCTAAAAGCCGAAAAGCTTAAATCAATGCAGAGAGAAAGACCTAGAGCCAACCTGGCTCCAAGGATGAAGCACCAGGTAGAACGAAGAGAAGAACCTTGCGCCAGAGAGGTCCTACAGCAGCACAGGCTGGATTTGGAGGTGTTGCAGGAACAGCAACGCGATCGCTGGCAGCCTGAATGCAAGAGTAGAAAGGAGGAAATCCAAGCCTTCACCAGGACCTGGAGATGCAGTGAAGTTTCACAGAGCCTCCCTTCCCTGCCACAAAACAATAAGGAGAAACTGTCCAACAAGGCACATCACACCCGGACACTGGAGTCAGCCGAAGAAAACAAGAGAAAGAAAACAATAAACAACTAAGCCTGGCAAAGACAGATGTGAAAATCACTGCAACACATCCTCCTGAAACTCAAAACACCACTCCTAATAGCTTTAAATTTATCCTCAGATTGTTAAACATGAACAATAAAGTCCTCCTTCTCTCATACCATTTTTATTCAAGCCTTTCAGCACTCACTCAAAGATAAAACATGAGAACTTCAGAAAGGATACACCAAGGGTAAGACAACGTAACACCTCTGGAAAAAAAAATCATGTAATGGAAGAAGCTGCCCAGCAAGTGCCACCTCCTACACAGGTCCCCACGCTACTCCGCAGATGACACTGGGGCAAGCCAGCCCTTCCCAGCGTACAGGAATGCTGTACGTGGAGACGGATTCACCACCCCCACGCCAGAAAACCCACTCAGATGCTGATTTCTGGGGGAAGAAAACACAATCCCACGCGTGCCAAGCGCAGACCACCCACAGCAGTGTATCTTCCCACAGGCCACGCTTTCCTTAACGCTTGTCACTGACGGGTAATAAGTTTACCCCAAAATGGGTTATGCTCAACCTATTTTAGCCAAAGAGACAAATGATTTTCTCACACCGAGCTCCAGTTAGCTTTCCTTCGAGTGTTTCCCTTGCAAAGTTGCCTGCGAGAGCAAAACCTACGGGACTGTTCCCATTCTGGATAGCAAGGCTCGGAGAACCGGTAACGCCCCTGCGTGAGGTGCAGGAGCACAGAAGGAGGCCGTGACCCTCCTCGCTGCAGAGGAGGGGGACGCTATTTCAGTACTTCCCACCCAAGGGTCACAGTCTCTACCGGGCAGAATGAGAACAAACCGCCTTTCTCAGCAGAACGCATTTTAAGGCAGTTTTAAGGATGAGAATCCTTAAAAAAAAGTCCGCGCTATTTAGCATCTTAGCTGCTAAGACTGTGCCACAGCAGCTTCCAAGATCCGATTTCTAATTTTCTAATTTGAAGGTGTACTAAAGGTGGCAACTGATTTTGTTGTTCTTTTTTTAGGCACTCTACTTTTAGTCGTCAGATAAAGGGATTAGAGTCTTACATCACCGTCTAATACCTCTGGAAGGAAACACGACGCTCGAAGGACCTTCTTCAGTCTCGGTATCTATCACTATTTTAAAACACGGTATTCAATTGTCCCCCTGACGGCTATTCAAGTTGGTGAAGGCAAACTGTTCTTCAACATTCTAAGGTTAAAAATATCTGCCAGAAATTAAATCGACTAAGTTTGAACAGCAGCGGAAGACTACAGGTTCGGATCTAAAACAAGAATCCGAATTCATGGCGGGGAAAGCCAGAGTAGGAGTTAACGAGCTGGAAGACTGACAATTATCAAGCCACCTATCTCTAAGTCTCAAACAGCAAACATAACATCACAGAACACGTTGCTATATCTATCGATGTGATGGGAGATTATTTTCACTCTCTATTTTTGGTACTGAAAAGTCAATAGATTTAGACATAACTAAGCAGACATAATGACAAGACTAGCTCATAAAACACAATTTTACTGTCAGAACTGCTGTGGGAAGAGACACTTGTATCAAAAGTTGTCTGTGGAACTAACAGGCTCCTATAAATTAGGGAAAAGAAAAAATAATCAGGTGGAGGAATACAATCTGGCTGCAATTTAAATGCTACTTCAGGAACGAATGGCTGGTAGAGGACAGCATGCAGCTGACTTTCCAGGTTGGTCTTAACTAGTTCTAACTGCGGAGAACAAACCAAATGGTTTGAGCTAAAAATCTCTCTTCAGGAGTTGCATTAAGTACTTTAGCTCACCTCAGCTGTGTACTTTGTTTTCTCCTGAAGAAGTTATCTCGCATCACCAGTGACAACAAACGGTCAATGAACTCTAATCAGAAGGGCTGCTCTAAGACACACCCCAAGTATCACTTAGAAAACTCTTTCTTTGGTTGAACGTCTGTCTCCCTGGACAAGGAAGGCGCAGCAACACCCTATAAAACCAACGGAGGGACCAAGGTCCTCCTTGGCACGCACATCCAGCACGGGAACAGTGGGATCACAGCATCCCTCTATGTCCGAAAGAGACGCAAGAAGTGACTGGATTTTAAACTGCTATTAGATGTCTTAGGAACCTTTCACTTAAGCAATTAATCCTCATACACCAGGCAAAATTTTAATTAGGAGAGCAATAAGAGAGGAACTTGGAATAAATTACCATCTCCGCCTTCAACAGCCATGCAGGGTAATCTCAGCTGTGAGAGCCCAAAAAGCTGTCCCTACTACGGCCACGGCATTTCAGAGACTGGGGAATTTCTGCATGTCAATTTGAAAGAGAGACTGAAATCCTCAAAGAGGTGACACACCACAAAGGAATTCACCATTCACGAAGGAGAACACACTCAAAGAAGTGACATCGACGTTCAACCTACTACACCACATGCTCAAACCTTCATTCTCTTACACCCTTCCCTGACTCTCCCAGGTTTCGCCACTTCTGTATCTTGCTCTGACAACCTGTTTTAAGGTGTCAAGGTTTTAGACTTTCACCTTTGCTGCCTTAGGGCCATCCGACTCCTTTTCCATGCTGAGAACATGTGGATCATGAACTGGCAGACCACAGACTCGACTGAAGGTGTGACCTGAAGCAACTAAAATAGCAGAAAGCAAACTTAAGACAAGACCCAGGCAAGGTTATGAGCTCATAATTACGCTACTGATGCTCGCCATTTAACTGGAAAAGAAAGCGCCCAAAAAAGCGTTCTAGACCATAGAGAAAAGTGTTCATCACGGCTGACAGGCATCAGTGCGAGGTTGTGCCTGAACTCCAGAAAGATGCTGGAGCAGAAAGACCATAACGAGTATGCAGGTGGCAGAGGCACGGAAAACGTTTAACAGATGTTTTTCAAGTAAATAAAAGAGAATCTTTGCTTTTGATTGTGCTCACAATGGGAAGAAGAAAAAGACGACATAAATGTGTGCAAAACAATTCAGCATCCCCCCTCTTCTTTACCATTTACCACCACTGTCTGAATAAGCGTATTTTGCCACGTGAAGAAGGGGTGAACCCCAGCTGCACTGTTTGAAGTGTCTGCGTGAGGACCATGATGGCAAAGAGATTTGCTGAAGGAAAGCAAATTACAATCCCACTGCCACAATCCCTACACTCCCTCTATTCGGTCCCTTCAGCTGAGGTACTACCAAGAGAGAGAAGTAAGAAGTGCAACAGATTTGAGGAGAAAAACAGAAGACAGCTTCTCAAGTCGGGCAGGAGCTGCTGAGACGCTCGCTCTCTCTCTCTCCACCAGAAGAAAACCCAGTGTTTCTCGCAATACCGCCAGCACCACAGGCGAGACCAATGCTGGGTCTTTTCCTCTAATTTCAAAACAAGCACAGGCAGCTAAAAACACAAGATGTTGTCCCCTCCTGCTGCTCGAGTTCCCCAAACCACCACAAGTTTTACATGAACCTTGCCAGACCAGCTTGACCAAGTCGCATGAACAAAGGAAAGAAAATCCCCAAAGAGACCGTACACTGTGCAGCTGAAACGGCAGCAGCATTTCAACGCTGCTATTAACATTAAACATTAACATCTGTCCTTGTTAGAAATCAGTATTTTTGCTGATAAAAAACCCCAACGAATCCCATTCCTTTACAGAAGTGAAACACACATGTTGATCTTCAATTACATTTATAGAAGGCCTTTTAGTTTCAGTCACCCCACGCAAAAAATCCAATCCCAACGACACCAAACTTACCAGCGCTACTGTCATCTCAATGATCTGACGATTAAATCTACTTGACTCCTTGTTAGGGAGAAAAATAGCGGACAAACGCGGGCAGTGACAGGCTGGACTATACCAAAACCCGTCTCTCGGTGCTGCTCACCCAACGCTATGTCTCGTGCCGGTGAGGTAGCTGATGGCTCTATTGCTGCAGGCATTGGCGCATCGATCCCTCTACAACGTGGTATGCGGAGAGCGGGGTGAAGTCACAGCCTTCGCCTGAACTACAGGCAGCAAAACCCTGCTGTCCCACGCCTTACGCTGGAGAGGAAGGGTGTAAGTCCTCAGGGCTTCACCCAAACCCTTCCCATCACCATGGTGGGGTTCTGGTGGGGTTCGCTCCTACACAGGCTTCCCACCGACTTCTGGATGCGCGCTCAGCACCGCGCTTCATCCACCGGGGCACGGGGGAGCCTGGCAAGCAAAGGGGTTGAAGGAGGGAGACAGACAGGATGGGGGAAAGCTTGAAAATTAAAGTTTTAAAATATACAAAATGTAACACACTGGAAAAAGTTTAAAAGTTGCAAGACAAGAAAGGGAAAGAAAGAAATATACGGGGTGAGGAGAGAGGATTGGAAGATGGTGGGAGAAGACTCCAGCTTGGGAAAAGGAGCGGGTGAGGTCTCGTCAGCGCTACTCCCTCTGGTAGCCACTCAGTTCCACCTCATCCTTGCGGCGACGGTGCGTGAAGAGGGAGCTGAAGGGGTAGAGCTTGGCTTTGGCCTGGAAGCGCTGCCCAGCAATGTCGATCTCGTACTCTCCCTGGTTGATGAAGTCAGTCGTCACCACCAGCTCTTCTCCTGTCTTCTCATCGAAGTGGTGCACGAAGCCGAGGCAGACGTGGCGCTCCAGGCTGTAGCTGTAGGCACTGCTGGTGGTTTTGCCCACGTAGCGGCCGTTGCGGAAAATGGGCTCCCCCCACCAGGGCCAGAGGTCCGTATCTGTGTCATGGTCCTCCAGAATGAACATGGTAAAGCGCTTGTACACACCGTTCTGCTTCTGTTCCAACAGCGCTTCCTGGCCAACAAACTGCATTCCCTGGGGAGAAAAAGAAAGTATCAGCTGATGATGGGGACGTGAACTGCAGCAGCTGCCCAGTTTCAGCAGACAAGCTTACCGACACAAGGTGAATTTGAGCTTGCAACTCATGCCCAAGACAGGCAAGAAGCCCAGCTCAGACAGAAGCTTTCCTGTCATGGTTCTTGTCTCAGATGTTAAAAGACAGAAAAATATTTGTAAAGCGGGCCTTTAAAAAAATCCATCCTAATTTTCACTGTAATGAAAACACGTCATCATTCTACCTTTTGCCATTTTTCTGGTTCCAGAAGTCTACCATGTTTTATAAACCAGAGGGAAACTGTAACAGCATACGAAATTTGTGTCCCTAATCACTACATTCCCCTCTCTGAATTATTTGATACAAGCATTTCTTTTGGCTCGAGCAAAGATGCGAGAAAAAAGGCAACAAGCAAGTGACAGAGACGGATGGCACCTGCCGCCACAACAAGCAGGATATAACTCTTACGCACTTCTATGCTTTAATAAAAATAGAGGACTGCCCTGTTTTAGTAAAAATAGAGAACACCTGTTCTTGGCATCTATCCTCATATTTAACTTCATTAAATGCCACTTGGTGCACAGGCTGGCTTTTGCTTCATCAGATTGGGAAAACAGCTGGGAGAAACGTGCACTCGGTGAACTGCACACAGTTTCTTCAAAAACCCGATATGGGTTGGATGGCAGCCCTTGGATGCCACTTGGATGCAGTCCTTTCAGTTCAGTACTGCTCTCCCACCCACCCCTGCTGCAACAGCAGACCCCACTGCAGGAGGTGATTTCAGTTTTCCACTCTACCTTTTCCAGCTTGACCTGGAACTCGCGTCCACACTCCATAGGAGTGGTAAAGGCATCCAGATCCTGCCCCCAGAAGGCAAAGAACTTCTCGATGCGCAGGCTGCGGAGCGCGTAATAACCGGCGTTCCGAATCCCGTACTTCTGTCCCATGTTCATCACCTCGTTGTACACGTGAAGGGCGTACTGCAAAGGAAGGGCGCAGCACAGAGCTGCCGACAAGCGCCAGGAGAGAGCAACAGCACCTGACCCACCACCAGGCACGTTACTGGGCCCTGCCTCCGGAGCACAAGAGGTCTGCCCGACTAGAATGAGACAGCAAGCAGGGAAACTCCCCCTGATGCCTGCAGGCAGCTTTTACATGGTACAAACCAGGCACCTCATTGCCCTGAGTCAACTCGGAAAGTGTTTCTGATTATGCACGCAAGCAACCGCTTTAATTAGCTAAGGCTCCGGTGTAGTCTTACCTCTATGGGGATATAAAGCATGAATCCAGGTTCCCCTGTGTGAGTGATACTCATCACACGGATTCCATTAGCATAGCCCACGCTCATCTCCTGCAGAATCAGAAGGGGTGAAATCATCCAAACTGGAACACAGCACAGCGATCCGGAGGGTGCGCAAGGCGTACCGCAAACCACCCTGGCCAGCCCTCTCCCCTTCCTCACTGCAGTTCACCACCGGCACATACTTGTGAGGAGTTTAAATTTAAAAATTCAAACAGTGAATTCAAACCACATTATCCAGACTTCTCGATTGCTTCATGACACTTGGCAATAAGCCTTGGGAACTAGGTCAGGAAAGGTTTGTATGCTAGGTACAAACCAGAGGTTGAATGGCAGCTATCTGCTCAGCCTTTTAACGTGACAGGAGACAATGACTCCTGAGACACCGATCCCAGCTGCCCCCCTCTGACTGACAGCTTCACAACTGATTGTATGAAATATGCCAAGATATCAAATGGCATTGAGCCTACAGCAAGTGGAATACTGGGGGGAAAAAAAAAATAAAAGGATATTTGCCTATATATTTAGCAGGCAGAGTCCCACAAGAAGTAGTTAACAGCGAGCCTAGTTGGGTACATTACCAACCTAGCTCAGTAACTGCTCAGTAAATCTTTACGTCCATCTAAATTCCCCTCTAACTACCCAAAACACCTTCCTTCCCCTGCTTCCACACACGCTTCAAAAAACCTAGCAGGGTGAGGAGGAAGGAAGTACGGTCACTCACCTTGCAAAAGAGAGAGGGAAAGTGTTCCGGAGTCATCGGGGCGTATGACAACTCTGACAAAACATCCACAGCACGAGGGCCGATCAGATTGAGAGCTGAAGAGGGGAAGAGAACAGTATTAGGATGAGACTGGAGGGGTCTTGCCCGGTGTTTAACTTGCATATGCCCCGATTTCTGAAGTCTTAGTGTTTATTGAACTAACAGGTACATTTACGTTTAAGAACGGAGAAAAGAGTCATTAAACTCTCTCTCCTGACAGTCCAGAGGAAAGGAAAGCTGTCTGCCAGCTCATGGCTTGCTAGAAGGAAGTCTCTGAATTGCTGGTTTCATCCAACTGTTTGGAAAGGAGACCCAGCCACCGCCCTAGGCATCTTAAACAACTGGCACACAGCACAAGACACTATTTGTGATTCCAGGCTGAATAAGGAGCTCTGCTTTCAGTGATTTCTTACCCGTGTACTTCCAGGTCACATCTTCCATGGTCAGGTTGCTGTCATTGGGCAAGCGGTTCTTCAGCCAGGCCCAGCAATGGACTTGTTGGTCAGTAGGGGAAATCATGAAGAAGCTGGAACAGACAAATTGAACCCAAGAAACAATGAATGGAGAGCCACATGATGATTCACTTCATTCTTTGTCCACGAACTACTGGAGCCATTCAGCAGCTTCCAAGCTAATGGGAGACCAAAACAAGCTGGTTTGGGAAAACCACAGCTAAAGTCTCTGGATCAATGCCATCATATCTGTCAGGACAAGAAACCCCAGCCTTCATACTTTAGCAGTAGGCTGGTGACAAGGAGTGACTGGAACACGGGCAGTTCTACAGAAAGCTCACAGATATCTCAAAAGTCCCAATCATTTTGCAGAAGGTATGTGCAGCTCTTCACCACCAGTGATTCTGTCTGCTCTGACAGTCAGAAGAGCGCCCGCTTCACACAGCCATTTCTTGTTTCAGCAAAAGGCTTTTCACACACAATGGTGGTTATTATTAACGGTTTCCAAAAACAGAACTCCACTTGATATGTGAAAATGAGCTACTTGTCGTCTAAGTCTCTTTCATCCAAACCGTGAGTTAAAGTACATTATTCACAGAGATAACATCTGCAGAAACGACTAGGCAAGGAGGAAAGCTACTGGTTTCACACAGAGAAGGACAATACTTTCAAGCGATACAGGAACGCAGACAGAAGAGGAAGAGAAAGAAAAGCTGTTTGTAACTGAAAGAGCAGCAAAGAAGAATGCTTTCACACCAATACAATGAAAGCACACATAGAAAACGGTCCAGAGAAATAAAACCAACATTCAGCTGGGACGTGCCAGTGAAGAAGTTTTTAAAAATGAGAAAGTTTATTTATTAAATGCCAAAGAGAGACCAAACTGTTGAGTCTGAAGATGAGATCCTGTGATCATGTCAGTTTGCACCGGAGAACACAAAAAAGAATGACGAGAGACAGCAGAGCTGAGAATTAGTGCACCCATACTGCAATGAAAGCTGAAATAATCAAAAACTAGTATTTTCAGCACGCAATGCCAGTAAGGAGATTGGTCAGGAACCAACGAGGAACCATTTGGTTTGCACTTTAAACGATTACCTAAATTAATAAACTCTAATGACTGCTGAAAACAATCTGTATTTCAATTGAGAAATTTAACATCTGAAGGCCTAACATTTTGTGTTCATCTGTAGTCCCAGAAAAAGGCCTATTTTCCCCAACACTCATGAATTCAGGAGCTCCCTTTTGTTTGGGTTACTGAATTAGGAATCTAAGTGGAGAATTGCAACTTTTCTCTTTAGTTTACACTGGTGAAAAAAAGCTTATGATCTTCATTAAGAGGTTCTTAAAGGCTGTAACACCCGAAGGGTGATGGATCAAGACGCTGTCTGCACACCCACCTGCGTTTGCTCAGCCGTGCTATGCTGCAGTCATTCTCATAACCTCCTTTCTCATTAAGCATGCCCGTATGCACAACGTGCCCAACTGGCACATCCAGGTCGTTTGAGAAGAGATACTGCAGGCTCTCCAGGGCCTGGTCTCCTGTGGACTACAGGGATTGAAAGGGAGAGAACGTCAGACAAGCTGCCTGAGCAACACACAAATCCACTGGGGCAGCTGAAGATCCCGTCAACGTCCTGGCCCAAATTCCTTCAATTCGTAATGATGGCGACACTGATGTCTCAAGCGTAATAGGATACAATGGTGACATAGTGCCGGAGGTCAAATTCTATTTACCGACTAAACTGGTATTTCTATAAACTGGGCCTTCCGCAGGAAAAAAGCAATCTGTGCTAAATATTGTGGTACAACCTGAATTTGGTCATACAGCTTGACTTCATCTGTCTACACTCAGAATTTTGCAAAAGCGGTCAATAAAAAACTAAAGGCCACCTTTACCAGGCCGATGCTTCGTCACTTCCCAGCTACTTACGCTTATTTCAAACTTGGTAAAGGACGACATGTCGATGACACAAACTGCTTCCTTACAGCACTTGACTTCGGAACCCACGATATCAAACCAGTCGGGTTTGTAAAAGGTCTTGCTCTGATCCAGATCCAGCAGGTCTAATGTAAAGAAGAATCAAAAGGACAATTCATAAACGTAAAAATTCACGAACTAAGGTCTTACACAGACCAACAGGGATGCACTAGGCAGAAGAAAATACGATCTCACCTTTCCCAGGTGGGACAAAATACTTGACTCTCTCAAATCCATGCTTCTCCATCCACCTCGCTCCCTGGGCATCCAGACGGTCGTACAGCGGTGAAGTTCGCAGCTGCCTGCCCGTCTGGAAATCCCAGCGGGGAACTTTCAGATCACACATGAGGGCTGCAACAGTCACAACGATCCGCCATTAGGCAAAGTGATTATCTAAAATTTTCTTCCAGATTATCCATAAACATACTTACTAATATCTGAGCGATTAATGAAATTCCCCCAAAACAGTTCCGACCTTCCTTTTCTGTTTTTGAAAATCAACAAATCTATTTTGATACGTTTATAGCTATTCTAAAGCAGAGCAACAATATTTGCACAGGACGCTTCTATTTATAGATACTTATGGTCTCATGACAATACTGTCAAGATAACAAAAACCTCTCTATTTTTCATGAAGTCATGTTGACTGGCATTAATTACGCATGATTCTTCCCTGACAGCGCACTGTATCAGACACTTATCACTTTGACAATAGTAATGCTGGGGTAGGCAGCCCACAGCTACAAGGATCATCCAATTTACCTTTTAAATATTGTCAGTTCAGCCTTCTCTAACTATTGAAGCTTTTCCAAATGGCTCCTACGCCTTTTCAGCCGATATAGAATATTCTTACTTAGAAAACAAGTTACCCTCATAAGTGTTTAGCACCCTCCCTGGTTACCAGCGGGGAGTAATAACTCAAGGATGCTTGAACATTTCTTTATAAATGTTAAGTTTCTACGTAGGTCATAAACTGGTTAAAACTGAAGATGAGCTGAATATTTCTTACTGAACACTTTGATCGGTTTTGCCTCAGAGCTAATGATTTAATGATTTTATTGGCATTATCTGGTATTGGTACTCCTGAAAGAGTGGGTAGAGGGCAAAGAGATTAGAATGGGAACGTAACACCGCAGAAATTGAATATAGTACTTCTCTTGTAAAAACTGAGAGTGATTCTGTAGCTATCAGAATCGAGATTTGTATTGAAAAGCAACTGCTGAATAATGCCAAGAGTATAGCGATTTTGCTGGGAGGAAGGTCAAAGCATAAGGTTTTTATTTCCTGGATACAGCAGGGCTAAGAGGTTTACCCGGCTCCTCTGCTTTCAGCCAAACACATGTTTTTAGTTTAGACTTGGTATTCAAGTAATCGTTCCTGTTTTGCAACTTGTACACTTCATACTCCTATTTGAAACTTGAAAAGAAGCCGTCCTCGTTATCTCAGGACAGATAATCAAACAATAGGAGGAAATTAAGTATGGCTTTAGGCAGGAACTATGACATCTCAAATCTATTCTGCTAGGTATTCATCGCAAATTTTGACAGGAGAAAGCAGAATATGTCTAGGAAGACTTCCTGAATGATGCAAGATAACTGGATCACATACTCATAAGACGGAATTGATGGTATTTCCACACTGTAATGATGTGCAAAGAATAACAATGTTTGAGACAGGGTAATATTCCCAGTTAAGACCTTGGCATTGTTTTATTAGACTGGAGTCCTACAAACGTACGCACAAATTTCCCCATACCAGAGGCGTAGCACAGAAATAGGAGAGAGCACGGTACCAACAGCATTTCTTTAAGAAAAGTTCAGAAGAAAAAACCCAAACCCATTCTTTCCTTTCTCCTGGCAGGAGGCTGTATTGCCACAAAGGAGGCCAGGAGGAAGGAAAATGGTTCTCAGAGAGATGAGAGAGGAGACACAGTGCAGCAAAGAGGAAAATCTGGGACATCCTGGCCAGCACTGAACGCAGAGATCTCACTTACGCATTACTTCCATCACACGGTGACGGAGGAAAGTGCGACTGCTCTGAAGGGTACCAAAACGTTTCAAATCCAGAGGCCAGACGTTTTCTGAGGGATACCCATTTACCATCCACTCTGCCAGGTACCTGATGGAACAAGGAAAGAAAGTCTTGAGATATCAGCCGTCTTAAGGGAAAGAGTCTAGCTTTGAAGTCAGAAGCAAGGCAATTTGGACATGAGAATTTCTTGCAGTAGGGAGAGAGAAGACAACTAACACGGTATTCTAAAGACTAGCAGAATCTGGAAGGTTTCCCTTTATAAAACCCATCCACCAGATTTCCAAATCATTAATTTCCCACTAGGCTGAAACGTACAGGGCAGCAGGAAGTTAAGGGCACATAAATGAAGCCGGAGCCTGGAGAGGTAGCCTGGCTGACACTGTGTCAAGTCCTCGGGCTACGCTAGAGAAGGAGGAGCCGAGTACGTTTAGGTTGGAGTTAGGAGGCTGACTGCTTTGTCATCGTTCAGTACCTGGTGTCGGCTCAGCCACAAACCATCAGTGACAGCATTCATTTCAGCACGAGGTGCCAGCCAAGTTATGTTTAGCTACACTTCTAGCAGTGAAGGAGGAAGGCATGCTCCAGAGCTAAAGGACAAAGGCAGCTCAGACCAAAGCAGAGCAGAAGGATCTGTTCACAGTCAGTAAACAGAAAAACAAAGGGGTTTGAGACTGATCATTACAAGTTACATTAGCAAGCTAAGCTGCTTATCTTGAGGCTGTAGCAACAAACGGACGAACAGTGCTTTTACCTTCAGAAATTATTTTGATTCTTAGAGAACCTCTCTGCAAGGATTCTCTATATTTTACATGACAAAAAAAAAAATCATGAGTTGCTTCCCTGGTGAGTTAAATTATTAGACAATGGACAGAAACTAGTGGAGACAAATGCAGACACTAACACCTGCCATGAAAAATGAGCAGCTTGTTAAGAAGACTGTACGGCAGAAGGGATGCTGGGTTGCCAAAACCAAACAGCAATCAAAGGGAGTGACGATCATTCTGCAAGCAGCTTTGCTGCTGGGATCGCACTTCTATGCCTGTCAAATTATTTGCATTAACACAGGAACCGGGTTTTACTGGGAAACGATTCCATCCCGAGCTCACTGGCAGAGGACAGTCTTTACCGGTACTGGCAGCACTGGCATCACATAAGCAGTGCTCCGTCTGCATCAGATTGTCTCTGCTTTCAGAGAAATTCACTGCTGTGTCAACTTGAATGATCTAAGGACTTCAATCACATAATGAATTAAAAGGGATCATGGAGTACAGAAGATGAGGGAATATACGCTTTGCTAAGCTTTTATCTCTTCCTGGTAGATATAAAAATCAGACCAGTTAGCTCAAAGGAAGCTTACTTGATTCCCAGCAGGCTGCTGATCACTGAGATGTGATGCCTGAGGAGAGGTGTGCAGGACAGGAGGAGAGTCCGACACAGATTTGGAATACACACAGGAGAACATAATCAGAGCATGGCAACTGCTCCTCTCCTTCACTCAAGTTGGGAAGGGAAGAGGAGTCTCTGTCAGAGCGGAGGTGACAAATACTGACCCGAACATATCCTACACAGAAGAATCACCTGAGCACTGTCTGTTTGCTTGGTTAAAACCTTACTTACACACGTAACACTGATAAAGCACTTACTTGCCTGCTCCCCCACCATATGAGATACCAGCTGAGTTCATGCCAGCCAGAACGAAGTAGCCCTGCACGGTGGGTGACTCTCCCATGATGCACCGCATATCTGGCGTGAAGGACTCCGGGCAATTCACCAACTGCATGATCTGCAGAGCCTCCAACTCCGGCATCCTGCGCAGAAGGGCACTGAGAAGCGGCTCTAGGACCCAAGACAAAGGGAAAAAAAAAAAAAAAAAAGAAGGCAAAAAGTCACAGCCTTCAGTCTCGACGCATTTCAGCGACTTCACCTTCAAACTGGACAGCATGACAGAAGCATGCCAACTTGAGCTTCAATACAGTCGCAGGATAAACGAGTTTACCTGCTGGAATCAAACTACTCGAAATGGATCACACAGCGTACCATAGAAGCAGCCATACTGATCCAGACCAAGAGCCCAGTATTGTGTTTTCAACAGCGCAAGAGCGTGTTCAGTTTTGTTAGGGAAAACAATAGGAACAGACATCAGATACCTGGCGAGGAGTAAGAACAGGCAAATCTACATGACGCTTGTCCCATGCAATCTGCCAGCCTCCACTTACCAGATTTCCTTGATCTGATATGTCTTCCTGATTTAGTAACCCCTAAATCGATCTCTCTTCTAAGTACTTGACCAGTCTTCCCGAAACTCACGAAAACATCCTACAGACGCTGACAAGGAATTCCACATACTTAGTATTTGTTGTATGAGGAATCAACTCCTTTCGTTTTGAAATTCACCCTCAATTAACTTTTTCTGATGCCTCCCAGTTGGCTTAATAGAAGAGGCAGTGAACAGGAGATCCCCACTTAACCTGTCCATCTCATTCAAGATTTCACAGACCTCTGTTTATTTCCCTTCGGTCACCTCTTTTTCCCAGCCCACTCGGTCATTCCTCGCTTGGAAACTGTTCCAAGCTTTGATCAGCCTCCTGCTGCTCCTTCACCAGGCCTTCTCCTGTCACACGACACCCTCTGGAGCTAGGCAGCCTAGAACAACACCTACTATCTGGCAAACCGAGGATTTAGTGTCTCATAATAAATTGTATTTTCTGCTCCTTTCCTAATAATTCCTAACTTGTCCTTTGTTTTGAGTGCTACTGAGGTGATGTCTTCACAGAACTAATAGAACCCCAAGGTCAGTTCAAAGCCCATCATTTTGTACGGTGAAAATAAGATCAACCCCCCCCAACCCCCCTGCACTTGCGTCACTTCACATTTATCCTCATTGAATTTCCTTGCCACTTCATTGCCCAGTCACGCTGGAAAGGTCCTTCGGCAATTCTTCACAGTCCGACATTTGAGAGTGTTAATAAAGGGATAAGCTATCTATTTTGTCTTCCTTGTCCAGAAGTTACCTCTACATAGCACTCCAGATAAAAACCCTCAAGATTCAGCACTAATAACACTCCTCAGCTTTACATGCAAGCAGTAAAATAATCAGATTTCACATTACCTGAGAAGTTACAAACAGAAGCAGTCTTTCTGACCTGCTCTTTTCCTTCCCTCCCTCACGCATTTGAATTCCAGAGTGACAGCCTGTAGTTACAGACTTTTTTTTTTCTTATTGATAAAAAGAGGGATCAGCGTTAGATTTGTTCTCGTATCCAGCCCAACATTTAAGCAACTGTACAGGCTATTTTAAAATCAAAAGGCGTTCCACAACCAAAGAGATCAAAGCCGCAATGCAAGAGCTCAAACCAGAGGAACCGCAGCCCTAGAAAAGGATCAAATATTGGCTGAGTAAGCTCTGACTCTGCTCAACTGTTCGGTACGTTTGAACTGATAAAAGGGCAACGCTGGGACAGCGCATGCAGTTGCTTCCGAAACTTGGGCAATTCGTGGGCGCCAGCAAGCAGTGCCTTTTCATTTCAGCAGTACCTTCAACACCAAAAAGGAAGCGGGTGCAGAGCTCGACCAACTCATTAGTGAAGCTAATATCTCCGAGCAAGTCTGTAGGCATCTATAGATCTAAAAACCTTTAGCGTATGCCAGCACAAAACTGCACCCCATCCCGGCTTCACCCCCTGGAGTTTCAACTTTTATGGTATCAATACGGTATCTCACAGAAATGAAAGCAGAATTAATCAATTTAACCCGGGGAGTAACTGGAAGAACATACTACCACTGCAGAAAGAAATCAGTGAAAGCCCATCCGTGCCTACAGTCACACGCAGAGGCACGCGCATTCACAAGGGATGCAAAGAGCTCTGTCGCAAGGGAAAACTGAATCCCTGAAAAAAAAGCAAATTTGAAGACGCGAGGGCACCACACACAAACTTACCAGGCATAAAAGAGGGAAGAAAAAAAAAAAAAGGAAGGAACTCATAGACTATGCCATGTTCTTTCCTACAGAAAGAGCCCTCTATGTAAATGTGTATACGGAATATAAAAATAGAATCAAATAAAACAGGAAGAGAAAGACAGAACGTTTGGAATACTGTCAATGATGGGATGAAGTCTGGGAAGCAACAATACTAAGTTCTGTCCACAAAGCAACCGGCCCCGATGGAAATGCACTTGGCAGTCACTGCTGGAGAGAGCTGCACAAACAAAATACCACGGCTACATGGCAGGTCAACAGTGCTGATCCACAGCGTCACAGGAGGAGCAGCATGTGGCACTGACACTCAAATCCCAAATGAAATGGAAGAACGGGGTTAGAAAGTTTATGTGGTACCTCGCTGCAGAGGAAATTAATATATGCTGAGGGTTAGCGGGTGTTTTTAAACACTACGCAGGTATCAATGTAGTCCTCGGTAAAGGGGTTTTGACACAAATTACTGACAAATGAAGTCTGAATGAATTTGAGAGAATGTTCATCCTTCCCACACCTTTCAGGTAAAGGCTAGATGGTCAACAACAGCCTGCGTCGCTGCTACCTCGGCCTTCCGCTGAAGCCATGCGGTTCATTGCTGTGGGAACCTTTCCTCCTCAACATACCAAAGTGATCCCAGTCTTCTTGAAGGTTCTGAATCTCCAGCTGGTTCCGTCCCTCCGTGAAGAGAGGTTTGGGGTTTTTCTCAAAGCCTCCCGAGAGGATGCCTCCTTGCCAGCTGCGTATGTAGATCCTGCCATCCGGGTCTACAACAGCTGCAGAGGAAAGAAAAGAGGTGGGAAGGGAATTGAGAGAAGGGGTAGCTGTCTCGGGCTGTTGTTCCACAAACACCAACGACAGGGTCTGGTGACGAGCTGGGCCAAGTTAGCGGCCCCCTGACATGAGAAGGGACAGTCTCAGTCCCCCAGCCCCACACTTTCGCACCATGTCTGGTTCTCACGTGACGCCTTGGTGAGACAGTTCAGATTATTAAACCAGCATTAACTCCCACCACAACCACGCATGTTAACTTTTGGGCAGCACAGTAAACCGAACTGCAGAGCACCCAAGCCGGCAGGAGAGTGTTACCAGGAGTTGGAGGACACACGAGGGAGTTGGATCCCTTTTGGCACTCAGTTCCACTGGAACTACACCCAAGACCAGACCTTCCACCACCAGATCTCCTGCCCTCCCCTCTCTTTCTCTTCCTGTATTAAGAACAGTTGATTTTAATGGGGATGCGGCACTGATCCAGTTTGCTGCAGGCCACCAGCACGAAGAAAGGTGGGCAGCACTGGGGTGAGGACAAGCAGCCAGGTCTGGATTGCTTCTTCCGGTGGTAGAGCCAGCTTGAAGCATTTATGATAGTCCACCTGACATGTTCCATAGCACTTTTTTCCATGTACAGAAAAGCTGTGAATATATATATATATGTATGTATGTATGTATGTGTGAATATATATATATACACACACAGAACACACACACGTATATTTTTTAATTACTCAGTCAAGTAAAAGTGAAGCACTCTGGGACTCTGATCAGAGCCACATTCCCTGGAGACTCTATACATTACTCTCTAGAAGCAAAAACTGCTGCTAATGACTTAGAGTAAATAAGCAAAGCTTTCTACTTCCCAACCACAGTTTTCAAACACAAGGGCTTTTTTTTTTTTTTTTTTTTAAGAGATCCAGAAGCCAGAACACGGGGGAGGAGCAATTACCTCAAGTGTTTGGTTGCCCCTACAGCTCATAGACATGTAAATGCCATTGTAAAGCCTTAGCTTCAGTTGGAGGAAAGGAATAGATGGGCCATTTGGGGACAGCAGCCTGCAAGGAAAACATAGTGCCAAGGCTAGCACCCTCTCCAGCCCACAAATGCAACAATCCAAGTCTCAGACAAACCTACTAGTCAAGGTCATTCTCCTGCCAAGATAAGCGACTCTGAAAATCAATTTCCCTAGCGAAAGCTTTCCCCAAGAGTAAAGAAAGAGATTCTACCACTGAAAGAGGACATTCAGAGCAATTCAGCTAGAATGAACTTCCCAATCCCAAATGAGCTGAGAACTGACAGCCCACAGTTGGCCTTTGTCATAAACTACACGTCGCCTTGGAAAGGCAGATATAATTCACCAAGGAAAGCGAGGTGGAGCTGAAGAATCCTTACTTGGTAAGTTGCTCGCCAGAGGTTCCTTCAAAGGATGTGTCAGGAGGTAGAAGTGTTCACAGGCATGGAGTGGGATATTGACTGGTTCCTCTCCAGAGTGGCCCAGCTCATAGGCCCACTGAAATAAAAAAGGGCATGTTAGCATGCAAAATAAATAAATAAAAAAAACCTATCTCCAATAAAAATAGGCAGGACAAAAGCACAGGTTCTCTCTGTGGGTTTGCTTTCATCAAAGACCAAGTAAGATTTGGTTCAGTCCCCTAAAACCTTAAATATACACTTCTTTTTTTTCCTCTTTTCATAGAAGTTGAGCTGTTTAGGACAAAGACTGTTTTTGTGTTCCTCACGTAGGATCTAGAAAAGTGGGGCCCTGACTCAAGATTAAGAAGCATCAACTTAAAATACAAAAGCAAAATAAGATCTGTACACCAACGTCAACACTAGCCTCTAGATGCAGAATAGTCAGGATTTAGGTGCCCGTATTGCTGACTCCACACTAACAAGACAGCCAGCACAAGCTGAGAAACGGCAATTGTCAGATGTATTTTCATACCAGAGAAGACACGACACTAAGAAAAATAACAAAAAAAAGGAACTTTCAGTGTGCGTGAGAGAGAGGGAAAGCATAGAGAGAGGCTTAGCTGTCTCACTAAGAGCCAAAGCCAAATTCATCCTGTCAGAAGGGTGCACACCACGGGCAGAGCTGCACCAACGAGCTGCAGGGTGCTCCTCAGCAGGGTAACGTCCAGTCTTCGGTGCCAAGCAAACAGCAAGCACCGCTTTCCTCCTGCACACCCCTGCTGGTCTAAGCAGCTGAATAACATGACTTTGATCTACTCCAGTAAGCCAAGCCGGAGCACAAACCATAAAACAATAAAAAGGGAAAACAAACCAAAACAAACCCTGAGGAAAGTGCACGTGTCCTTAAGCAAAGGAAAAAAGAAAGAAACATTTTAATAATTCAACCTGGCCAGCACAGTTGACGAAGTATTGGCATTGAATCTGTCCTCTGTCGGTCTCGACTCCAGTCACACGACCCTTCTGGATCGAGACGTGATTGACGCTCGTCCGTTCGTGAATCTGGACACCTGAAGAGGACAGAAGAAAGTCAGTATACCACAAGCCTTCTTCCTGATGTGTCAAGCTGCTAACATCAAAGCCTTAAACTCAACCTAAACGCTTATTTTCTCTTTAAGACAAAATTTCTATTCTTGACCCAGTAAGTCTTACGTGAAACCCTGTTATTTGTAAAACAGCATGTGTACGATTCGTACATGGTTTAAAGGCTGAGATGGTGAAGAATTACAGTACTTTTTCCCATGTGACAATCTGGGGGATTAATAATAGAGTATCAACAACATGAAAAAAAAGAGAAACTCAGCTATGGAATTCTTCCCATTACAATTCCGTTATGCAACCACGGCTGTAGTTTCAGAAGGCCAGACTGGTTCTTTGATGGGAAATCAGTCATTTTGTGAAAAAATCAATTAACAGTACATAAAAAAAGCTGGACTAAAAGAAACTAAAAGGCATCTTCCTAAGGAGCGTCTTCCAATCTGATGGTTTTTCACCCTTAACGAGCTTCATCTCTGTTACCGTATCTAATCTTTCTTGCACTTCTAGACTGCTCCAAATTTGTCAAAGTGCTGGGAAAACAGCATTTATTACTACACTTCCAAACCCATTTCCAAAGCCTATGTGCCCAATGAAATATCCCACAAGGAGTCAGTCACACCTTTTCATTTGTAGGTAATTAAAACTCTTTTGATGTGTAATTTTGAGTCAGGTCCTACGAAGGATTGTTTTTACGATGAAAGAGCGTGTGCTTATTCAGAGAAATATATAACCACTAAGCACAATAAACTGGTGCTTGATCTCTCACAGCAGATCTGTAAAGATTCAGTATGTTTAAAAAAAAAAAAAAATCAGCCTCTTTTTTGAGAAAAAATAGATTTTAAAGAATCTGAACCTTACAGAAATAACCAAGTCTTGGTCTTCGGTGCTCAGTTAGAACACCAAAAGAGATGCAGAACGTAAGTTTCTTTTACGGAAAGATCACTATCATGCAGGAGAGCGCTCTATAGATAAAAAAAATCTCATACCGTTCCGCGAGGCAGCGGTTGCCAGAGCCAGACTCACATTGGCAGATGACACGAGTGCATCTTCTGGCACATACATGGCCCCCACAAGGTCATGGATGTTGATCAGTGGGTGGAGCTGTGCCACTTGCTTTGGGGTGATAATTTCACAAGGTATCCCCATTACACTGTCACAGAACATAAGAAAAGTGCCGTCGTTAGTCCTGCTGCAGAGCTGGTGCAAACTTCAGATCAGTTGTATTTCCTGCTTATACGTACTTCAGCGATGAAGCAATGCGTTTCAGAGAGATTAGTCGATCCTGAGTCTGAGCCAGTGAAATAGAGCCTGTCTTCGTGTACCCTATGACAATGACCAAAGTCAAGTCAGATTCGGACAGGATCTTGAATTCCTTTTAGTCTCAGACCCATTGCTTCCATTGCTCAGGAGCCTGGAAATCCCAGATCCCCAAATAACTTTAAGCTAGTAATTAAAAAGCGCATTAGTCACCTTTTCGAAAAAAGCAATGTCATTTTGACTTGTGTTCTAACTCTTTCTGCTACATTTGCTCGTGTTTATAAAAAAAATGAAACTTCACACACGGTACCTATTAAAAGAGAGGGAAGTTACTGACAAAAAAGTGATCTAACAACTACTCAGAAGAATAAAACCTCAGCAACTAAACGCAGACATTTTGTGACTCCACCACCTGCAACAGATTAATACTAATTTTAACTATAGGCACAGTTATTAACTTCTGTTGAGTCTGACAAGTCCTTGTCAGCAGAAAACTTGCAGTGACCAAGCTCTTCCTATCAGGTACGTGCCTGAGCATTTTGGAGGGAGAGGGAGAATTTCAACACGTTTTCTCGTTATTTCCAGGGTGAGACTAGAGTAAGATAGCTTGATTTGCCTATGCTTTAGCGCTTCTGCTAACCTTCTCCTCTTTTTGGGAAATGAATTTGCTCGGTCACTGCAATACACTTTCTGGTGTCCTTGTGAAAATTCACCTAAGTTTGCCCAGGTTACAGAAAACATAACAATTGTCACACTTTGCAGGTAGTCTGCCTTCCGCTTGCCCATCTGATACCCTTCTTCCCACTCTTCCGATCACATTAGTAACTTTGCATCTGATTCAGTCCGAACGGGAACCATCGACTCTTAAGACGCTGTAAAACGACATTTGTATTTCAGTGTTGATACTTTCATTCAGTTTCCCAGAGATTACCCAATGATTACACCTTCAGTACCTGTGTTCACTCCCGTCTCCTGTTCCAGCTGCTGGTAGAGCTTGTTTGAATAGTCTGCCATCTTCAGCTCTATGGACGCGTGCCTGGCTGTGCTCACGATGCCCGCACAGAAGCGAGTGGTACCAGCAGCCAACCTGCAAGGAGAAGTTGCAAAGGTGGCCCGATCCAGCTGACAGGCGAGCACCCCCCATCGGGCTGCTCCAGCAGCTCTGCCGACAGCACAAACCAGACGGCAACCTCTCCCCCAAAACGTTATCAGACCAAAAGCTGTGATAATGCAACCTCTGGAATGCTCTTCCTTCAGCTCACTTTGGAAAACACATTGTATTCCACCACCATTTCTCTTTAACTAGTGCTAAACACTGAGGTTTTTCAAAGAAAGCACTTAAAAACCCCACAACCTTATGCTTAAGTTAACCTGCCTGATTCTTCCTTTCTCCAAAGAGTGATTTCCATCAAATAAAAATTAATGTGGATTTGAGTCTTACTCTTTGCAATTTACAGTAAGAACAAGTCCCTCCTACTGTGCAGCAACTGCCACAGATAGGTACACACAATTCTTGTCCCTTTTTAAACTGCCCTGAACCCACTGTCCACATAGCTAATTGCTGAGGGGCTGCTGTAGAGACAGAAATCTATTAAAAACTCCCTGCAGCATAGACAGGGGAAGACAATTAGATTTAAGCATCTCCCTCGCAACCTGCTTCCACAGTATTTCCAAGCCATCTTTCCTGCTGCTGAAACAATCCTCCGTTTTTCCACTTGCCTATGGAAGCCTTTGGCAAGACCGCTTTTGGCTTAGCATGTCCATACCCTCTCAGAAATTCAACATAAGAATCAGTCGAGTCAGACATTCCGTTTGCTACATCCCTAATCAATCCCAACCGAAACAGCTGAAGCACGGTCTCGCTGAACTGCGCTTCACGCAAGACATTTCTTCTAATACAGCATTCTTTATCCTTGAGCATGCATGTGGACTGAGCGTGTACAGCACCTAACTCAACAGAGATGTGTAACGGGGTATTCGTACCCCACTCCGGGCTAGTAACAATGATGTTTCCTGACAAACGAAGCCTAGCAGCTAATTTCACTCGAAAGGACACCGCTCACAAGGTCTCAGATGAGACTACCCGATTTCCTCTCTTTGCAATTATAAGGAACCTGATATTACCTGCTTCCCAGCCATGTAAAGTCAGGGAATCACAGCTCGTTATTCTTCAGGCGGAAAGCTCTAAGTTAGACAGCAAGCATCCTCAGTCCAGCACCTATTTAAGGTGTCAGAAGGTGCTGCAATAAACACCTCTTCAAACCCCCAAAATCTTTGCACTGTCTCATACCCAAGGTCCCCGAATTGCTTCATGAAAACACCACGAATCTACCTCTGAAACAGAAATTTGAACAACAGCTAAGGGCCACAAGAGTCAACTTTCAACAGGATGTACGTACTCCGCCACAGACTGCAGATCCGACGCACCAAGGAGCACACAAAGCCAGTTTGGCTGAATTCAAGCAACGGCCTTGCCCTTTTTACAGGTAGGCATTAAATCCTGCAACAAGCAAACTAGATAATCTGAGCCTTTAACCAGCTTACAGGGTGTCGTTTTAGTGCTGTCTGCTTATAACCTCCACAATAACCTCCCGCAATCTCTTTGCTAGTGGTGTAACTCTTTATATATGTATCGTCTCCTACTTCTAGAGGTGGTTAACAGGGGCTGGACGATTTACACAGATTTTTAGTTCTTTTAAAATGGTCCATCTTTGCCAGCTGTGTTGTGTTTTACGTGATTACCTGCGATTACGTCAGAGCAGATGAATGACTCCCGAAGGAACTGTGGCCCATGGAAAATCCAGGCCAGGGCAGAGTTTTGCTGAGGGGAACTGCAGCTCCTGGAGGACCCCCACTGACCCCCAGTACTGACCAAACCCCCACCGTGCACCCCCTGTGCTTCTTGGGCTGCCATGGTGGGGAGAAGACCCCGCAGTGCAGGAGTGGAGTATGGGAAAGGAACGGTGGTGCGTTAATGTCCGTTTTTTGTTTCTCGCTACCTGAATTTATTTTAACCGTCATGAAATAAAGTAATTACTTAATTATTTTAAATTAATTCTCCCTAAGGCAAGTCTGTTTTGCTCACAGCAGTAACTGGTAAGCAATCTCTTTGTCTTTATCTTCATCCACAAGCTTTCTCAACCTACCTTCTCCCCGTCTTGCTGAGGAGGGAAAGCGAGTGGCTGCGTGGGAGTCTGGCGCTCAACCAAGCCTAACCCACCACAGTCACGCAAGGGACAGCCTTCACCTCGCAAGTCTGCCCTGTACTTGGAAAGAAGCAGTAACTGTTGTTGCTAATGTTCAGAATAAGCTTATTCCATGGGACCAAGTCCAGGCGAAGAGGTAGAAATACCACATTACAGCAGACGCTACTACACGTAAGAAGTCTTGTTTCTTGGCTTTTCTTACCAGAAATCCTTACCTGCCCTGCTCAAGTAAGACTATATCCTTCCAACCCATCTTGGAAAGGTGATATGCCACGGAGGTGCCCATGATTCCGCCACCGCAGATGACAACCTGCGCCTGCGCTGGCAAGGAAACTGGGTGAGGTTCTGCTGTGCTTGAGGTACTTCGCCGGCAGCAGGTTGTTCTTCTCCATTTTGGGTTAGCTGCCCGCCACCGGACATCTGACAGTAATCGAAGAAACATCCCGACAGCTATTTGTCAGCTTTCTTAAAGCACCACCTAGATGTGTTCAGATGTTACCTCAGCACCACTCCTTCTAGGAAGGAAAAGACGAGAATCACGTTACCACTTATCTTATTATATACAAGGTCAGCAGCGGGAAACGTCACATGGTGCATCGGGTACAAGTGGACATGGGAGAGCTTGATAAGGAAACAAACAGGAGAGCAGATACTCTGCCCCAGAACAAGTCTTGCTATTAAGATTTAAATTTATAAGGGGTACAGAGCATCACACCTTCGTTTTTGATGGCAGCGTAAGTTGACAAGGAACAAAAGGCCAGATGAAAGCTGGAAAAGAACGGCGAGACCGCTCTCACACCAACAGCAGGCGGATCAGAGAAAGCCAGCAGGCACAGAACGCCCCCTAAAACCCTTCCTAAAGGCTGAGGTTAGCAGGGTGCAAAGAAGCTTGGTTATTAACGCTGTCAGGCCTTTACCGGAGGGAGGAAACAACGGCTGTGACGGGAGAAACCGGCACAAGGAACTGGACAGCGTTGGTTTTGCCACAGGCCGTTACCCAGCACCTCCGGCTGCGGTGACACCCCACGGCGCTCAGCCCGCAGATTTCAAGGCAGGGATTTCACACCGTGCCTGCGCTCAGCAGGTTACCGCCGCAGCCCTGCGCTCTCCCCCACACCATCCCTACCGAGAAGGTGGCAACGGCGGCGCCCGACGGGGCGGGGAGGCGGGCCCCGCAGCGGCGGCTCAGGCCTGCTTGCCTCCGCCGCATCCCCGACGCCGGGGAGCGGGTCGGGGG
>VYZM01009179.1:119025-195958 GCA_013398915.1 Dromas ardeola
ATTCTCTCCTCTCCGTTATTTCTCATCCAATCTGTTTACTGTGGAACCTATCGGCACAACCCATTACTTCTCATACTATCTCCTTACGGGGGATTTTCAGAGCAAGGCTGATTCTATTCGCGGGGATTTTTAAGTGTCAGATTCTGGGCGAAATGCTTCAATTTTATTACAGAATTATTTGAACTTCCTCAGGGGCTTTCCCAGCCCCCTGCAGCGACACAGACGTACGGGGACTCCGCTCGCTGGAAATGCCAGGAATTCTGTTCCCACCCAGCAGCCTGAATGAGGGAAGGGGGAGAATCCCAAATTGAAAAATCAGCAAAAAGACTCGATTAGACCCGCTAGGTAAACAATAAATAAGCTTATTAATGTCAGTAAGAATGAACACTAAGAGGCTAGCAGGAGGGATGTAACGAGGTGCAGGGTCCTCCTTACCCATCTCACCTAAACACGCACCATCATTTAGGAAACAGCTCGTTAACCCTTGCAGCAGCTGAGGGGGGTGGGAACAGAGCTGGATGCCTGGCTCCATCGCAGCCATCTACCCCTTCCACGCATCCCCAAGGTCTAGATTAAGCTCTCCAAGAGAAGGTTTATGTGATGAAAAGGAGAAAACAAAACACCAACCACCTCCTGAATTGCATTCTGCACCTCCCTTCTCCACCGAGAGGCAAGGCTCACGAAAAGCGAAGGGGCACCCCAGGTTTCTGCCACACCAACACTCTTCTCTTGGCTGACGGCAGCTATTTCCAGCGCTCTCGATTAGATCAGAGAATTTAAAAAGGCTTCCTCAAGTTCAAGGCAACCAGCAGCATTCCTTACAACCACTTCTGTCTGTCCCCGCAATGGAAAACGGTTACCCGCAGGCAAGAGGTTGTGCCGGCAGCAGCACAAGCAGGTTATTTTTGGAAGGGTACTTTGTGTGGGTTTCTGTGCTTTTGAGACCTCTGGATTTTTAGGCATACGTGAAAAGGAGGAGGATGTTTCAAGACTGGGACTGGTAGATTTCTAATCATGAAAAAAAAATGCAAATTTGGTCATTAGCAGTGGCAGGAGGCTGCATTTTAACATGTGAAGAGAGAACGCTGCTCAAAGATAAAACGGCCTGGACCCTTTGCCGGTGTCATACCTTTAAAAAGATGGGTCTGTGCCCTTGCAGTGACAAAGGGCATCACGCAGAAATTTATTTAGTATCCTACCTTTGCTTGCGAGGGCTCCAGACACCCCCCTGTGACACCACCCCAGAGCGCTCGCACTGAAACCCAGATCCCAGGTGAGCCAGAGGACACAGCCAGAAACACCACCGGCTCTTAACACAGCGCTCCAGGCACCCGCACCTTAACCTGCTCCAAATTAAAAAGCAAAAAACAACCCAGAAAACCTTATATCTGAAAGTAAAGAAAGTCACCTTCAGAGCTGAACAGGGTTTACATTCAGAACTATGGCTACAAACCTACAATTTTCACCGCAACGTCTTTTGGAATTTAGTGGAAGATGCTATTTCTAGACAATAAACCATCTAATTAGGCTTTTCAAGCTAATTGGGTTACAAAACACCTTTTCAAATAGTCACAACAGTTTAAAAAAAAAAAAAGCCCTCCGATAGCAATTTAATTACGCCTGATAGACATTTTGAGAAGCAAGCGAGGCTGCCCAGAGACCCCACTTCGCTTGCCGGCAGCTCTGCAAACACATCCATCTCTGCAGCAGCAATTTCAGCACTCGAGTGAAACAACACACACTTCTAATTGCCAAACTAACATTTGTGGCGTTACACACCTGTGCTACCTCAAGAGACACGATGAACCATTCGTCCGCTGCTCCACTTCACATTGGCAGAGGCCAGTTAAGCTCCGTTAGCTCCAGGAAGAGGGGCGAGAGAAAGAATTCTGGCTTCATTTCTGTTCTACTTAACTGCTTAATTGCAATCCTACCATGTGCTAATTCTCCACTGAACCTTCATTGCTCAGACTTCCGCTACTGCTTGCCTTGTGTTCGTAATACTTGGATATAAAAGCCAAAAGTGTTTGTGAAAGACTCACTAGCATCCAGAGTCCCAAACCGTAGGACTAATAGTTTGCTCTCCATCCTCAGAGCGGGATGCAGGTACATTTGCGGAAAGCTTCAGCTGCAGCAAACGCTCACAGTACTGTGAATGTGCCGTTCTGTACATGCAGCATCATCAAAATCAGCTGGTCCACACTACCAAGTGTCTCAAAACCACCGCCACTGTTCTTCTAGAGAACAGTGGGGAGAACTGGAAATGTCAGGTCTTACCTAGCAGTGCGCTAAGTGGGAAAATAAAGTTATGGTTCAAGCATCAGCCTAAGTTGGACAGTTTCAGGCACATGATTTTTTACTGCAGCACACGCAGGCGAGCACGTCTAAAAGGCGAATAAAGTATATCCTACTGCACACGTGGACTCCCGCGCGGTCACTGTGACATTTCACCAACACACTCAGTATTTCAGCCAAACCACGTGGCTTACGACCTCCACGCCTCCTTGTACTTGAGGAACAAAGATGAGGGTAAAAGGAGGTCACAACTACTGGTGCAGCTTTTCTAAAACACCTTCTTTGCGCTCTGGGGTGCGAGTATCAGATTCTGGATGTTTAACTATATATAGCGTGAGCGCACATGTTGATGGTAACAGTGTGGGAGCTACTTCCCTTAAAAATCCAGGTGTTTCTGCCTTTCACACAACACTACCATCCTCCCATCCACTCCTGCTTGGCCTTCTGGACCGGCACCTGTGTCCTACATCCCAGGAAATGCCACACTGTCAACTGTAGTTGTGGGACCAAAAAAACCCCACAACACTCTTCAGTGCTACCATTCAAACCATTAATACCCAGACAGGCCAGTTACAAACCACTGCACGGGCCCAAAAGTAACCGTTTTACGGGTAGAGCACGTGGAGCGTTCAGTCGCTTTCTGCAGCGCTGACAGAGCGCTGTATTGCCCGCGTGCCAATACTACCTGGAGATAGTTAATTCGGAAGGGTAACATCTTAGCGGCAGAGGGGTAAAATAAAAGGGGTGTTAGAATTTTACTGCGACGTCGCTAATAAAAAATTGACCGAGGAGCAGATCAGGGAAGTTAACGCCCGCTGACAGCAGCGCTGTACACCACTCACAGGCGCTACACGCCTCGCGTCTACACCGTGTCTTTAATCTACCGAAATACAAGCTGTACAGCTCACGTGAGTATTTGATCCTGGTCAGTATTTTATTCTATCTTGCGAGTGGCAGAGGAAGAAAGGGAGGACATCTTTTCAGCCAAAAAAAAAAAAAGAAAATCCACAGTCACAAAAGCAGGATATTCACTAGAGGATGACACCAGGGACTGGTGTCCTTAGGTTGTCCAAGACTATGCTCTGAAGATGCTTTACACGAGATGAGCAAGATGTCCAAAACAAGGCCAACTGTGGTGTAAGATGCAATTTACCCTTTAATTTCCTGCCTCAATTTCACCCAGCCACAGAGGATGACTAGATTTCAGTACGAACCATTACCTAAATCATATAGTCGGTAGGCAGATATATGTCTTTCTTTAAAAATTTACTTAAAAACTGCTTGAGCTGCAGGTCATATCAGTCTGATTTGGAGAGTGAAGGCAGTTCCAACAGTACAACAGAGACTTGTCTACAGGCAGGTAAAACGAGAGTCTGCTAACAAAGGGGTACCGAAAGCTGCTGGCTGGGCTGCCAATGTTGCACACAAACTTTCATAGGATGAAGATGCTGTGGATGAGATCCAGGATGGGAAAACTGAGCCAACACCTGCTGCTGTTCTAATTTTTTTTTCTTTTTTTTTTTTTATTCTCCTCTCACAAGAGGGGGTGGGTAGACTATACAGAGGAGGGCTGTACAAAACTGGGCACTGGGCAGGCATTTCTTCAGCAGGCAATCCAGGCTCTACCTGTCCTTGAGCTCTCTTGTCACCCGCTTGGTGATGCGTCCACACATCAGGCCGATGAGGAAGAGTACACAGATGCCAACCGTGATCACAGACAGTATGTAATTCTTGGACGGAGAGGTCATAACTTGCATGGCAAGGTCAGAAAAGCCTTCTGCTGGGGCAACCTGGAGGGGAAAAGGGAATAAATGAGCCAAGCTGCCCTTCCCATGTGACCCTCATCCTTGGCATTTATCAGGTGTAGTCTCTGGCACTGCTATTGCCTCCTGTCATCGTCAGGCTTGGCCTGAGCCACAAACAAGCTGGCCTGCAACGATTCAGCCAAGGGAACTGCTGCTCAGGAGACAGCTTTGTAACAGGAAGTTCTGCTGACCCTCTTTCATGGCCCCAGACCTTCTCCACATGAGACCAAGCCCTGTGTGCACAAAAGACAGTTTAATTCTGCACCATTGAGGACACATCCCAGGCACTGAGAGAGTAAGATCAAAAGAGGAGACCTGATTTCAATTTTTCCAGACCAAGCTCAAAATGTCAGCTTCAAAGACAAGAATTTCATTACAGTTGAAGTTTTTCCATAAATCCAGTGCAAAAAAAAAAAAAAGGAAATCCTTTACATATTCACCTTTGCAGCATAGCTCCACATTTCGATGCGATCATTAAGGCGTTTCTTGCATTCAGGCTGCAACCTCACACGCTTATCTTCCAGGGCTTCCATTAAGCATGACATTTCTGTAATGCGGAGAAGACGGAGTGACAAAATTAGAAACAGTGGCTTCAACAACACATTACGGAAAGGCTGCTGGAACAGGACACTTCAATTCTCATAAAGGCTGACGGTTACATCGCTTTCTAACCAGACTAGCCAGCCTGATAGACTGTATAGAAAGCCCCGTTGTACCCGTGAAGCTAGAAATTTCACTAAGATTCACAATTAATAACTGCATTTTGAGCCGCAAGGAATTTTGACTTCCAAAAAGAAATTACAGTACATACCCAAAATGTAATTCATGTGATTTACATGAGATTTTATAAAGTCTGATAAATTTGCACCTTCAATGAGCTGCACTCCAAATTCCGTGCCACTAGGCTTTAGAGAGAACTAAGATCACACTCAGCTCAGGAAAAAACACAGTGTTATCTCCTTAGGCTTGTTAGGAATTTCTTTTGATGAACAAAATGTTTTGGAAAGGTTTAACTTCCTGAGTTTTCACACAGCCCTGTGAAAAGGAAATGGGATCACAATGTTCCGGGTGCCCACGGAGCAACGTGGTGAACTCATACTCTTTTATATGCCCTCCTATGAGACACCAACGTAAAAATCTGTATTTTAGACTTATGCTGCCTTAGTTGAATAATCCCTAATTGGGTGCTTTCTGCTTTGCTGTGAAGAGTTTTGTTCACAGCAAACATGCTGCAAACTTTAAACTAACTCCAGACTTTTTAAACACAATTGTCAGTTCAAACACTCAGAGGCAGATCGCTCTGCAGACTTCTGCATCCCTTCAGTGCAACCACCTCACAACACGCATCAAAGGAATTATGACACAAGAGGAATAAATAAAGGATATCCAGAATTTCAGAAAGGCATTCAGTAACCAGCATGAAAGATAATAATCAGGAAAACACTTGGCTGCTATTTTTAATGCCAGATAAACTCAGAAAGATGGGAAAGTTCAGAGCTTTTTTCCCCACTAACTTTCCTTATACCCATCTAGCTAACGTCATAGCAGTAACAAAGTGCAAGAGCTTGACCTCAAACAGGAAATAAATGGGTTAGGAAATACTTCAATAAATGATGTTTCAAGTGGTCTGAACCTGATGAACTCAGTCTTAGGGGACTTGGAATAGCTGGTGAACTCTCAAAGCCTTCAGCTGCTATGTGAACTTAGAAAACGTAGTAAAGATTCCCTGCCCTCCGTAATATTGGATGAGAAAAAAATGGTATATTTATAGAGAAGAAAAAAAAGATCAAAGGACTTCAGTTTCATTTTGTCTGTCAAAAATACTGAAACAAAGAAGCCAACCATGGTCAAAAACTGACATAAAGAAGGACCAAGGGGATTAGCTAAGAATGAATCTTGTGAAGCCACGCTGATATGCTTCTGTACGAGAAGCAGCTTAGTCCCAGGGACGCTTTTGATGCAGTCTGATATAACACTCTCATAAGTAAGATTGGGAGCTGTATCCTGTGTGAAGCTGACACAGGGTGGGAGATAAACCTCACTGACAAATGAGTCCCTGTACTTCAGTCCATGTCTATGAAGAGCTCGTTTTCAACAGGATTTAACCGAGGAGGAATTTTACAGAAGTGTTAACAGATCTGGCATCACACACTATTGTCACTAATCACATGAATGATGGAACATAAACTATACTCATTAAATCTGCAGATAAGGGTGCAAGGATCAGGACTGAAGAACAGGTTCTGCCTTGGACACAAGGAAGGACTTCTTGATACACATCTTCTAGTGGCATCTACCACCTCTGCAGCTGTTCCACCTTATTGCCCACAGAGGACTGGGGGAAATATCTGGTACTTCAAATAATGCTGATAAGAAAATGCAACTTAAGGCTCTCAGGACTGGGAGGTTATAAGAGTAAAACACAAGTACTTACGGCGTCCTCTCCCTGGTGGAATGGCAGCACAGTGGTGTTTGATGTCAAGGGCACAGGCTGTGTGGAGCACAGGGTCAACAAATATATCTGCTTTGCTTTCCTTCAGCATGTTGAGCACTTCCTGGGGAGGGGGAAATTACAAGTACGTCTCAAAAAAAAAAAAAAAAAAAAGGAGAGAGAACAAAATTCATGCTGCTCAATGTTTCTGCAAGATGCATCATCTTTTTAAATCCAGGCTCACAGGAAAAAACACTACTGTCCCCGGATGAGGCTATGAATGCTGGTGTAGGCTGGATTAAATGTCCCAGTTTATACGGGTTACCATAGTTATGTTCACTAAAATACCCATATTAATCTAAAATACAAAGTCAGTATGCCAGGGCTACTTCAGTTAGAACTGAAATAAGGTGCCATAGCCACGGGGCAAGTCATACAGCCCTCGATCATGGCCAGTGCCTAGGCCATGCCCAGCACTCGGGAAGCCTGCAACAGAGACAGCAACAGAAAACAGATTAGTAACAAGAAACTTTGGAAACCATAATCGAGAAAGGATCCAAGCCTGGAATTGCAAAGGAAGGCGCTGTCGGCACAATTTTCACTGGCAAATTGAAATTGAATTGAATCGCTGCAGGCCAGAACTGAGATGTGTAAGGAAATTTGCAGAGCTCTGGCTTCATACTAACTAGAACATGGCCTGGGTTGTGATCTGGAAAAAAAATCACAGACTTCTGCAAGGACAGGATGCCTTTTAGAGCACATTCAATTTATTTCCTTTACCTTCTTGCACATTTCAGTTTTTATTTTCAGCAGATTCACTTTCAGACATTCTTCCACCTGCCCAGTCTGTTCCTGAGCTGCTGCTTCTTCCGCACACAAGTTGGCAATCTGTTTTGAAAAAGGTATTTTAACATAAGTAGTTCACAACAATCATTCTGCCTTTTAGCACATTTATATCTCAATACGTTAGTTCATCACAGGGTGCAGCTAGAGAACACACGATGAGATACTTCCCCTCCAAGAATCCTAAGAGCCAAATGCAGCCTGGCTCATGCAATATTCATACCCTTTGAAACCCAACAGCAAGAAGTCAATATGGCTGTACCGAGGAGGAAGGCTGGGAGGAAAGTAGCATAGAAATAACGTTAAGATATGAGATAAGCAATAGTTGAGGCATGGCTGATTCAGCTATCAAAAGCAAAAGCTCAAAAATCTGACTGTATTCCAGTTTAAGGCTGACAAGACCAGAGAACTAACACACATTTTTTTTTTTACAACAGGAAAGCAGTATTTTTCCGTAGTCACAAGCACTGATGAGATCCCAGATGAAAAAATTAATTTTATATTAGCACTGCACAGAAAACTGCAATTCTTGCACACCGGGCAAAAGTCACAAGCAGAGAACCTGACTAGCTAGAAGCAGTTCAAAGGGTTTTGTTTTTTTATTGTTTTAATTATCAGGAGAGTTCACGTTTTAAGAAGCAAAATTTGTTTCACGAAGGGAGTTTTCATTCTGAAAATGTAGCTGCTGAGCTACATCTCCTACCTCTTCAGAACAGTGCATCTGAAGCTGGGGATCCAGCCGATAATCAAGAGCCGATTCCTGGATTATCACTCGAATTTGGTCCTCGCAGTCTGGAGAGAGACGCTATTAAGCGGAGAAAGTCATTAACCCACTCAATGACCTTTATTTTCATAAATCAATCGCGTTGCATTTTAAACTGTGTATTCTGTAATAGTGGTATAGGAGTGTAAAAACTCATTTCTGTACAGGCTGTTACATACATCGAACACACCGCCAGTTTGATTTGTTACTCAATGACTCTTTCTCATTTGCATGCAGCAGCTCTACTCACCTGGTCTGCGTATTTCAACTTCAGGCATGAGATGACTTGCCCTTCCAACTCCGTATCATCCTTGGCCCTATTCAGGATATTTTGGCAGAATTTCGGTATGTCTGCTTTGCACGCCTTCCTGAGCACTGGATTTAAGCGGTAATCTAACCGAGAAAGGTGACAGAACTTCATTAGAGTACACATCTCTTCAGATTACAGACCATAAGAGATTCAAAAGGAATTTGTCAGGAGTTTCCTGGGTAACATTGTGCCATCCATGAATTTACTTTGGGGGAAAAACAGTATTTTTTCACAATGGAGTTTTAGCTTGCGAGGTAAGAGCTTCAGGAATAAAGTGGATGCAGTAACGCATGCTGACGCTCAAAGAACTTGACTGAATAAAGTCAGTGAGTACACTGACAACCACGAAGGAGAGTAAAACAAAGCAAGCGGTCTTTCAGCCACGCGGACCACTCAACAGCTCAGGCAGGCAAGTTAAGTTGTTTTTTTTTTTCAGAAGACGATACCTGTGTTCTGCGTGATCTGGCGCTTGGTAATCATTTGCTTGCATTTAGGATCCATCACTTCACTGTTCTTGTTTTGTTTCAAACACTGCAACATATTTTTTGAATCTGCCTCTGGACAAAACCGCTACAAAACAAACAAAAAAACCCCAAGTTTCATCACTGCGCACTTGGAAAAAACAAACCCACAACTATATTAATGGAAGAGAATAACCACCTGCCCCATCCAGAAGTATACTGACACATTCCTTAGCCCCAACACCTATTAGAAAGAACAGCGCTGCTCTCTAAATTGACTACGGGCATGAATATCTCTGCCTATGGACTGAGCACTACGCTGTACAGCCTCGACTGACTTTTCGGCACCAGCTCACGCTGGCAGTATCAAAAGCAATATGCCTTTATTTTCTATTCTGAAGTTACAGCACACTTTGCAAGAAATACCCAGCAAATTAAGCCTCATACCCAACTACTTTCCCACCCCTTTATTTTAGAAATTAAAAAGGGAATCTTAAGTCTATACACATACCGCTGTTCTGCATAAATGCTGGCTGGGCAAAGCGATAGGTAAAGACTTCATTAGTAACACTCAGGAGGAAGTATGACCATATAGAATGAGAAAGCAGAGAAGAGCTCACCGATACTCATTTGCCCATTCCCACCCTGAATTAGATAGTCAAAAGCGAATCAGTTTACCCAAAATTCAGACCAAAATACTAATTTCTTTTGTTAGAAACTAATTCTGTGAGTGTAAGATAAAGCTGTTTTATCTTTTAATCCTCACCACTTTGGTAAGACTACAGGTATTTTTTTTAAAATTATGAAATTGCACTGGAAAGCAATAAATTCTCAAGGTGTTCTGCTTCGGCCACAATATAGAGTCCGGGTACTGCATATGGACCACACGTACTGGTGTTTCAGGGCTTGCAATTCTGGCTGCTGTGCAAGAGTGTCTTGCATTAACATGCACTGCTGCTTTCCACACGGTACCACCTTAAGCCAGCATTTCTCATGTTAAGTTTTGCATGATTTTGCCTGCTTTATCAGTTTGATGAAAGTCTGTGCGCACCCGGTCAGCAGCGAACTGAAGATGGTACTGCTCTCTGTAATCACAACTTCTTCACCTTTGCTAAAAGCCAATCCAAATCCACTGGATGAAAACTGTATTAAAAAGCCTCAGCACAGACTTCCTCCTCAATTCTGCTGGCAGTTGGAAAGACGGATTTATCAGTGCATGGACTTTGATCGGATACGTGGAGGAAGTAAACTTGAAAGAGAAGAGCCCTGAAGAAACCTCAGCATGATGTAGAGTTAAGAAACTCATTACTTTGCAAGAAAGCAATCATACTTCTGAAACAACACAGCAGTCTTGTTACAAGCCTTTATAGGCACCTCAAAACCGACAGGGCTCTTATAACCCAACCTCACTGTCTTAAATCAACAGGCTACCGTTACCTTGATCATCTGCTTGCAGACTCTCATGAGCGTGTAGTCCAGTTCTGGATCCATCATCTCTGTCTCTTGCAGTTTAAACACCTTCTGGTGGCACCGGGTACTCAACTGCTTCTTGATTTCTTTCAGGCATTCAATAATCTACAACACCGTATTACAACCATTACAGACACATCGTTAATATGATCCTGTCATATGCTGCTCAAAACACACAGCTATGTGTTCCCCTAATGGCCATCTTCACCTGATTTATGCAGTTAAGTTCCCAATGTCTAGATTTTATCAGAAGTCATTACCAACACTTATTTCCAGGACTGGCTTTAAGCTCACTTTTTCTCACAAAGATTTAATGAGATGAAGAGGGTCACCTGGACTTACTCCAAAACCCCAAACCTCATCTTGCAGACATTACACCTAAGAAGTCTTTAGCAACATTCACAGTGACCAGCTGCTAATAGCTTAAAACTAGCATTAACAGTCCATTAACTGAGGAACAAACTGCTCACAGCATCGCATTCACCCAACAGCAGTGCTTGTGAACCAGTGGGGAAAAAAAAAACTATGCTCCGAACTAATAACGAAAGATTTCGGTGGTATCAAAATGAAAATCTAACGCTGCACTCACAGGGGAAAAAGTGGTTTTCAAAAGTTTTCTAAAATGAAAATACAAATTAAATTGTAAATTATTAATAAAATCCATTACCTGAGCATTGCCATAGGGCACGTTTTGGCAGTAGTTCTTGATGTCACTTTTACAAGCCTCATACAGTTCTGGTTCAAGTCTGATATCCTCAGTCTGCAGGACAAATTACAGTGTGAACTTTTAAGTAGGACACTAAAGACTATTTTACTTTGTTGATCTATTAACTAGAGCCCTCTACTCACACAAAGCAAGCAACTCTCACAACAGGCAGGTCAGATTCTTTGAATTTAAGGGTCTGGGGTGTGAGAAGCAGGAAATCAACTTTGCAAACCCATGCAGGCTTTTTACACTGAAGGAAGGGTTTAAAATGAACTTTAGAGCTGCCAAGTTGTTTCCATTGCTCCTCCTAAAAGGGCACCAACACAAATATCCAAGACAGCTAAAATCTTTTCATGTTAAAGTTAAAGGACATATTAATAGCCACCCATTTATTGGGTGACCTGAATGAAGTTTCCTGCTTTTCATGACACACAGCATTCGAATTCTTCCGTACAAAGGCAAGAGTGCTGTCTCTTCTGATACGGGCCTACTTAAAGTGAAGCTTTAACACTCAAACAATATCTTCTGGCCAAAAACCTTCCGAGTTTATTGCTGCAAGCACTGCAGCGGGAAGCCGAGATGCAGCCCTGCCTACCAGAACACACACTACCCCTGTTTATCCACTGAGCAGCTTAGAGCAGCTGGAGGCGAGTTGCTTCATCTGTGCTTGTTTCCTCAGTCTGTAAAATGAAGCTTTTATTCTCTCCTAGAGGACTTCAACAACATCAGCATGTGCAGCACGTTGCTCTCTAACACTAAACATAATCACTTCTAGCTGAAATTCCAATGACCATTTAGATCGCCTTAGCCTTCATGAGACTATATTTAAGGCATTAAAGTAGACAATCATTACTTCCACCGTGAAGGGCAGCTGAGCCTCGTGTTGCAAGAAGAGTGAAAGTTAGATACACCTTACAAATGAGCTCCCTTTTTCCCCAGGGTGGACAAACTAGGAAGCTTTAATTCAAGGACCTCGCTAGAAGAGTGGGCAGATGAAGAGTTTCATGCATGTTTACCATCTCTAGCTCCTCAACACGCAGCTGTTTGCGGCACTTCAGAGAGACCCTGTGCTCCTTGGCATCCTGCAAAGTATCATTGCGCACAGTTGTGCTCAGACAGATCACTACATCCACCCTGCAGAAAAGAAAACAGCTCTTTACTCATACACCCTTCACTTAGACCAGCCAAGGCTGGTGTTGGATCACCACATTGAAGAAAATAACCCCCAAAATCCAAACACAACATGAAGTCCTTGTGCAGTTACGCTTACTTCTACCCTGGGTACAGCTCTATGTAGAGTAGCTGGATCACAATTAAAACCCAAAGCCGATCCTATCTAATTGGAGTCTAGATTAGCAGCCAGGAAGATATTCAATATCCCACCACACCCATGCCCAGCAAGACCTCGGCTCTTAAGTCATGTGAGCCCTTTTCAAAAGCTTTGCTTAATCTCAGAACCAGATGAAGGTGAACACCTACATGGTATTGCAAACAATCCTTCAGCATTACGGGAAGGGCATTTATATCATAAAATGCAAATAGCCTTGATATCCACCAACAGGATTGACCTTGTGTGTGATTTAGCCTTACGTCATTGTAGTAGGCCATTAAAAAAATCCTTACACTGAAATGAATAAACCAGCTAAAATAAGCAGGATGTCTTCCCTTCCTAGATCAGCAGCTGGAACAAGGGTAGCCTGCACCTTAGAAGATGATGAATCTAGCAAGGACATAAGACATCCTGGGACATGCAGTCCACTAATTGTCATCATTAGCCATTTTCAGAGCAAGAAAAATAGAGAGGACAGGCTTGTATGCAGGAGTAAAGCAGAAGTAATTTTGAAGAGTCAGACAGTGCTTCTACCTTAAGTATCTGCTGAACAGTCACTAAGGGAAAACACACAAACCCATCGGCCTTTAAAGGAAGTCCAGCATTTGCTCCCCTAACATGAAGTATTGTATAAATATGTAATAAAGTTAACCGGATCAGATTGCTGTTTGGTCAGGTGCTACGTACTTTTTTTTGATGTTGGGGCAAAGTTTCAGCACATCCTCCTTGCAAGCCATTTTAAACTTGTACGAGAATCTAAAATCTTTCATTTGAACCTGCAAGAAAGAAGTGAGGAAAAAAAACCAAAACCTTTAGTCACCTGGAGGGGAGAAAAAAAAAGAAAAAGTGCCGCCCAAAAGAACACTTGTTGAATTATACAATCAGTAAATGCTTTTGTCCACAACTTACTAGTGTGGAATGCTGCACTGCTAAAGAAGCTGGGACGCTCTCTACCATATGCCAGGAAGGAAGGCGGGCCTGAATAAATCATCTCCAGAAGTGACCATTTATGACCAGACATTTATGAACTGTCTGAATTCACAAGCGCACTTTAAATACAGCGGGAAATCAATCTCAAATAGCTAATTCCTGTCAACACCCTCAAGGAACAAAACAGGCTTCCATTGATAGCAAAGCGCTGCTTACCAGCTGGAAGTGAGTAACTCCGATTGCACATTTTTCATTCATTTCCTTCTGGTGTTTGTTCTGTATTAGACATTCCATCAGGTCCCCAGAATCAATCTGGTTATCTGCAACCTCCTGTAGAAGAGATGAAAGGCTTAAAAATCAGCCATTTTTCCAAGTCATGGTTTTTATGCTCCTGTAGCCCACCGTGACCAGGAAATGGTGGAACTTACGGTCCCACTCTCTGTTGTGAGCTTACACCCACTATTAACTGACCACCCAAGAGTTGTACCACACAAGTATTTATAGATACAGTTCAGAAAAGAATCATCTGAGGCACACGCACACTTCAGACTGAGGAGAACGTACTGCAGAGACTCAATGCTTACATGAAGTAGTACAGTTAGGTGCCTTCACCACTATGTAACTACTCAACCCCACAGCAATGTGAGAAGTTATTTCAGCAATCCCGAGCAGCTGCACGCAGTGGGGTGGCAGGACACACTGCTTGTGGGCAAGGGGGAAGGAAAAAGTTTAGGTTTTAACCCACTGTAAAAAGTGATTTTTTCCCATTACAGGGCAATTTGCATCTTCGAACTTTAGCCTTTATGCTAGGGCTCTGACAACAGCAGAAGCCCTAGATGGAACTAAGAACTTTTGTTTTATAGAATCATAGAATTGCCCAGGTTGGACCTTTCAGATCACCTAGTCCAACCATCAACCTAACTCTGACAAAAAACATCACTAAACTGTATCTCTAAGCACTATGTCTGCCCGTCTTTTAAATACCCCCAGGGTGTTCTTTTAATTAAAGACTTTTGTAACTGCTTATGTCTGATTTTACTTTTGAAGTGTGGCAAGTACACCAAGAACTAATACTAAAAACCTCTAACCTTTCCCACACAGTGTTTTTCCCCCAAAGATATTCACACGATTACAGAGTACTCACATGACAGAACGTCTGGATAATGGGCTCACACGCTCTCATCAGCAAGGCTTCAATTTGAATGTCCTGCAGAAAACGTGAAATATTTCATTTTCACAATGAACGGACAAGAAAAAAGGCTCTGATAAAAACCCTGTGATAACAAGTTAAACTCAACCCAGTTTTCAGGATGTGGAAAGATGCAATCCAGATAGCTTTACCCTGCCAGTTCTGGAAATCCTAAGGTTCACTCCTCCCAACAATGCGGCAAATGCAAGACAAGCCTCCCAGCTTAAGGGAGGAGCCTGGTCTCCACAGAAACTCATTGCTTGGATATTTCAGCCAACCTTCACCAATCTGGATGCTACAGCACTAGAAATCACCTTACACCTAGGCAGGAGTTAAAGATTAATGATAGTTCTGAACAGACCATTTTGTAACCACTGGAAGGAAGCTTCCCCTAGGCAGAATGTGAATTTTAAGAGACACGGGGAACAGTTGGGGGCAAGATAATCAAATATGCAGCTTCATAAAAAAAGTAAAGCTGCTGACCTCACTGAAAACCTCTAATGATGCACCTGGCAGTTACATCTTGCAAAATTTGAGACAGGGGGAGGGAAGTTGCAATATGGTACGCAAAACTACTTGAAAGCAAGACCCAAAAAATGAAGTCCCATGACATATCTTGACTTGTTCTAAAGGTAACAGGGTTGGTTACCTATGCAAGAAATCTTAGCTTCAGTACCATAACCAATTTCAAGGAGGAGAAATGTCATCACCGGCCTAAAATCCCGAACCTTTGTTCAATTCTCCTCCTCAAGAACCCTACATGAAAACTTACATCGTACAGGTCAGAATGGATGGTCTCTGCTTGATCCCAGAGATCTGCATTTCTGCAACTTCTCTAGCCTCACGTTTTTCATCACTATCAAAATGATGTGCTTAACTAGACATGTTTGACTATTCCCTTTAATCCCAGGTTGCAAATCGCTCACCTCAGACTCCAGCTCAGTGAGGTTTCCCACTATGTCTCTGCAATCAGACACCAAATCATCAAGATGGTCCTGAAGGCATTCCAGCTCCTACAAAATCAGGTATTTTAGTGTGTGATCCAAGACATCAATTTGAAAATTTGGGCTTGAAAAATTGTTAACGCATGTGAAACTGCCCTCCTCCTCGTGAAGTCCTAAATCTCATTTAATCCCACTCCTCTGCTGGCACTCCCAGAACACATATACGAAGTAGCGATTAAGGACGTTGGTCTAGGATGTTACCGCTTGTTCTCAAAAGCTGCGCGATGTGCTTCCACTTCTGAAATACCACATTTAATCTGCCCTTCACATAACCTTAATGAGAGGTTAATTAGCCAAACTACAACCTATGATGGGCACTTGAAAGAGACAATGGCGTACGCTCTACTGCATCTGCTGTTGCATGGCTCCTCCCCGACAGCTCCGCTAGGGCACAGCAATTTAACATGAAAGTATTTGTTGAAATTTTGTTAAGTAGCAGCAGATGTTATTTCAGTTCTCTATAAACACAGGAAGCATGTCGGTATTTGCCAAATGGAAATGGGATAAAGTTTATGTGGGAAATGTCAAGCTTGTAATAGAATATTCCAAATAAAGAGTCAGGGTGGGGTTGGTCATCAAAGTCCTTCTTGTTAACCATCCCCTTCCTCCGCCTCATTCCACTACGCATTTGAGCCTCCTGAAGCCACGCAGTAGGTGCAAAGCTTCTTCGTATCACCTCTGTCTCTCAGTCTATTGTAGATTGTGTTTCAAACTGCATCCATTTTTAATGTATTCTCAGGTATTAAGAGATGGCTAACAACAAGACGTCCCTTTATCCCCTTTTTTGCCCATCCCACCCCTCCAGCTTTACAAATGAAGTTACTGTGCACAGTACCTGCCCTGTCTCCGTTTTTTCACTGCACCACTTCCCTAAGTCAATCATGCACTTGTCCTGGAGGGCTGGGTCCAGCTTCACGTCCATGGCACGCTGGTGGAGGATCCTCTGCACCTCAGCTCTGCACTCTCGCGATAGCTGCAAAGGCGGCAAAGAGCGTTTAGAACACGGCGGCTCTAAAGCCACACAACGCAAACAAGATCTTGTCAGTTGACGACATACCGAGAGCGACCGCAAACACCACCAGTGATCCCAGAAAGTACCGAAGAAGTCCTGTATGCTCAGCATGAGCCTGCTGGGACCCCCACAAGGAACCCAGGCTCCAAGAGAGTCTGGCGCTTTGTCATTTAGTTTGAATGGAAGGCTCCTTTCATTCCACTAAAATAAATCTTACATTCTTAAAACTTTCGCATTGCTTTTGAAATGAGATGTCAAAGCAGGTCCCTAGATTATCTGCCGCATTGCCCCCTTCACTCAAAGCTACTACAGGCTGCTTCTGGAGAAGCAAGTCAAACCAGCTTATGCCTTCAACAACAAAAGGGAAGCCCAGAATAAGGCAATATAGTCCAGCTGTAACTTCTTGTCAGCAACCCCCACTGCAGAACATCAGAGCCAGCACTTGCCAAGACCGAGGAAAAAACAAATTGCAGAAAATCAAGGGATACTAGTATGGTGCTTGTCAGACCTAAAATGCACCAGTCAAAGCTTGAAATTTCATGCATTTAAAAATCCAAAGCACTGGAAGTCACCCAGCATTTTCTGGGCAGCACTGGAAAAAAGTACAGATCTAACCCCTGATGAGTTTGCTTTCAAACGCTAAATTTCAAAATGACAGCTACTCCCTTAGCCTACTTTCCACAAGAAAAATACATTTAAAAGCCTTTTCTTTCTCTGATAGATTATTTGCAGGGTGGTTATTGATTTCTTTGGTCAGCACTAATATAAAATCAAATTAAGAAGTCTCAACTCAGCAGACTAAGAAACTGCATTAAAAAAATTATTCCTAAAAGAGAGATATTTTCAATCAAGACTTGACCTCTGCCACAAAAGACCTTTTAAATCAAGCTGTAGAAATTAATTTTTAAGCCAGGCCATTGTGTAAACCCACCAACTCCTAGGGACTCTGTACACTACAGTGCCAAAAGAAATGGAACCGAGTACCCAGCTGCTTTCAAGGGAGTGCTTTGATAAAGGCACAAGAGGGCAGCAAACTTGGAAAGAGTAGCTCTAAACAAAAAAATGTGATTACGGTGGATCTCCAGATTGCAGGGCAGCAAGTCACATCCCTACTGTCTTCTTTAAAGGCAGCATAAGCACATTTAGCAGTCCAGTATGCTCCAAAGAATTGAGAGGATGCTTTATATCAATAGGAAGAACTTAATGGAGTATAATCTGAAGTTGTAGTCAGACCAAAACTTAATTAGAAACAGCCCAGGAAAGCTGGGCTTGGATCTCCTTTTTGCATAAAACCCATTTTGCAGCTATGCTAGCTATTTACAAGTAATCACATTCCTCTTTGGAAAGACAAGGGGGAGGACTTGCACTGTGTCTGAACAGACATCCATATGTTGTTGTCAGCACACAGTTCCCCCTGCAGGCAATTGTCACATCTTCATGTGGCTCTTCTGCCTTACCAGAACAACATAGACCTTCAAGGCACATTTGAGGAGAAACTGCGCAGCCGGAGCAGTGCAAGTACCGCCTATGGAAAATGCTTTTAAGTAGCTTTTGCAAGTTCTTGCAGTTTTAGCACAGGGTGTCCAACTTCCAAACGTACGTGCAACCCTTCTATCACAGATCAAAGAGCAGTCAGTGGCACTCACCCTCCTTCCTTGCTCCTCTGTGCGGTACGCATGCCTGTACAAGCAGGAGAAAACAGCCCCTGGAGGCATCAGCTCACTAGTCTCATTCCAGCCATGGGTATGGCAGAGACGGGAGGCATCTCCCTGACACTTACGGTAAAGGACTGTATCCAATCTGCAGACAGAAAAGTTATCACTAGCACTTTATTTAAACCTTTCACGTTTTTCATATTCTGAAATGCTTTTGAGGCAGAAAAGTCTACTTCAGGCTTCGCGCACCACCACATCATTTAGCAGCGGTGTCCAACCGACAGGTGGCAAAATGCCTGTCACTCAACTTGGAATCAAGTCCCCAGTCTCGCAAAAATACATGAGTATCTTTAATTACAGATTAAATCTTCAACGCTTCTTGAAGTGCCTCCCATCCTCTCCTGCAGCATGCCAGCCAAGTGCTGACACATGAGAAAAGAAATCATCTCCTTGATATCCTAAAGCAGCAAAAAGGCAGGTACCTACCATGACTTGCTTGTATAATACCTTACGTGTACTCTGTACTGGCGCCATTTTGAAATGCCCGTTTCATAAAAATCTGGGTTGGATAAATTATTGTCTGCTCTGGATTTGAGCTAACTGAAGACTCAGCATCCCTTGCTTTTGCATACAAGAAAACTGCCAGTGCAGATCACTTAAGATGACGTCTAATTATATTAAAACTAAGTGAGATGCTGCTGACTTCCCAAAACGGAAGCTTCAGATTTCTACACCACTTTAGTCGGCAAGCGTCAAGTGATATTGGTGGACACAGTTACACAGATAATGATAAAAGTAGTAAGAAAACCATTTCTGCTCCGTGCATCTGTCCTAGGCACACAGTTAATACAACAGTTTTTATAAGCCAGTTCTAGGAAACAGTGGTTAAAACAGGAAAGATGAGCTAATGTTGCCCAGCCTGCAATATGAATTATCTTTACCCCCAGCAAAATGCAAATACTCAGTCTTCCTTCTTCCCATCACTTAAGTTTGGCTCAAGTAATGAATTACCTGCTGGAAACACGGCACTGGCAGGAGAACCAGCAATGAAGTGAAACAGGAAGAGGAGGGGAAAAAAATTAAGTATTCTTGTCTACCTATGGAGACAGTTATTGAGATATGCCCTAAACTCTCTGGTCCATGAAGCCCCATGTATTTTAAGGGCAGAAGGTTCACAGAGCTTCTTAACAGTCAGCTCTTAACTACTGGCAACGCTGCCCATAGATACAGCTACGAGTCACACTTTCTTAATGTTTGATTTGAGTACCCTTTGCAGTAATCAAAGCCCATGACTTCTCGCCTTCCACTAGTGACCACACCTGTGGTTACTGACAATAATTATTCCATTTCTTGCAGCAGCTCCACTTGATGTACTCTACCTTCCTCACCTCTCAACCTTCTTCAGAAGAAAAGCCAAATGTTTATTCTTTCCTCACTAGTCACGTTTATCAAATTGATACCCTCCTCATCTTAACCCACTCAGACACAAGGGGCTCTGTATATATTTAAAACAAAGCACTGTCATCATTGGACACGAAAGTTGGAAAAGCTGTGCTCCAAAGGGAATTACATCTGCTCTACAGGCTGTAATCACAGCAAGAGAATTTGAAAAGAGGCAGAAATGAAAGCAGGGAGCCTCTCACACACTGGTTCTTTGTTATAGTTATTAGCGTGGTTTTAACTCCCATGTTGTAGCACTGAGAGCAGATAAAGCTGGCTGCCACCTGCACAGAAAGTGACCTTCAACTTCAATATGGCCAGAGAAGCTTCTTTAATTAAAGATGCATTGAAAAAATCAGAGCTCAAACTTGAGATTCTTTTTCGGGCTGCATCATTTCCAAGTACATACCTGATTTAAGTGGGCATCACACTTACTTTTTCCAAGCAGCTTTTGCTTCTACCGTCCTATCGACAGGCATTAATGCCCTACAGACTTGGCATCATAGAGGTCCTCTTTTGAGCACGCATAAGCTATATCATTTTACAAGGAACTGCTAATCCATACAAACACCAAATACAAGCATCCAGTTTTACAGTACTCACTTCCAATCACGAGATATAAAATACTGGAGCTCCAGAAGCCTATGCTCACAGTCCTCTACCATCTTTTCAGTATACAAGTGCTCCATCAGGCAGGAGAGAATCCTGCAAACAGAAGACAAAAGTTAAGCAACAGCCTGTTATTATCGTGCTGAGCTTTCTTGTAAGTTGGTGTTGCCAAACCAGTCTTTCCAATGAACTGTAGATAAGACGGTCAAACACAGTGAGATCTTTCTCTTCCTTCAAGATTACATCTAAAACAACTGTATACCATATTTGTACCCTCTTAAATCACATTGTTTTAGCTATCTCAGCAAGTCTGATAGGCGACAAAATCAGAAGGACTATTTTATATAAAATCTGGCTCAGGAGACACTATATATCAGACCTAAAGATTTGTCTCTGCAGTATGGGTTTGCTTAACTGGCCTTTCAAGGCCTGTTACTTTTCTTTGTGACAGTGCTAAAGACTGACGGTGTAAGAGAAATTAGCACATCAAATGTAACAAATTTAATCTAAGCACCTGAGATAGCTACATCCTTCACCAGTGGTAAACCTGCCCTGTTACAAAAATACGAGCTTGCTTATACGGCAAGAACAAAGACAGAGCTTGGTTAACACCTCCAACCCTGTATGAGCTGCTAGTTTGGAGCCCGTCATTTCTGGACAGGTTTTAGTATCTCTATTGGTGAGCCACACGATCTTCCTGCATGCCCAACAGAACCAAAACCCAGTTGTCACCGAGAGCCACCTACATTGGGTCTCCAGACCGTATGTGCTTGCAGGCAGTCTGTATAACCGATTCACAGGCCTCGTTCAGCGCACGGTCAATGCGGTAATCTGCACCAGGGTCAGTTTCTTGAATCAGTGTTTGGAGCTGGAAGAAAGAAATTGCGTATAGGAAAACAATTATAATGATCAAAATGAAAGCACTTACAACTTCTCAGCATGGCAATTCTATGCCTGTAACTGCACTACCAGGTACGACCTCTGCTCTAGAGTTGATTATTTTAAGTGCTTGTGCTGCCAACTCAACTATCAGACATGGGAGTCCAGCGCTGCTGAACCCTCATTATCCTTATAAAGCAGCCCAGCAACACCGGATGAGACCAGTCACATACTGTAGGTCAACTGTAAACCTGGACTAGTTATATACTGATTTACAAAACAGAAATGCTAATATCTGAATATTGTATTTCTGATCCACCCTCATCCCATAAGGCTGATGACACTAAACATAGAAATTTGTCACCTTTCAATGAAGACTATTTACTGTTCTAAACCGACAACCAAATCAGTGTTTAAAGACCGGTTGTCTAACTACAAAGCTTAAAAACATTTTGGAATTGCCTGGAGAGGACACAAAAGTTTCACTGAAATACGGGATAAAATGTCCTGTTCTGCTGGCCCATGAAATATCATTTCCTCAAGCATACCTGCTCAAGCTTTTGGAAGGCAGGGTAACCACGATTTGGTTGATAGTACACAATTTGTTATTTGTATTATATTGTATTGTTTTTACCTTCATATATACATGAAGGTAAGGGAATTAGGGTACATCTCACTCTCAATCTACAGGTTTGGGAAGAAGGGTAGCTTTCTGGGCCATAACTCAGCCCAGGACCTCCACAGCCCACTTCACATAGGGCTGGTATCAGCATTCCAGAGGCAAACATTTTTAGCTGACAAATTTGGAGCAAAATAAAAAAAATAATTAAGAAAAAGAGAGCTTGCTTAGAAGACAACTGCACGCCAACATCAAATGATCTACGCTGTTAACATCTTGACACACACTTGATTTTTGTTACCGGCCCCCAGCCCAACTAAGTGAAAAGCACAGCTACAATTTTATCCTCCATCTTTCAAAGTCTGCACCTAAACACCATCCAGGAAGCTTTGGGGGCAAAGCCTTAATAACACAAAAGATGGAGAAGAAAAAAAAAAAGCAGAGAACTGGAGAAAATACAAGCTAGAGCTATTTATCCAATAGGAAACTTGTAATCAAGAGGACAGACCTAGACTGCCTGGGAGGAACACAGGATTTCCTGCAACTCGCTCTTGGCCAAAGTTAATTAGGACTAGCCTTGGTTTCTAAGGGATGCAGGCAGCTCGGAAGAGGGCTGCCTAACAGGCACAAGCTGTTGATTCTAAAATTCTCGGGATATTTTCACTGAAGAATAATAGTAATAAAAAAGAAACTTTTTATACAACTCTGAAAGTGGTCAAACAGAAGCCAATACAGGATCCGGTTGATAACAGAGAGCCGTACCTTAATCACTTCTCCCTTCTCCTGCTGATAAGTTCTTTGCAGACTTCAAAGCAAGAGTCAAAGCAAAAAGGAGAATACGGTGGTGCTGCTGGCGCACACACACAGCCTGCATGGACGGGATATACGCAGCACATAAAATGCTTTATGTCAGACGTTTACATATGAAAAGGGATCAAGTACGATTAGTGGAATTCCTCCCTTAAGAACAAATGGGTGAATTAAAACCTCAAACCTGACACTTTCTTACACACAGGGATTAAATCTACTGGCCAGAGCATTATATAGGCAGGATTCTTCCTCATATCTCAGTTTACGGAGTATTTGTGTTGCCATACAGTGCACTTTGGCCTCTTCCACTTGGTATGACAGCTCAGAAGCACCAGCTCACCTCCCAGTCGCTCTGCCCTGGACTGCAGGATTCCCAGTCCCAATCCTCAACCCTGTCCAAGATGCGGAGCAGCGAGCCAGCTGCCCTGACTGCAGGGGCAAGGGAATAATTTGGCACCGGTGATAAAAGTGAAGGTTTTATAGGATTTTCCTCCCTTGCAGCTGAAAAGCAGCCGGATAACCTTCATAATCCTCTGAACTTTTACCCTGATATGGAGCTAAATTAACAATTAACTAACATTTTATTGGCTGTATTAGAAATCAGAAGCAGAAAAATCTACCCTTTTAGCAAGGATTATAGTTTTACATGTTCAACAGAAAAAGCAAAGATGAGACCAGAGCAACTTAAAAGCCACTTATTTGAAAAACAGTTTGTCAGCAGCTCTAGTATGAAATATTGCTTCCACTTAAGTGACACCGTAGGTGCTAGACACTGCCAGTACAGCTGTAGACCTTCTATGTGCTGATGGTCACAACTAATGGACACTTGTATCTGCTGCCCAATGACCTACAGCATCACAGACCCACCCTCCCTATGCACAGGATCTCCATCTTTGATGAATAACATAACAATGATGTTTGCAGAAGACCATTTAATGACCGGAACATATCCAAGCTGTATATGCCTCCCCAAAGCAAAGAGAAGCTTGTTTTACAAAGGAAACATGCTCCTGAAGTAGTATTTCATTCTGATGGTGGCTTTTTTTTCTTAGTAAAAATGCATAGAATCATAGAATCCTCTAGGTTGGAAGGGACCTTTCAGATCATCGAGTCCAACCATCAACCCAACGCTGCCAAACCCACCGCTAACCCATGTCCCTCAGCACCACGTCTGCCCGGCTTCTAAACACCTCCAGGGATGGCAACTCCACCACGTCCCTGGGCAGCCTGTCCCAATGCTTGACAACCCTTTCAGTGATGACATTTTTCCTGATATCCACCCTAAGCCTCCCCTGGCACAACTTGAGGCCGTTTCCTCTTGTCCCATTGCCTATTCCTTGGGAGAAGAGACCGACCCCCCCCGGCTACCCCCTCCTTTCAGGGAGTTGCAGAGAGCGAGAAGGTCTCCCCTCAGCCTCCTTTTCTCCAGGCTGAACACCCCCAGCTCCCTCAGCTGCTCCTCACAGGGCTTGTGCTCCAGACCCCTCACCAGCTCCATTGCCCTTCCCTGGACATGCTCCAGCACCCCAGTGTCTTTCTTGTCGTGAGGCGTCCAAAACTGGACACAGTATTTGAGGTGAGGCCTCACCAGTATCAAGTACAGGAACCCCTAGAGAAGGACATTAATAGTATAAATACTATCCTTTCCTTCAGAACAGGCAAAGCCAAACTGCAAACAGCCCTTAAGAGGGCGCATTGCCAGAGCGTACCTGTGATACGCCGGGGGGAACAAGGCCTTAAGACTACAGTTAGGCAAGATAAAGGCTGACCAAACACCCAGGTGTTGTTTGTGAACTTAGGCTGAACTGTTTACGTTACAGAGAAAGCCATCATTCCTTTACCACTTACAGAACTTGGGCATTTTGGCAAGCTCAGTGATCAAAACCGAGATGAACCCACTGAGCTCTTACATGTTTGAGTCTAGGCATGCCTCTTGCGCAACAACGAGCAGTCTCTCACATGCAAGACCATCCTGGTTGAGGTGTCACGAGAAATGAAACCTCTTGGATCAAGAAATCTGGGTTTCAGAAGGTTTAAGAATGCATTTTGTTGGCAGTTTTAAGTACAAAGAATCACCCCATGTTCCTCATGCAGGAAAAGCTACAAGCATATGCTCCTGCAGGAAAATAACTATGCAGGTTCTTCGGTTATGTTTTGTTGTTTTGGGATTTTTTTGTGTTGTTTTTGGCAGATCTTCTATTCAAAAGGCAAGCAGAATCAGAGCAAACCTTGACAGACAAGACAGTAAGCAAAACTAGATCCAAATCAGATGTTTTCCATTCCAATTTCCTCAAGCAAACAGTCTAGGCAAGTGTGTCTGGTCGTACAGCTTCTACAGTGAAGAATTTCAGGACTAGTCCTACTGCTTTGAGCTAGCCAGGAAATTAAAGTACTCAATTAGCATTACCTACCGATGCTAGTAAAAGCACAAGGACACAAGTTTTTGACTCCACATAGAAAAGACAACATCTGGAGATGGGCCCAAAGCTCTGCTGGGACAAGTCCAAAAGCAACCCTTTTTCCCCTCTTTTTCCACAGGTGATAAGGTAGAGATGCCAGAGACCACTAGTTCCACCATCAACAGCCACATTACAGCATCAGCTGAGAGCATCAGCACCATGTTCCTGAAATAAGAATTGCCCAAGAACATCAGAAAGCAAGGACCAGCAGTCAGCTTTGGTCTGGCTGGACTTGGGCCGAAGCCACATGGACCAAGCCAAGGAGGTAAGCAAGCAGGAGATGGCTGAAGCAGCCACCCTACTTGCAGATGAGGAGCCACTGGAGGTACAAAGTGACAGGAGCTCCCACCAACATTACACTGTAGACAAAAAAAACCCAAACCAAAACAGTCCAAGCTCTTTGATGCAGTCTCTTTACTAGTTTTTGGAACCCCCAACACAGGTCAATCTTTCCCCCATGAATGAATTTACCGAAGCAGCACTTCTGAGACCACTCGCATGTCTCAAAGAAGGAACTATACTGACACATGGCAACAAAGGAGCTGAGAAATCAGCTTCAGGAAAGCATCAGTGGCTCAGCAGAAGCATAGGCCAAAAATGGTCTCTAGGTATACAAAAGGAAATGCAGCAGCTTCTGCTACTAGGAAGGGACGGACCTCTAACTTCTTCATCGTCTGCCATACAGGCCAATCTCCTATGACAGGCAAGTTTGAGGCTCTTGTACAAGTATCTGGAAGGGTTTCAGACAATATTCTCTTCCTTACAAAGATAATTTACCTACCATAGAAGGTAAAAGCAAGAAACGCATTCTAACACAATAATTTAAAACAGAACAAAACCAGTGACAGCTGAGACAACCATTACCTTATAAAAATATCAACAATAAATGATTTTGTACCTCAGAAGTCACAGGCAGCTATATAACAGCACTGTGCCAGTCCGCAGGAACACAGAGCATTGCAACATTTACCCTATTCTTGCGTTCACCTATTTCTTCTTACCCATAAAAATACAGACAAATCAATTCTATTTTATAAAATCAAGACTTAATTTGCTCCTGCTGTCTTGAGAACAGAACACAGGTCATTCAACTTGCAGGGGAGTCATGGTCAAGCCCTGCTGCTTCATCAACTTATTGTACAAAAAAAGCGCAGAAGCCTAAGTATAAGAGAACTGAAAAAAAAACCTTATGGATTTCTGCAGACATTCTTTTTCTCCAGAAGTCTGAAATCTCCTATCACTTTTGGGGGTCCCCAGCCTTGACTTATGGCTTGTTCTGAATGCACGCTTCATGATCTGGAAGTTATTCCCAAGATGAACTTAGCTTCTGACAATTTGCAAATAATCAAGTTCTGAGGCAGCGAGGTCAATTTCGTATTTGAACAGAAACAAGTATTCAGTTTTTCACAGTAATGTTGCAAAGCAGAAGTCACACACTACAGCTCACTGCAGAAATGACTCAAACTGTACAGCTGCTGCACCAATACACCTTGTATTTATGCAAAAAAAAAAAGCTTTGTCACAACAGCATCCTATGCTTTACAAAAATTTAACAGATATTAATATATCTTTGAATAACATACACAAACTGGCAACATTTTGGGCTCAGGGTTTAAGCTACATGTACACGGAAAAAGGACTATAGTGGTTCCCTATACTGCACGAGGTCAAGAGAATACATCTCCTCAAATTTCTACATCAGCACTAACACTCGTAGCCATTTTTGACATCGATGACATTTTTCCAGGCTCATGGGTCATTAAAAGCAGGTACTAAGTACAAAAATGTAATATTACATTAAAAAGCACTGATGAGTTTGAACAAATATTAAACAATTGTTTTCAATTTAAAAGAAACTACAAACAGGGCGCACCTGGGCCAAAAATGGAGTTTAAAAAAGGCAAAAGATTCATCCTACTTTAAAAAGGTATTTTGGAGAAGAATGACATTTCCTTCAGTGGCTGCAACTATGACGACGTGCAGCAGTATGTTGTGCCTACCTGTCCTTGAAGTCCCATTTCCATCGTTTAAGCTGAATGAGATGGCAAAAGTGAAAACTGAGTGGAAAGGTGCTTTGAGAAGATTTAGTGCTTTTCCAAGGACGGGGCATCCGGTGAAAGGGGAAGGAGAGGGAATGTTTTAAAACTTATAAAAAAGCAAGTTTTCTACATCTTGCACCCAGGAGAGAATTCCATGGCTTGAGAGCTGCTGGAGAAGAACTACTGGAGATCCAGTACAAAATCCAGAGCAAAGCAAAATACAGTAAGTGTACTGAGTAAAAAAAAAGAAATATATTAATAATGCGCTGCTAGATACCAAGTTACACTTTATACCATGACAATTACACAACTGCCTCCAGCATTCCCTGGTAGCCAGCAGAGCCAGACTGCCTACAGTAGAATCTCCATCGCAAGGCAAAATCTTAACAGGCAAATCAGTGCTTCTACCAACTGAGCAACCTAGAAGCAAAGGGATAGAAAAGCATCTTACCGCCTGCTGACAATTCGGCCCGACGTTTCCCTTTTCGCCCCGTACTACTTTCATTAGGCAATGCAGGGTGCGACCCTTCCGATGCAGGCCTGAGCAGTGGTGTTCGATCTCCCCTCGGCAGCTGAGGATGATTTCTGGGCTCAGTGAGAAGTCTTCCATCAGCATCCGCCGGTAATCCAACATTTCACCCTGGCACTCGCTGCTCACTTGTCGACCTGAGCCAAGAGAAAACAACGTGATTTAGTATCAATGCTTAGCAGAGCACTTCCTGACCTGTGCTACCATCGTGTTGCAAGAACAGGGATGATGTCCACGCTCTGGACAACACCAGATTGCAACAAGCGCTAGAGCAGACGTGCGGAGGATTAAACCAGTTGTTATGGTAGGTATCAGCATTTAATTGAACCTGTAAAATAGCCAGTCTATGGATTCAATACACGAATTTGAAAAAAGGGATTCCTGAAAGATTAGGAGACTCTTATTTTGGATTTCACATTACAGGAGGTGCTTTTGAAGAACAGCTGAAAACACTCAGTAGATCTGCAGTTCTGTGGTACAGGTCAGCTACTCCCTGTATGCTCAAAGGAGAGAGAAGTCACCTCTGGTAATTTACCAGCTTGATACGTAATTGGGGGAGGAATTGGTCCGACAGCAGGTTAAATATTGTCTGAGGAAGAGATTTTCTACAGCAACAGCACATACTTGCTCAGGAAACCAAAAAACCAGACTAGAATGTGTTACCAAGAGTATATCCAGAGCGCGTAACAAACCAGCTGCAGTTGTATAGAAATCTAGCTTTAATAAATGCTGAGATCTACTATAAGCTTTCCTGCAGTCCCATGTAGAATGTTGAGGTTTGGTTTTTTTTTTTTGAGTCAAAAGGAACATGTTGGCACTTTTGCTAGGCGCTGCCCCAGCCCTCTATCACAACCTACTCACACGTGTACAACGCCCTGTGCAACAGAGGTCCTACGCACCAACAGGGGCTCCTGGGCATTGTAACAGAGACACGCAGAGGTGTGGGGAATAATTAGTGTTCCTCCTGGGCTAGGCTTTGTGCACGAGCCATACGCTGCAGAACCTGTTCCACCGCGAAAGTGGAAGTTATTAACTGAACAGCGGTTTTCTGCATGTAATTCAGGAAAGCACCTGCCCTAGTGCAGGGGGAAGGGAGGGGAAAAAAAAAGCCAACCCACAACTTTTCCACAAAGAGGACACATCATTTCCACATCAATCAGAAGGAAGGAGTTATTCAAACTCACAAATGCACAGATTGCTTATGGCCTTCCCCTCCTGCGCCAGGGGCACTGCAGCGTGCAGCCCTGCTGCTGAACCAGAAACCACCCAACTGCGTGCCGCGGGGAAAACCAAACAATACTCCAGTGCAGATCTAGAGGATGTAACATGTCATCTTACATGTTACGGCAATTTCACAGAGAACCTCTGGCATGGTCCTGCTGCACAGGGCCTTCTAATGCCTTTTGGCCAGCACTGGCGCTAGGACATCTCCAGCCTATACTAACTTAAATGAACAAAAAGAATATTCTCACACTTACCTTCCTTCTATATAGGAAAAACTAGAGTTAGAGAAACTAAGCCAACTACCCAAGCTACTGAACTGCAAGGAAAGAACATTACTTACAAGAGACAGAGGTCTGAGTATCCCTGGGCTTTGAGTGAACAGGTTCTCTATTCTGTTTTAACCTAGTAGCATATTTAATGCTTACTACATAAAGGAGGAAAAAAGCTGCTTGAATTCACAGTTAATAGAAGAATTTGCAATTACACACCATCGGTCCAAGTGGGATTCGTTATTTTGCATTTTAAACTTCTTGCCTCCACAATAAGAGTCAGCGTTAGAGGTTTATTCCGCTATTCTGATCTTCAAAACAAGTGATGAAAGCATTACAAAGGGGAAACTTGCCTCTGAACCAAAGTTTGGAAAAGGTTACTTGGAGAAGGGGACTGTAAATACATGTTGAACTTGAAGATCCAAGAGAAACTTGAAATCAAGGTCCTATCTCCTGATTCAACCCCACTTACCTCTGTGCACAGCAGACTCTAAGCACATCAACAGATAGGAAAGCCTGGCTTCCCGAGACCGGGGAAGGTTCTCCACGTTACAGCGGTACTTCTTCAGGTCACTTTTACAGGACTTTGCCAGCGAGTAACTGACTTTGTAGTCTTGGGCGATGAGCTTCTGGCGGGTGGTCAGCGCGTCCCGACACTGCAGGAGACACATTGGGATGGTGGCAGAGAGCTAGAGCGGCTGCGAAGTTCTCAAGTTGTGTTTCAAAAGACAATTGATGCTTTAGAATTCACGCGTTTAAGCTGGACTGCAGTTGAATTTCATTTGTCTCATAGAAACCACACCGTTAATGCACGCCAAGGTCAACAGATCAAGGGTTTTAAAGGCAGCAGCTCTCTGCAGAGCACTTCTTAGAACTGCACATTCATCCAGCTTTTTGTGAAGAGCTACGGCTGAGAGCGTGACTCATTCTCGGTAACTAGGATCAGTTGCTGACATTTATCCCAGCTGTGGTCCATGCTCACCCCATGCCCTCAAGAAACAACTTTTTGCAGTCGCATTTACAAAACAGTGTTCTTTGGATTTGTTCTGCAACATGCCGAACAGATGAGAGCAGACAAAGCCGTCTAACCATGGGAATTTCTATCTCTTTGCCACAACCGGTGAGGCTCAGAAGAATACACCATGGCCAAACCCGAACCCAGCAGCTTCAAGAACAACCCTCTAAATTTCATCCAAAAAAGGGCCTGTAAAAACCTGCTACGCTTTGTAGCTTTTGGTTTGAATTATATGAAAATTAAATCCGAGGGCAGCAGATCATTTAAAAATAGCTCAGGCAAATTTGTCCGTTCTCAGACCATTTGAAAGGAAGGAAAATTGTGCATGTGTAGGGTGGGGAGAACAGGGAGCAATCTCAGCACAAGGAACAGAGAAGCCCTATCGCCCTCTCCCCTTCCGTACATCAGGTTTCTGACTTGCGCCCCTCTTCTCCTTCCTATACCTACTCTGGGACCTGAAAAATATATATATATTCCCGCCCCCTCCTTCAGGCTTCCCATCTCTGTGCCATGGCTTAGACCTTGGGACTGGACAGATGTAAAGCTCCGGACACAGGGAGGTACAGGCTGGCAGGTACCTCATCCTCCAAAGCAGGGAAGGTCAGGTACAGTCAGGGAGCCCAGCTTGGTGAGCAGTTTTGGATTACCCAAAGCAAGCCACCCACTAGGCAGCTATTGGCAGCTACACGTGTACGCAGCAGCCAATGCCAACAGCAAGGAGGGCTTTTTTACTGGGTAACAGCTTCTACAGAACTAGTGACTTTGCAAACGGTCCAACCTTGGCAGCCACAAAAGTGAGAACTAGATTTTGTGTTCCTCCTGCCCTGCAAACTGCACCCTCAGAGCATCCACCCCTCTTCCCTCCCTACCCAGCCATCTGCTACAGCTTTGTCTGACCTCTCAGCATCTTATATTCCTATCTTAGACAGCTGACCATAGAAAAGACCTCTCAAAAAACCCCACCGTCCCCGTCACCACCAAAACCAGGTTAAACAAAAATAGCAGTCCCTTTCAGTACCGCGCTTGTACAAAATGAAGCTTTGTTTCAAGCCCTCAGGGATCATACTCTCAGCTTTGAATTTGTTAATTGGAACTAAGCTTTCAGATAGCTAATATAGTTAAAGAAAAGGAAATGAGTCTGATCCCTCCAGGCCTCTGAATAGGGCTCCTTCAGCAGAGCCTCTCCGAGGAGGGCTTTACAGATATCCATCTTTGTATCCTTTCAGACAGATGATATATTTCTGTATAATCCCCAACACTATGACGCTGCTGCTGAAATCACTGAAGGCATCACTGCCTTCCCAAAACGCCTACACCACTACAAATTTTTCAGGTCTGGCTTTCCAGAATATCCTGGTTTGGGTAAAACAGAACCAATTTTCCAATTTGTAATTTTACTTTTTAGCTGGGCCTCTTCTAACTGACCAAAGTCTGAAATTAGCAGCATATTGTTCGGAAACTGTTCACTCTCAGAGTGATAAGACCTGATTATACCAAGGAATGGTATGCACAGAGGCTCTTGCTTATACTTATTGCTATAACAACCAAGGTCAGCTCACTTCGCTATTTGCCCCGTTAGAGGGTTGGACGCGGAGAAGTGTAGAGGGGTTACACCTATAGGGAGGAGCGGACGGGACAGGGGACCCAAAACTGACCAACAGGGTATTCCATCCCATATGCATCATGCTCAGTATAAGAGCTAAGGGATCAAAGGGGCAAGGGGGCTCTGGCTCGCGTTTTCTTCAATGGCCAACGTCTGAGGAGGACCCTGTCTGTTCGTCTGCCTTCGATCGCGATCCGAGCACTCCTGACTCTAGTTCCGGAATTCAGCTCCTGTCCATCGCTGACTCCAGTCTGGGACTTTCCCTGTGTCTGCTGGTGACGCGATCGTCATCCTGGGAGCTGGAGATGGTTTTGTATCTATTGTATACTTTTTTTTATTTTCTTATTATTTCTTATTCCCTTATTTATTATTTTCATTAAAGTAGTTTAGTTCTTTTTCTAAACCCATAAATCTCCTTATCTCTTCCTCTCCTCTCTGAGGAGAGGTGGGGGGGAGGGCCATCTGTCGTTCTGATTGGCCAATCCGGCCAAAACCACAACACAGAAAAACTTTTTTTTGTTGTTGAAAACAACATCTTCAGGAAAAATATAAGGAAAACATCAGTAACTGAGCTGTGCATCTGTCCCACAGAATTTGCTGCTGAACTCACAGTAGGACACTCATAGCCCTGAAACCAGAAGTGAAATACACACAGCTGCCTGTGCTGAGGCACTGGGGCATTTTGTTTCTAATCTGTATGGTATGACAGCATTTACTCAAGGCTTACCACAGCATGGTGCGATTTCTACTTTAAACACTCAATCACAGTGCTACCACTTGAGCTCCACGGCTACCTTCCCAAATTACCCAGCCAAAAGCTTTGATTTATTTAAATCCTTAACTTCAATGACTGTAACTTGAGCACAATTAATTCAAGCCATCAGCACGTAGCTGGAAACACAAACATATCAAAGTAAATGCATCTGTTAAAGCAGTCGGTTATCCAAGCACATAGATGATGTATTTTCCTCAACGCTGGAAAAGAATAACGTAGCCTGGACTGATGAATGATCTGACGATTTCTGCATTAAGGATTTGTCTCACTAAGACGGATACCTACCTTTTCACTCATTGATTCTTCAAACTTGTGATTAAAGAGGCACTTGTAGACTCGGCCTTCCCCAGCCTGAGTCTGTGAAACAAAACAGAAACATTTGCCATTAAAGATAAGACTTGTAATGCTTAACGAGCAGGCTAAACTACACCTCAAGAGATTTATTTTTTAAACCAGAAATATATTAAAGTTAATATTTCAAATGATGGTGATAGCTTCTATACTACAAAAATCTTTTAAATTTTATTACATTAAAACGTATCTGGTTGTGTTCATCACCCGTTTAGTGAGAAGCCACTCAGCTGATACAAGCTAATTGGCACTGAACAATGCAGCTTTCCAGCTCATCGCTCCAGGGACGAGGAGTGCTGCGAGGAGTCAGACCAGGCTAACCTTGTGCAACAGCTTACCGCTGCCAAGGGAGCAGCCGCTTACCTTTGCTGCCTCCTCCCCATCACGCCAGCTCTGATGCCCATTAAACCATTTATACCAATTCGGTTCATTAACCCACTGGAAATAACGCTTATTTGTTGGGCGAGTGAATTTAACACCAATTTATTGCAAAGTGACAGCCGCAAGGTGTCTGTTTTCAGTATCGCACGATCTCACTCAGGCTCCACTCTACTGTTCCATTCCTTCTTCCAGTGTGGTTTGGGGTTCTTTTTTAATGGATTACTGTAGAAGAGAAGGCAAGAGGAAGCTACTCACATTTTCACAAAATCGTTCTCTGTCATCTCGGCATGCAAAGTAGAGATGCCGGTCCAAGTGGAAGTCATCTGAAGAGAGTTCAGCTACACGAAGAATCGCTTTCTTACACTGATCAGAAACCTGAACTCGAGGATCATTCTCCTCCGCCTCTTTTACCAGGCCTTTTTCCAGGCAAGCCACCACCTCTCCTTGCGAGTGGGCATCCTACACGAGAAGGGCAAGACAAAAGCTGTAACCAACCACTTATCAAGTCATCTGTGATTCTGCATAAGCACCACAAATTAAGCAAACAAACTTTCTACACAAAGACTTCCAAAAGTTCAGCCTAAACTGCATTCACATTCAGAGGAGGCAACAGTTAGTATCTGTACCATCCACACACTTAATACATCACCATCCTGCTGATGGTCACTGTGAAATCTCCCCCCCTCCAATGCTCTGGGTTTGTTTTAATGTCACTTAATGAGATTATCACTGCTTAGTCACACTGCTCAGAGCAGTTTACCAAAATGGCCAAATTATCTTTAATCTGACATAGCTCTCTTCGCACCATGGCAACAGCAAGCAACAGCAGCACATTAAGAAGATACTTGGAGGAGAGAAAAAAAAAATCATAGTTCCTCCATGCTGAGATAAGCCTTCAAGTTTGGGTGGTGATAATCAGCGATGTTAAAAAGGCCACAAAGGAGCTTTGACCAATGTAGGCTTCTCAATGCTAATTCCTCCATTAAGAGAATTTAAAAAAAAAAAAAACAGCATTGAAGAGTAGATGAAGTCTTGGACAAAGCAGTTCTGGCCCAATACTGTACGCCACATCTTCAGGCTTACAGGACAGTGAACAACTTTGGACAATGACCAGCGAGTGGTAATAAACACAGAGAGCCTGTGCTTTGTATGAAAGCCCAGAAAAGGCAGGGCAAAGCCGATCAAAGTTCCATTTAGTTTCCTACATCCTTTTTACACTTAAAACACTTTTTGAAAGGGAATTGTTCCCCCTATACCTCTATAGGGGGTCCGATTCCTCTAAAAACAAGAGCTCTTCCGAAGCAGCTCTCTCAAGGCTTCTGCAAACTTTTCCTGTGAAAACCACCTTAAATTATGCCGCTCTGAGATATTGCTACTCAACTTCTATCAGATTATCTGGTGTATACAAGGCATGAAGATTTGCACACATCTGAATCACTCAACCTGGCATTTACCGTAATCATTTAGGAGCTTTCCCTTCAGCTCGCTCTGTCAAGTAGATTCATCCATTGCTGCTGCGGCAGCATAAGTAAGAGAGCAGTCTCCATAAAACATGGCCATGACTATTCAAAGCCATGTAACTCTTCCAAACCTTTTTGTTCTGACATTGTCTCCTCAGGCAGGCGGCCTTCGAATCCTGTTCTAACTCTGCTACACTTGGAGCATAAGCAGGATTGGCCAATTACGAAGTTGTAAACATAACCCAGAAGTTTAATCAGTTTAAAAGGGCTAAAAGTAGTCTTCCCCTTAAAAAAACCCACTACACATCCCAAAACACCGTATTTTGGTTTGCACTTTTGAGTGGGAACTGGCCAACTCCACATACTGGCCAGATCTCAGCTCCTTCGAAGAAGTGTAATTATATATCAACAGTCCCTTTAGGGCTGAACCCAAAAGGGATCTGAGGAATACTAGTTAGTAGTATGCTCGCCACATTACTGAAAACTGTCATTTATCCATAACCACGCCAAACACAAACACTGTTGTGCAAATCCTCACGGCCAGCCATAGGCAGTAATTACAACTGAGGAGCTGGCAAGAGGAAATGATTGAAAACAACCATTTTACGCAGTTTTTTTGCTCCGGCCTAGGTGAGGTTGCAGCTGGGAGCCAAGGCAGACCAAGCAGCTTCCCCTCAACATCCAGCAAGGAGGGCACAAGACAAGCTCTTCCTGCTTGGAAAATCGGAAGTTTCCCGGTTTCTTGCAGCGTGGGTCTAGATTCCTGGTCAGAGTCATACTATACGAAAGTAAACCTGTTTTTAAGAGTCTAGTGAAAGTGGATTTCTTTATGCTGGATGCTGATTGTTTACTGCTGCAGGGACACAACATGAAATGACTAATTTACTGCATTACTTCGCAAATGTAATTTTTACATTTGGGTAGATCATCCTGCAGTGCTGGCTGCTCTGCTGCCCTGTATCAGAGCAATTTTAAAACACATCAGACTTAACAGAAATAGAAACACAAGTGAACACAGCTGGCTCCCAAAAGATGCAGTCCTGCTCTCCCCTCCTACCTCCAAGCATTGCCGTGCCTTCTTGTGATGCTGTTAGTGTTCCTGTGCCCACTTGACATTGTTTGGGAGATTTACTGACCTCATCTGGGGTTCGTTTTCAGGCAGATCAGGTCCCTGAGTGCTAGTACTGACTAATTAAGCCAGTTTAAGGAGGTCCTAACTCTTCACTTCTTCAAAAGTGCAGGAAGGCAGCCATGCTATTGGCCAAACGGAGTATAGACTGGACTTCATGGATGTGGTTTAGAGAAATATCACTTCAAGCTTCAATTACAGGCTAACACCTACCGTATTTAAGATTGTACATCTCTTATTGCAAAATGGAGGGGAAAACAAGTGTGCATATGGCTGCACTCAACTGTCTTTTTCTAAAGCAGCCTGCAATCAGAAGTTTGACAGGCTCATCCTAAGGATGGCAAGACAGCTTTGACACACATTTGCGGTACCAGCATCACTTCGTGGCTCTACACCACGCAGAGCCGCCTGTTCCCACCTGCACTCCATGTGCCATCAGTCCTGCGGGGCCCCCTCAGCTTCAGAGGCACCAAAGCCGAGGGCTGGCATCCCACGGCATGAGCTCTCCCAGTCCTGCTCCAGCACTGGTGCGTACAAGGGTACGAACACCTGCTGCAGCTCTGCTGTGGAATGAATCCCAGCAAAGCTTTTCCTCTATCTATTACTATCCTCCCTTCCACCCTGCTGTTCGAAAACCTCCACCTTAGAGTTGAAGGCCTCTAGAAGTTCAATCCACAAGTCAGGACTCCCCAGAATTGCTGCAGGGGCTGACAGAGTCTAGGTCTCATTTCTTCAGTGCAGCACACTGGAACACCAGAGATGAAATCTAAAAAACATACACGTTTCTTGGAATTGTTGCCGCACCACCACTATCAATCTTAAGCAGAGAATTTTAACTGCAAGTTACAAAGATGTGTTAAACACACCAGATAATTATGTAGTCTGGACTGCCTTGAAACTCTGCATAGTTTTATGAAAAGATACAGTTTAGATCCACAAAGGATACACACAGCTTTCCAATACCATCCTATGGCACTTTGCGCCACAGAGAAATGGAGCTAAGTTCTAAATGTGTCCCAAAGCACAACGCTTTGGAAGATTTTAATTCCTACGACCGAAATTCAAACTCCAGGCACACGGCTTTAGGCCATAATAGAATCTTAAAAACTTTGTTCTTACTATTCATTTTCCATCAGGGAATTCCCCCCCACACACAACATAGTTTAGGCTTTGCAAATCTTGTTTATTCTTCTGACATTTTCAGAAGCTCCTGCAGAAAAGACTTTTTCCATCTGACACCTGACGTGCCTCAAGTTCGTGACTGTTTTAGGCTTGCAGAGAGAAGCTAGAAAAGTGAACGGATAAGAGTCAAGAGTAGAAAGGAGCAGCAGGCAGGAGGGTAAAATATAATCTTGCGCTGAACGGCCGGAGCCGCCAGGCTATGGAAAACCACCCAACTGATCTATCCGACATTCCAGTTTGGCACCACACCTGGCTAAACCAGACAGCAGGGTTACGGGGATGGCTCTTGGATTAGCACATCCCCAGTACTCCAGCTGATAGTACACTGCTCTAATACTACAGTAAGTAAACACAGATCGAGCTGGATGTTACCATCTCCGCCCATTTAGACTCGCTTCCCCCGAGTCCCATACTTCTATGAAACTAGGGAAAGAGCAACTGTACTCTAAGCACTTAGGGGTGAAAAAAGCAAGAAAACAATGGTCTCCTAATGTTTCTGGTTGTAGGCATCTGAAAAAGATCTGGTGAAGTACGACACCGGATGTGTAATTGACACTTATGTAGCCTTCGTTATGGCAAATAATCACCTCCAGTTCGGGTATCATGGCTAAATCCAGCACCCAGGCAACTACACACTCACTGCCCACTAGTTTGATACAATCCTGGACATTACCAGGATCAGGAAAGCAGCTCATTCTGATAGGCAGCCCAAGAAAAGCTCCGCTGCAATTACCAATTTCAAATTAGATTCCTATTGCATGAAGACAAAGCAAGCTTTAAATGTCAGGACACCAAATTCACTATAAAGCGCAACAGACAACTGGAAGAGCAACTGAAACTACTATCAATTATTTCTCCATTAACTGGAATTAAAACAAAACAAAAAACAACCACCCCACCACTCTGCAACAGAAGCATATTACAAAACTTAATGCTTTCAAATGACACATCCACAGCCCTTTTGCTTTATACAGCAAAATGAAGCCTACAGTCAGGTTGAGATTTCTATGCTGAACTTTATTGCTCTTACGGAGCAGAAACCCAACAAGAAATGTGGAAAAGAAAGCACAGGAAACACCACATCAGAAGAAACAAACCCAGCAGGAACAGAATTCAATTAGGAAGCAGAACGCAAGCTAAAACAAAAAAAAAAGGAAGCATGGAAAAGGAAAGTGGTTAGCTAGCAGAGGGGCTTCAAGAAGCAATGTAATTCCAGAATACCTACTGAAGCGCGTTTTACAGATAAAAAAGCCAGTTTATCCCAGTTACCGTGATGAAACTATCATGCTGCAATCTACTAGCTGCCTGACGTGGATGGAGTTAGCGGTCTAGCAGGGCTTATTTCCATATAAAAAGAGAGATGAATCTCTTCTTCCATCTTCCTCCTCAGGTGTCCAGGTCCTATTTATTAAATTCAGACTTACATTCAGTCACACAAAAAGGTCACAACTGTTTCTCTACAGGCAACTCTCAGAAGCTACAGTGTGGAAATAAAGCCTGAACCAGCATCTGATGGGAGTAAATTAGATGAGATTTCTCCAAAGCAGAAAAGGGCTAGAACAGAACACCAACAAAAGAAATGCTTGCATAGCCATTTATAGCTGTTTCCATAGCAGTACAAAATACTTCAATTGCTCTAAGTGCCAAGGATGACAGCGTAACAAAAGAAACCATATGACAGGCTGCGACGCTTTCACAAACCAAGGGAAAATATTCTGGGTTGGGTACCAAGAAAGCGAGGAATATGCATAAAGCGCACTAACTCCCATAAAAGGTTGGGTAGTGACTGGCTTTGCTGTCCCATGGAAACTTGGTGACCCAAAGTTTGCCTTCGTTTCCCTCCCCCAGATGCCTGGTGACCTTAGTGCCCCGGTCATCCTTGTCCTTCACCCATCCTACCTTCCGCAGCTCGCACAGGGGACGATGCACAGTCACGTACACAAGCCTGCAGCACTGCTTTCACTTCTGCCATACCAGATTTGGCTCATGAAATCCAGGCTACTGTACCCCTTCAGTGCTACCAGAACTATTTTAATTTCTTTTAACTTGATCACGTCACAGGTAATGTGTAGACCTGACAGCCAGGACTCCTGTTACGACACTTCACTGGTTGTTAAAAGCAATTTCTCATTTCATGAGGTCCTTCAGCCCAGGATTAGAAGCAAGCCTTTACTTCATGGCGAAAGCAAGTTCCTCAGCTGCCACCAGTTTGAACCTGTGGTGCCTGCAAGTTCCTCACACTTCTATAGTTGCTTTTGTTCTTGAAAGCAAGTCCTTATTTTTCTGCTTTCTGTTGTTCAGCTAAGTCTTCTGGAATACACTAGCACTTCAATTTAACACACCGTGAATGGGAATCTGCTTACAGCAGTGAATATCTCAAACAACTAGGAACTTTTTTTTTTTTAAACCAAAAAAGTGTGTATTTTTTGCTAAATCTTTTTACCTCCTCAGTAATAGCTGATTTAAGAGACTAATTCTTAACAATGTAAGAGCTATAATTTAAAAAGCACTGTAAAAAGATGGTATGATAATTTTAACTTTATCCCTAAACATAAAATATTACCATAAAGGCAGCCATTCATTCCTGCAGCACTACGTAACTGCTGCCTGCACTGGCTATGCTGAACTAGACAGGAAAAGACAGTGCCTTCAAAAGAGCCGCATATGTAGTCACCGCAAACTTCTTTGTGCCAAGCTCCGCGTAAGTCCCATATGGCAAAAGAAAACCGATTTATTTAGTAAAAGCAGTACAGTATTAGTCTGTACTACTGAAAATATGACACTAGGTACTACGTACCCTTCACGCGTGGGCAGGAGAAAGGGGAAGCGAACAGATGAAGAGCTCTTGATCCAGTCTATCAACTACAGCCCAAGAAAGCAGAAAGGGTTATCGCACCTTGATAACCTTCCTGCATCAGACCCGACCAGACTCTGAAATAAGCCTGGCAATAAGTCTGCTTAAACCCATTGTTTAGATTCAGCGTATTGAGTTGAGCCTGACAAGAGCGTGATGAAAAAGACAACTCCCTGCCAGCTCACCTGCAGTGTGGTAAGGGAAGGAAAGACAAATGGAAGTCGTCTCTGTGAACAGCAGTCCCTCACAGAGAAACAAATACATATTTATTACAAAGGAACTATACAGAACCAGGACATTGCCCTTTTCAGAGATATTAGATATGCCGTGTGTTCTCTCAGTTGCAAGTAAGGCAATAGTACTGTTGCAGGGCTTCCACATAGTTTCATTGAGTGAATGACTTTTACAAGCCTATCGACAATCTCTGTGTTCTCCGGATACCTTTTCTCCAGGTCGAATGCTGCCACATTTCAGGAGATTGATGTCAGCCTTGCAGTCATCCATGAAGCCACAGATCAACCGATAATCGCTGAAGATAATGGCTGTCATTTTAGTGATGTACTGATGGCACTGGTATTCAGTGATGTTGCCTCTGTGATCCACCAAACACGACACCAAGAAGCCTTTACCAACTGGTTCATCTGCACACTCCTTGATCTGTTTAAAAAAAAAAAAAAGACAAAAAAAGAATAAAAATACAGTGGTCACAGCTACTGAATTTAACCTTCTTTAAAAAAAAAATCCTCAAAGAAACTTGCATCCGTAGCTTCAAAATCTGCTGGCAAAGAAACCCTCTGGGCTTTAGTTTGATTTTCAGTAAGTCAGAATACTTAAAAATATTTCAGAAATGAGAAATACCTCATGTGTGCCAGTATCTGAAGAAAGCAAACGCAGCGACCTTGAGGATTATAAACCCTCTTGCTCAATAATCATCTTTCATAATAATCACATTGAACCCCTGCAATCAAGTGGATTTGTAAGAAAAACGCTAGTTTGACAAACCTTTATTTAGAAAGCTGAGTGTATTACAGCATCACTAAATCATACTTGGACCCCCCCATTAGCCACCTGACCTCCTACAATATAACATTTTGGCTAGAAGTGAGACTGATTCAAAAGGCAACACAATATTTATTGAACTGTTTATAACTTGCTGGAAGCTGAAAATTACTATCAAGGAAAATCCTCATCAAATTCATTTTTATCAGGCTCTTACAGGAACTGATTGTTGGTACTAAACCATTTTACCCAGTGGTCTAAAAAAAATAATAATAAAAATCATGGCTAACAAAAGCTGAAAGCTGTGCAGGGACTGGAAAAGCAGTGTACAGGAGCAGACAGGTCCCCAGTATAAATCACAGCCTGCGCTGCTCAGGGAAGCAGACAGCGAGGCCACAAACGTCACCTTTGGAAGTAAAAGATGCAGGCAGTTTTGACAGTGGAAGTGGAAAACACGGTTGCTTATCAGTTAAGGATGCTCCCCGAGGAATATTGCGATAGGAGCAGTGCAACGCCTTGCTCCAAGGAGTACCGAGATTACACGGGCTCTTTTTAACCCTGGGAAGCCCGTGTTGAAATACTTGTCCGGTTCTGGTGTCCCCAGTTCAGGAGTTCGCTGAGAACCGCAGCCACAGAAAGCATGCATGACAGCCGAACACTGAAGTTCACTGAAGTTCAGTAGTGACAGTTTTTCAAGCAGTAGATACATGGGTTAAGTTGATGACATCAAAGATTTGTTCCTGTACACACACTGAAGGGCTCATCAATCTAAAGGGAGATCCACGGCAATCAATAATCCAGGCGAGTTCCAATACCAAGCAAGGGCAGTGCTAAGGGAACAGGCTGGGAACCATCTTACCAGTCCTCAAATAACTTGAAATCTTTATACTGGAAATTGTAAAACATGAAGAGGTATCTCTAGAAAGATATATTCTAATTCAAACAAGAATTAACTCCGGGCATGCTGCGACAGACTCGCGCAGGTCAGACTAGACAAATAAAACAGAGCTCTCTCTGCCTCAGCTTATGAGGCCATTAAATTTAAAACACATTTAAAATATCGCCTGTTTTATTTGTTATATAGAAAGATTACTTTCTATATAACAAATAAACACGCGATATTTTAAACACCATTATTTGAAGGCAGACGTAGGCTGGTAGAACACTTTGTATTTACTCTATGTACCTATTAGAGAAGCATAGTTACTAAAGTCAACGTTAATTGCTATAGATAAGGCATAAAATACATTTTGAAGTGAAAACATGTATGATTCATTGCAGGGTGAAAGGGAGCGAGTTGAGCAAGCTTTCTCCGAGAACGCTGTGTCTTGGGTTTGGCCCTACTTCAGCTCAGGCACCGCCAGCCAAACCAGCACACAACAGCTACATGCTGGTTTTGGAAGAGCCCGGCTTTGGAAACAGCCCCAGAGCTCCACAGCCCGAGCCTCTGAACTGCATAAAAGACCAAGTGATCACATTATTGCCTGGCCATTTCTGAAGCGAACACCGTTATTTGGTAGCCAGCTATAATTCCAGATTAAAACTACTGCCAGAACTTCTAAAAATCACAGCAGCTGAGAAAAAAAACTAAAATCTAAATCTGTGTTTAGCTGATAAAATGAAAGAGGCACCTTTTAGAACATACCCAGCTGGGGCAGTCACCAATTCCCAAATGACTTCTACTAAAAAAATACTCTTCTAGTCGTATTTTGTTCTTAATAGAAAGCGATACTTAAAATCAGAGCTCAGTCACCCATGAAGAAAACACCTACCTGTTAATGGGAATTAAAGAAAAATATTAATAAGCTAATATTATATGTTAGCAGTATATGCCCACTACATAGTTAGTTCTAAAGAGTGTTGTAGAAATATCTTTAAAAAATTAGCGGAGTGGTTTATGCACCTGCCTCAGTATTAAATATCAGAAGACCAAACACATGAGATTATTGTTCCTTATCCAACTTTTTTCTCTTTAAGTTAAAACCACTCACCAAATGGCAAAGTATCAGCAGTTCATGCCATCATTCACCAAAACTATAAGAACAACGCTGGTGGTTAATATACAGCTAAAATTCTATATACTCTTCCCACTGCTTTTAGACATCATATCCCAGATTTAGAGGGCATCGTTTACAACAATGCCAGACCGTCACTGTATCAAAATGGCAATTAGACTATTAAAAGAGCTATTAAAAAGACTATTTTCAAGAATCATAGGATTGCCCAGGTTGGAATGGGCCTTTCAGATCATCGAGTCCAACCATCAACCTAACTCTGACAAAACCCACCACTGAACCCTATCTCTAAGCACTACGTCTGCCCGGCTTTTAAATACCTCCGGGGATGGCGCCTCAACCCCTTCCCTGGGCAGCCTGTTCCAAGGCTTAATCACCCTTTCAGTGTAAAAATTTTTCCTCGTACCCACCCTAAACCTCCCCTGGCACAACTTGAAGCTGTTTCCTCTTGTCCTATCACCTGTTCCTTGGGAGAAGAGATCCACCCCCCCCCGGCTACCAAACTCCAAACACAAGGTAACCCTTTGATGCAAGCTGTTTTCCTTCCACTGTTTCATCTTCCAGCCTTCTTGTATTAACTATTTTCTTCATCTCTCCTTATACTAAATGATGGTTTCCCCACTAATGCTATTCTTACCACAACTCAGCTGGTGCCAAGCAGGAGAGGCCTGAAAGGGTTCTGCTATGAAGAAAAAGCAATCCATTACTCCTCAACTACACAACCAATTCCCAAACTTTTGGAGCCAGGCTGCTGTTGACACCCTCAGTTTCTTAGACCTTCGTGCGTTACTCTCAAATGAAAACTTTGTAAAGAATGGGGAACCGCGTAGGCGATTCCATCAAAGCGTGAGGACTTGGGGAACCACTCATCTTAAACCTGCTGTGAGCACTGACATATTCCTCTTGTGTAATAAACAAGCCTGCATCACTAAAAGCTAGACCCGTGGAAAATAAAACTCCTAACACGACCTGGGGTCAGAGAGACAATCTGCTACTCATGCAACTGATTGTCTTTCAAGAAAACTTAATTTAAAAGCCACAAAGGGGCCATCATCTAGAACAAACTATTTTTTTTTTTTTAAAACAAGTTTATGGGTAGGTGAAGTTACTCTGGTGGATATACAAATGCTGTTTTTCAGAGCACATTTTAATGACTGAATTAAGCCAAAGGAAGTTCCTAACAGAGAGTCCTTGGAGTAATTAAACTTTGAGCCTCGAAGGAAAAAAAAAAGTTGACAAATCATCTGACGTCTATGTGCTCATCCTCTCCGCCAGCAAGGCACAATCCAAAACCAGCCTCATGCTGAATTTGGTGGAAGTCCTGGCTACACCAACACTGCTACAATTGTCCAAGCCTTGATAACGAGGGGACAACTCCAATCCACAAGAGATTTCTGACAAAAGGCCAGGTAAGAGCCGATGGGTTGTTAGTTTTTCATTTCTGTCCCCCGCCTCTTTGCCTGGCATCACTAACGTAACGGCTTTTACTTGGCATGTAAGACTAGAACTTCCTCAAACCCAAAATATTATTTGCACATTAATTCACCGACACAAAGTGAAAAATCCTTAGTGCCACAATAGCAGCCATGCCTTTCTCCTGGCTAACCTCAGCAATGGTGGACTTGCAGACTTCTCTGGCCACGGATTCAAACTTCGGATCTGTAGTCAGGTTCAGCTTGTAGTTCCACAAGAGCTGTAGAGAGAGCATTTGCAGAAAGGGGGTTTAAGAGCTTCCCATGGAGGATGACAAATATTTTGCTTCAGAAAAGAATGAAATACCATTTATTCCCAATCTGTATCATCATCTTTCCACAGCGCAACAATCAAGGCAAAAGTCTCCCCAACAACAACTTTGTCCCTTCTTTTCTGCAACGACTTCCTCACAAATTCAGACTGTTAAAAATCTCTCCATAAGGTCATGAGCTGACTCATTAAAAGCAAGTATGAAATTGTCTTCATTAGATGTAACTGAAAGGATAAACCAATGAAAGCTGTAACTTGCTGCCTGCTGCATATGTAGCAACGTCTTTACCCCACCACACCTCTGTGCCATGGCTTGTCCACCTGATGCAAATGATTAACAAAAATGAAGTCCTCAATATGAGCAGATTTCATGCTGAAAAGCTAATAAAAGCCTAGCAAAAAAAGGAAGGAGGACAATGTAGCTGGTCCCTTATTCACTTCCTTCAAGTCACACTCTGCAGATACATACACATCCCAGATGTCCTCCTCAGGCACCATAAAGTAAAAATACAGTCTAAGACGGCAAAACCCAGGCAAATTAATAGCTGAGATGTTGCCCGAGAAAAGCTCTATTACTTAATCTGTTTTTCTCTAGGAACTTAAGTTGCATTTAAACTTTTTTCATTAACGTAAAGATTAAATAGTTTTAAAAATTAATTTCAAATACTCTGCCTTTGTGACAAAATCAAATTAATATAAAAAAAGATAAGACAGTTTGGCCGAACTTTATTTTGAAGTTTCAATTTTCACAAAACGCTAAGAAAACACAAAAACCATGCACAAGGAAAGCAGTTTTACGTCATCTGCAAGAGGGTGGAAGCAGGCATGGAGAACTAAAAACAGAACCAGCACAGCTACGCTGTCTTCCACACTTCATATCATGGAGTTGTGAAAAGTTAAAAGAAGGAGATAGTGGGATCCTACGGTATTTCAGAGGGAGTAATATGTTGAAAATATACAGGTTTAATAGAAAAAAAAAGTGAATAAACAGGGAATCTGTCCTTGCAGGGTGCTGTAGACCTCTCCCAGCCAGGATATGAAGGACAAGAATGAGGCCCAAGACCATAAGAATACACCTCTGCATTTATGATCTCAAAATCTGGAGTTTCAAAATGAGATGCTCTCCCAGGGAACCTTCCCATGGTCAGAAGGAAGGTTAAACTTGCAGCTTAAACCCCCAGATTTTAGCACTAGGGAATATTTTCCCAGGAGATGATAAGCTGTTGTATTAGCAAAGACCGCAGTGAGAGCCAAAGATGACACTTGGACATGAGGCATCTCTCTGTGGTCCAGCTTTTGATCACTCCCCTTCAATTTCTGCCTGGCAAAATGAGACTTTGCCCACACTTCCGATTCCTGAATGGCTTCTAGAATCCACAGCAGCCAGATTATCTGCCTTCTGGCAGAGACACTGCCATTTAATCCAGCAGAGGAAAGGTCCAACTTTGGTTTCTAGAATTCTCAATTTCTTCTTCATTCAGGTGATTTCTGTTGGCACATTTAAATGTCAGGTAGATACGTTTTAATTACTGAAGTTTTCTCTTTTTCAAAAAAAGAAGAGACTTAAACAGAAACATGATGTCCCCTTCATCTGATCCAACCTTGCATGATGGAGAATTACAGCTGCCATGAAGTCAGGCAGCGCAGTGCTAAAGGTTAATTCATAAATACAGTTGGAAATTACTAGTTGTACAGCATGGCCGGGTTTCATTTCTGGAATGTATCTTCCAATAACAAACCAAAATACAGCTTCTCAAGCATCTGAAACCAAGAGGCACACACTTGTCTGTGTCCAGAGCTAACCAAACAATTACGGATCTTGATACAGCGTATTCTAACAGAATGCAAATGAGAAAAGCCAAAGGAAACCTAACACCAACATTAGCTCTGATGATTTATTTTTTTTTTTAGAGTCTTGGGATTTGAAGAGTCAGCTTGACAGCCTGAAAACTGGCTAACAGTTTGCTCACTAAACACAGTGCTGAGAGGAAATCTGTTCTAAAACCAGCCAAGTGGTTCAAACTGCCTCTAAATATCACACCCCCACAGCATTTTCCAAGCGAGTCTAAGAATTTAGCAGCTGTGAAAGTAATACAGAAGGCTCCAACAGCTGAAAATAAGGGTTTAAATTCAGTACTGCTCACATCTTTCCCCGAAAGGAGCACATCATATCGCTCCCAGTAACTCATGGGAACCACCCCCCAGCTATAAAATAGCAAAGACGCCTGCTATCCTCCTCTGATACAGAAGTACAGTTTATAAAGCTCTTTGCTACGTTCCACTCGGAAGTCTCTGGTAAGACCACAGTGGCTATACTGGGTTAAAGAAGTCGCCTTGTGTTCTTCCTCCACAGGCCAGCACAGAAATCCAAGCATGTCCCGATTAATGTCTTTGGCAAAATACCTAAGGCTGATAAGGAATCCAAAGTGCAAATGCCCCAGCTAGAGACTGAATAAAACAACGCAGTACTTACGTGATTGCAGTCTGATGAGATTTCGTTATCTGGCTGAAAAGAGAAAAAAGGAGCGTCAGTTCACTACTGATGTGACACATTTCACATACAGAAGAGTCAAAGCTTATAGAAACTAACATACCATCAACTCATTTTCATTGTAAGAAACAGTTTGACATAAGCAATTGGAAATTTTAAAACTTGCATTGTAAGAGTGATGATATCAAATAACAGAAAGATCAAAATAACAGGTACTTTAGACACAACGCTGTCTTAAGTCTACAGAAGATCAATGGCACAAGAGTGGCAGCATTTATGTAGATGCTGCAAAAACATAACAAATGTGCTTGGGTTTGGCCCAACTGCGCAAACTAAGCAGGCAAAAAAGCATCTGTGGGAAAACAAAGATTTGGCAGTAAAGTTTTAAAGAAAAGTAACTTTCATGCTTGCATAAAGGAGAGAGGTAGGACTCGTTTCCCTCCCCGATCGAAGTGTTTGTGTTCCCCATTTGAGAAGCAGCAATGTCTTTTCTTTCAGCTGGACATGAAGGGGCTGCTCCAAAGCAGCCCCGAGATTCACACCTTCAGCCAGGAGAAGCTGATAACATCCAATAATCATACATTATTTCAAAATATTCGCTATATTCTTTATTTTCTAGTAATGAAGGTACTGCTATGTCCTCATGACAACCCAACCGCCAAGTCCTAACGCGCGGCCTCCACCAGCCCGGTGAGCGTGTTGGGAGAGAAACACCCACGCTCCACAGGGAGCCGCTTTCGGAAGAACTCCGGCTGCAAACCATCCTGTCCTCCTTCCAGCCGAGTAGCTCTCGCAACCGAGAACTCCTGGAAAAAAAGTTAATCATACAAATCCGTGTCTCATCTCCATAGCAAATAAGCACAATCGCAGGACAAAAATCACCCGCCCATCGTACCCACAGAAAAATCAACCCTGACTCACAAAGTCTCTGCTTCCACTGATATTGAAGATGCCAGACATGCTTGAAGAGCCATAGACACTCAAAACCACTAAAGCTTAAACACACCATTGACACTAACATGTTAGACCTCAGATATTTGACATAAGAGAAGTAGCATTTAATCAGTTTTAGAGGGGAAAAAAAAAAAAGAGTTTTTCAGAGCACACATTCGCTGCTGCACGATGTGTTACGCCAACACATGCACCATTGCTGCTTTGGAAAGCACAAACACAAGTTTATGGGGAAAAAGAGAGCATGGGAAATGTTTCCAAGTCCTTAATTACAGCCATTATTAACTAAAGAGCTTTTATTTTGTATAGCAGGAAGTGGCAGAAATTACCTCTCCACTTATAACATAAAAACCAAAATGGTACCTGAAGGATCCCAGTAATTAATTGCAGTTTGGTCAGACTGCCACCATCTAAAACCATACCTCCCAAAGTAATCATCAATTTGAAAATTAGGATATCAACTACTTTTTTTAAAGGCTATCCAAAGTCTGCTTCTTATCCTCATACTGCAGAACTGATTCTCACAACTGAAAACTAAGATGACATCCAAATTACACTACTTTAAAGCAGCTTCTAAGACCAACACTACCATGGCTTCCCAGGCAGTTTTTCCTTAGTTTTCGGCACCCATCCTAATCATTGTGCACCAGACAGAGGTATTAGACTAAGCTAATTTCAAAAGCTGAGAGTCAGAATGCCCTCCACTGAAGTTGTTGTCTCAGTCTTTGAGTCAAGAATAGTTTCTTTATAAAAATGTATAGGCTAGCACTGTAATTCTCCTCCAGAGGACAGGCCTTACTAACGCGTCTGCAAGCAGAAGAATTTGAAAGGGCCAGAAAGCCCTCTCCCAAAACCCTTCTCTTGGTTGCTTCAGATCCACCGAAGATTAAAGCTCAGTTTTTCTGGAAAGATGAGCCCAAGAAGATAACAGACTGGTTCTCACTGACTTGGGAAGCTTAAACAAGCTTTTCTTCAACTACACAACCTTAAAACGCTGCATGTTGAAACACCAGCCTTCCCTGGGCTCTGCAGCAAACCTCAGCTCTCAGAAATCAAGCCTTATCCTTCTGAAAAGAGTAATGGAGGTTCAATGGGATGTTAACTAAGCTTTAGTACTGCATACATTCACAGTTCAGTACTTAAATATGCGAAAGCGTAACATCTAGCCAATAATCCTTTACACATGGAACAAGATGACCACCTGCCAGCTAAAACCTGCGATCCTTCTTCCCTCTCACCATTTTAACTGTAGGAGAGGTGGGTTCAGTGGCAATGTTGACGCACTTCTCCCAATTTCAGTGAAGCAAAAGGAGCAAAACAATCCTTTTTATCTTGCATCTGAAGGGCTGAGTTTGAGGAAGGGGAAGAAAAATCTCCCCAGCACAACCCGCACCAGTTGTGCCTGTGGCCCTCCCTCCGCTACATCCACCCAAGAAACCTTCCCAACAAGAGCAGTTTCAAAACAATATCCTTGTGTAGTAAGAGTCAGGAAAAAAGGTAAGTTTCCAATTACCACTAAGAGAAGCTGAGGAGCAAGAAAAGCTGCATTGTGTCATTCCCATGCAGTGAGCCTGAGGAACCGGGATGCTCAGAGACCCCGCGGGGCAGGGGGAAGGAGGAGAGCAGCCCAGCACCGCCTGCTAGTTCCAGGCATTTTAGGAGACAAATCTGATGGCAAGGACGTTCCACTGATTAGCGAGGGAGAAGGACTTCTCTTACAGCTCCTAATTGAAGGATTAAAAACAGACTTCACTGAAAATACATGTGCCTCTGGGCTCACAGAAGCTTTCCGCTGCTTAGCAGCTTCGATGGGAATATATTGCCTCCCTTTGCAGTTCTCTAAAAAGCTCTCCAAACTCCTTCACACACTAACACTCACATTCCAGAGTATGAGCACCACTTCCTACCCCCCAGGAAAAGCAGCATTTAGCACAAGTACCAGCTATAAGAAAAGTTGAACAGAAAAAGCATTTCCTTCCATTCAACCGCGTACAACAGGCACAAATCATACCTCATTTGTATTGTGAACGCTACAAAGAAATTCAAAGGTTTGTATGAAGTCGTATCACCACCAGACTATGAGGTCGTCAACACTGTTGTGTTTAAAAGTGCCTTTTCTCATCCACCAGATCTCAACTCACTGAAACAAGCCGCGACAGCCATTCCTTTCTAAATATCTCTGCTTCAGCAGTGGTATAAAACTAGGTCAAAACTATACAGCAAACCAACAACCCACCACCACGACCCAGGCTCAAGGAGGCACAAGGCATTGGCATTCTATCCTCAGAAATGGACCATCATCATGCTGATTCCCAGCAATACTTATCTAGTCCTAGCCACATCATGAACCAGTTTTTTGTATCACTATCTCGTGAAGAGCACGCTGCCTGGGGTGCAATTAATGTCACCCCCACAGCTTGAGTCAGAGCCCATTTCAGCTGTGTATACAAAACAGACTTTGTCTTATTCCATCACATCCTAAAAAAATAATTCACACCATTGGCAAGGTAAGAATCCTAATTAGCTACTGGGGGTGAAACTCAAGGTCTGGGGAGAAGTCTCTGCAGAGATTATTTTAATCACCAGCAGCTGCTTGACCTTCCTTTCCTTTGCTCCCTTGCAAATGTCATGCAAATAGAAGTGTCTGAAGTCAACCACACAAATGCCTTTATTCCCAGATTTTAATCTCTCCTTAAAGCAGAACAGGGGACGACAGCAGACATCTCCACTACTCTTTTAAGGCAAGAGTAGCTGTGCACTTGCTGGGAAGCAAGGACCAGGCATCTCTCGAATATTAACTATGGATAATCTTCAGGCATTGAAGACAACAGACTTTGGACCCGCTCAAGCAAAAACCACTGAGAACCAGCATGGAGCAAACCAGCAACATAAAACACAGTTGGCTTGAGGATGGGAGGAACCCAGTAGATGTTACCTCCCTAAAATCAGGAACAGATTTCGAAGAGATCAAACAAGTCAATTAGGAAAGGACATTAATTAAAGCAACTACCTTCCCACGAAAGAGGGTAGGCAGAAGTCCAGCCAGACTGCGGGTGTTCCCCAGTTCATTGCGCTGTCACACGTACCATATAGTACAGCGCACGATGCACGTGGATACACAGAACAGGCAGCTCATGGATCCCAGCCACCCTGGTGAAGTTTTACCCTCTGAGCTAAACAAACACATTTATCACCAATATCTGTAGAGAAACAGCAGAGCAGGCCTGCTGACCCAGGAGCTTCTAACGAGGAGGCTATCAAGCTGATGAAGGGAAAACTGACTCTTAGCTGTGTCCTTCCACAGATAACAGTAACCCCTTTGCACCGAACACACCCAGCCAGGACAGCAAACTCACAATAAAGCGCATCAATCCGCAGGTACCAAGCTAGACTTAGGACACCAGAAAACTGCAGAGGCTAGATGCAAGGTAGAGAAGAAATCTGGAGGAGCCACGCTCCTGCAAACCCGATCCCTTCCCGAGGCAACCACTAGAAATGATGCTGCAGAAGAATCTGTGGAAACAAGAGCAGACACAGTAGTCTAGGCAAGAAGCAACACAGCTTTTGTAAAAGCAGAAAAACCACACACGACACAACCAGCCATGCTTCAAACCTAGTGAAACACCCTGGAGTTCTGTGCCAACAAGCATATGGCTACAGTAAACCGTTTTCACACATCCTGCAATCCTGAAGGAGTCATGTGTGATAAAAAAAAAGTTAAAACCAGTGATAATTTAAGTTCAAAACAGATGAGATGATGTCGTAATTTAATTACACGTTTAGTGAACAATAAAAGTTAAACTTGTTAAACTGAGCTTGAAATACTCTCTAATGCCAGTGAACTGTTAGTACTAAAACCAAACCCAGAGTTGTCATGTCAGCAAAAAAATCTCTGTGCTTATCATTCATGCTTTGAAAAAAGCCAGTTTGAAGCATGGTACTGTGCATATATCACATGGCAAAGTTAGCAAGCTCCTAGCTTCCATATACTTTGCTTATTTCATACAAAGATTTTTTTCCTCACTTACAGAGAGCCAAAGTCTGCAATGCTGCAAATCATTTGACCAAATAATTATTTCCACATTGGTTAGGCACTCCTAGTTTATGCAAGCTTAATAATGCCAGTTATACACAAACACCCAACAGCCGCCTCCAAAACATACACAGAACTTTGTGTGCGAAAGTCAAATTATCCTGACCAGCAGCAAGTTCCTTTGCCACCCCGCACACACAAAGCACAAGTAGCAAATCACCCCAAACACCAAAATCCGCAACTGTTTTAAGCCAATTGTAGATTCCACAAACTTTTCCACCTAGGCTAACATTTCATATCCTCCATGGGTATGGAACCATTAAGACCATTCAGAAAGGATATCACAAAGCAAAATCAAAAACACCCAACACAACACGTTGTGTATCCCTTGGGTCCCACAGCCAAGGATGACACTGGCCTTCTCCACTCGCACTGTGAGGATCCAGTGTCTTCACTATCTGCTTCAAACACCAAGAAAGTTCAGCAAGTCTTACCCTTTCCTCAGCAGCTTTGGTAAGAAGTCAATGGAATTTTACAAATTGTCATGTTTGGCTTTTTTCCACAGTTGCTTGACACTAAAAAAAGTCTTCAGCCGACTGCATGCCTCTCCTCTGCAGCAGAGATTTCTCCCTGTGCAGTTACTATAGGCAGTAAACCGCCAGCAAATGCTCAAGTTTTAATTCGGATGCGTCAAAAGCGACCACAGATGATGGTGCAATTAAAGGCAACACACCGATTCCGTTCGCCTAACACATCAAACCTCTTCGCTGGTTATTTCTTACCAGCAGATGCTGTGTAAAACTGCAAGGCTGGTGCTTGGAGGCCTGGGGCCGCAAAGCTGCTCCGTGCGAAACAGCCCTCTCGCACAAGCTATTCCTGTCCCCGGCGGCTTCTGTCTCCCCCCATGGGGGACTCTCAAGCCCTTAAGCCCTCTTAGCTGGGACCTCTCTCATTGCAATGCTGATCCACACATCACAGCATGTTCTAATACTCTGCACGATCAAAGCAAACTCGTCCCAGATGTTTGTTTGTTCTTCCCTTAGTCCCCTCTCCTCCTCCTCCTCTTGGAGGCTTTTCCAGCCAGACCCGATGCGCTGTGGAGCAAGACAGACCCTGAAATTATGCGTTTGACACAGAAGTTTGGCAGCGCTGCTACCAGAGCTAATGTTTCCCATAACGCTCCTCCACAACAGAGCTCCGCTACTAAGTACAGCACTGACACGGAGCTGCAGATCCAGCCAGGAGGCTTCAGGAAAGCTCTCTCAGAACTCCGGTAAAAAACTTAAAAGACCAAAAGGCATGCAAGGATGCTGGTAGTCTCACAAAGGAGGAGGAAAGGAGAAGTGGTGCTGTTAGAAAGAACAGGGTGGAACCACAGAAGACTGCTTAACCCACCTGATAACCCACCGACCGAGGTGGCGGGGAGCCTGCCATCTTCCTCACCCCTGCCACTGTCTTCAGCGCACCGCAGAGTACAAAACTCAGCAAATAACAGGAAAGTGCTTTGTCATTTTAGAGTTTTCTGCCAGGCTAATATGAACGGGCTTATGGAAGAGTCCCACCAGCACCACTGGGGAAGCACAGCAGCAACTCCACCTGCAGCATCAGCCAGCCCATATGTCTATTTAAGCTATGCTGAGACTACCTTCCTGGATGACTCTCGGCCTTAAACACAACCAGAAGCATCCCAGAATAACTGAAGAGTATTCCAGTAGAGAGGTAAAAATCGACAGCACGGGTTGCGGCAGTACTGCACGGTGTCTGCTGGGGGATCCAGAGGAGAAACAAGTGAAGGATAGAGAAAAGGGGCCCCAGCAACTCATTTTAGTGCAACAGCTAGTGAAAAAGCCTTTATTAAATATGTTAATCATCTCTTAGTAAGTCAAATTTCATCACTTATTCTCAATAAAGAGACTTCACATCTTTTGACTGTACATACTCTACAGTGCTGCAGGTTGAGCTTAATTTGACAGAAAGCTTCCAAAAAGCCATCAAGAGTGTACAAACAGGCTTTAGCTTTACACAAAATAAAAGGTTGTTGTACATGGTGTGGTAGAGCCTCTGGCAGCATGCTGCCCTGACATACTCTGTTTCTCAGAGAATAACGTTTTGGAGGCACATAGCCCACAACTAGAGAAATACTTTCTAAATTAGCTTTGTACAGAAGCTAAGAAAAAGGTTCGTACCCAAAGCCCCGTGTCCCAAGGCACAGGAGAAGCGCAGCACTCAAGCACAGGTTTCAGAGCTAACTCTGCTTACTCATCTCTCCACTCCCACCACTTAATGAAGTGTGATGCTGCAAAGCAAAGCAATCAAGACCTGGCATTCCCCACTTACAGGCCGCTTCATTACCCTCCCATTGCTCATGTGCAGGAGAATATCACTAATCACTACCAGGCTCCCCCACCAAGGGCTCTTGCTTCATTCAGCATAAACAGAGAACAATGCTTTAAACACTCAACTGGCCAATGTTCATATCTGCCTTTGTTATTCAACATGTGGGCTCATGACTCTGATTTTCCACACTGAAAGCCATACGCTGCTCGCAAAGATCCCTCCCCAGGAGCATTTTCCTCCCGCTCTTTCAGCAAGGCACACTTGTCCCATCAATCAGGGTGCCTGTCCTCACCAAGGAGCAATAAGCATCTCATGCCCATCATTCAGGGGCACGAGCAGCACTGCTTTCATCCTGGTAATTTACATTCACACATTCCACCTCCGAACCAAAATAAGATGAGCATCCAAACAGGTGGGAAGCAGACTCGGCTATTTTTAACTCCTGCCAGCTATTCTACTTAGAGGCAATAAAAATCAAATACCTCAAAAAAAGTCACTCCAGCCTTAACCACAAACCACAAGAACAATTTTATTTTGAAGTCTTCCTTCCTTCCTTCAGGAGCCCTACTCTTCCACCCCACTCAACCTAACTTTTTTGAGGCAAAATAAACCTAGAGTTACCTCCAGCACAGCTGTCAGTATTTCAGATCAGAGTAATGGAGGCACAATTACATTTAACATCAGTACTTCCAAGGAGTGCTGGACACAGAATCATAGAATGGGTCAGGTTGGAAGGGACCTTAAAGCCCACCCCGCGCCACCCCCTGCCCTGGGCAGGGACACCTCCCACCAGCCCAGGTTGCTCCAAGCCCCATCCAGCCTGGCCTTGAACCCCTCCAGGGATGGGGCAGCCACAGCTGCTCTGGGCAACCTGGGCCAGGGGCTCACCACCCTCACAGTAAAATCCAGGTACACATGGATAAACAGGCCTGCACAAGTTCTTGCAGACAACACAGCACTAGTCCCTTGCTTTTACAAGAAAAGGACTATTTTAGCTTTCCATGTGGCTTATGTCCTCCTGAATTCCCACCAACACTCAGGATCTCTTCTGCCACCGTGCAATGCCAAAGCTGGGGCAGGATGTACCAAGGGACCCCCCAACCCCCCGCCAGCTTTGTAGCGCTGTTACCCTGCAAGAGATCTCCTGAAAGCACCAAGTCTCCTGGACCTCGGCTGTCAGTCCAGCTGCCTTCCTGAAAGATGAAGCACAATGGGGAAGTCTCCCTCAAAAGGAGGGGCAGCCCTAGCACGGCAGTGTTCACCCACTTCTAACAGCTGGATTTGAAAGAAAACACTGGGATTTTCTTCAGAAGATCCGCAGGGCCCCAACACATCACTCACTTCTTCCCTGCAGTAACAGGCAGGTGAAGAACGAGAGCCCTGCGCCAGGCAACTCCCTGCTGTTAAAATAAATCATTTTAGTTCTTCTCGTGCTTCAGCATTAACCACAACCACTGGTTTTATCATCCCCTGTACGTGCCAATTTTATCATGGTATTATTCAAAATGTGAAAAAAAAACCTACCACAAATGCTCAACAACAATGCCCAGACACCATCCTCTCCTCAGCTGGGTCCAGCCTCTCCTCCTTCATCACACCCTTCACAAGCTCACTGAAAAAGCTGTAGGTCCCACACAGCTACAGCAAAAACCCAGTGGAGGCCTGAGGCTCCCCCATGCTACAGGGACAACAATTAAAACACTGTTAGGACACATTCCAACGTAACTTCGTTATATCAAACAACACAGAAGCTGAGAAGAGCCGCATTGCGCACAAGCTCTTGACACCACTGACAAGGGCCTGAAGTCTGGATTTTAAAATATTTTAAGAGATCACCCTATGCCAGAAAAAAGCCGGACTTGCTATGGTATTCATTCGCCAATTCTCCCAAAGAAACTCCTCTATTGAAAACCTTCCCGTTATTCAAAAGAGCACATCCCGTTACACTAGAGAGGCAAAAGCCACAGGGAGAGGCTATCAAATTCACTTAAGGAACAGCACTGCCTTTGTACACCGTGGGAACACCTGCAAATAAGCACAGTGTTAATGCACATTAAGGTCTACAGCACAGCCCACGACGGCGGCTTGCAAGTGGCATCACACTGCAACAAGAGAATCAGGACACGGCCTCGGCAGCCCAGGACTTCCCCAGCCCCGTACGAGTTTATCCCCACCCCCCCGACATGTGTTTTGCTGGATTCTCACCATCACCCACTGAACTCAGCGGGAAAAGGCTGTAGGCTGTTTTCAGGAGTCCTAGAAACAGCACGGTGCCCTGCTTCCATTCCCAGTCCCTCCCGTATGGGAAGGACTGCCCACAAGATGCACATCCAAAATAACCTCTGCTCCCTACGCTATCCTGCACTTCAGAAGGTAGTATTGAGCTGTGCTTCCCAAATAACAATGAAGAACAATCTACCACCAATTTTACCACCAAAAAAACCAATTAGAAGGCACTCAACAATAAGTTTCAAAACTTTAATGTGGCTGGGTAGGGCATCCATCCTATTATACTCTCAATTTGCAGCTCTCCTCAGAAACATGAATTATGGCTAAATGCAGCCTGGGCCATCCAAAAAACACCGGTCAGGATAAGCCAACAGAAGCCCCAGTCACAAAGACGTACCCACCACCAGCGCCTCTGACCAAGAAACTTAAGAAATTCAGGAGAGCGCAAAAGCAGCCAGAAGTCAAGTCCTCTCTCCTCACACATCGGAGAACCAAAACAACCGCCAACTCCATCTGATGAATGGCACCATCAGCAACAAGGCTGGCCAAGATGCACCAAACTCAAAATTCACTAGGATGCTGGCGAAATCACGTCACAGGACTGCTGTGTGACAGGGGACCCACGGTGGATGCTCCTGCTCTCGAAGCCATCGATATACAGCTCAGGAACCTGCCAGCGCGCTGCCCCGGCAAACCTTTCCTTTCCTCTTCTCCTCTGGGAACTCATCACCAACTTCTGACGAAAGAGCCTTTTCCACACATGCGGACAAAATGGGTTCTCAATTACAACTGCCTTCACTTCAATACCTTGAAGCTGAGGCACGGAATAGGAATGGGGAAAAAAAAAAAAAAAAGAGAGAATCATTTTTTCTAATCATTAGAAAGAAATAAAAAATAAAAAATCCACTTATTCTCAGGTCTCAAAGGTCATAATGACCAGGAAAGCTCAACTGATGTATTAACAATTTTTCCATGTAAAACAACTGTTCTGATCCAGCATTTAAGGTGAGTACTTCAGTTCTACTTTAACAATACTCATTTTCTACATTTTAATTACGTTTCCATTTCTCTCCGAAAGCAGCTTGATGCATGGAAAAGTAATTCAGTAGATAATGTCTTGCCATTTTTAAACATTATTAAAAAAAGACAGAAACATTAAGATGCAAGCATTTAAATAATTACAGATTATATCAATTTAGTCAGGAAACATACCAAGCTTAGCAATAAAAGCTAAAATTAGCTGCAAAATAATATCACCAGACTAGAAAGCTCTAGAAAAATTACTAGAGTGTTCAAGCAAGACTGAAATTATTCAAATCTAAGCTTCTTGCTTATTTAAATCAATCTGCCTGGGAGCCACACAAATTGTTGTGGTAAATTGATTTCCCTAGCGTCTGGTTCTCTTTTTGTAAGAGCCGCGACAAGAAAAAGGAAAAGACCAGAAAGGCCAGATGAAAACAGCTGATTCACAACATCGTTAGGCGTTCTGCATTCAGATTATACATCACAACATTAAACCAAGTTATAAATGTCTCGGCGAGTAAAGGCGGCGGGGCAGGGTGACTCACGGCAGAGCTGCGAGGTGCAGCGCTCAGCCGCAGACCTCAGCCCCAGCATCGAAATCAGAAATGCCACTTCTCTTCTTGGAGACAAACGCCACGCAGCGTGACTAATGCGCTTTATTTTACCTTACTACCTCATCTCTGCTATTACTTCAGCAACGCACACCTAGATTTTACATGCGCAAGTGTATGAAACAGATTTTCGGCAAAGCTACAGTGTTAACGCCTTTACTGATGTGAAAGATATAATTGTGCTTCATTCCTGCTTGGCCAAAAGGCAGAGCACGCCATTCAAAAGAAGCCTTCTTGAAAAGCATGACACACTCAATTAAACAAACGCTTAGAGCATTTACCTAAAGAATTGTGCTGGTATCAACAGCAGCTTATTTTTAAGCTTGACAGAGAAGTATGATAAAAAAATAAATCAAAAAAGCCTAAAGCAGCATCACACAGCAGTTTCCAAGACCTACCCTTTGCTACGAGCTAACCCTGCGGTCTTAAACAAGAAAAGCCATGTGAGCTTTTCTTCAGGACCAGGTTTTTGTGCACATGGAATGAAAGTGAAGGCTGTCTGTTCATTTCTCACAGGGGAGCTGCATTTCATGTGAAAAGTTACCCAGCAACATTTACTGTACACATCTGCACCAATAAGGAAATGAGTCATCAACCCACTGGCAGGCCCGATTCCCAGCACACCGCGCACTCCAGCTATTTAGAAATCTGTGTACAAAATACAGGGGGAAAGGCAGATGCAAGCCACGAGTCATTTTAAGGGACTAGATATAAAACACGAACTACTTTAAATGTATTTTTTTCCTCCTTTGCTTGGGTATAATTCCTTCAAAAGCACAGGACCAGCATGGTATCGTACACAGCCGCAGAACCTCTCACCTGGATGAATCATAATGTTTTCTTTATATAACTGGAAGAAAAGCAAACTCCAATGTTTATTTTAACCCTGTATAAAATTGCTTGGATTTCGTTCAACAGAAAAAAAAAAAAATCGGCATGAATAAGTCTTTACAGTCACTGCTAAGGCAAGGTTTCCATGGGATTAGTAACAAACTACCAAATAAAAATTCTGCTTGCCTTCAGAACATGCAAACAAAAGCCCTGTTACAGGACCAAACCAAGAGTACCTTTCTTCATTTCACCACGCCGATTAAAGGATTAAAACAAAGAAAACTGTACATATATCTTCTTATTTAAGCTCTGCACTTCCTCATGAGGTTAGATATGGGTTTAAATTAACCTTGTTCCTGGGAGAAGCCCGGGGCGCTGAGATTCAGCGTGCTTCTCCATAGGCATCGGTCTCCTCTGCCATAGAAGCTTGGCTTTTAATGCATTTTCTAGTTTTGGGAGCTCCTTTCCAAAAAACACTCGAGTTTTTCAGCTTGAACTACTCAGCCCAATGGCTATATAGAACCGTTAAGCCAAGCATTTTGCTTGAAAATTCTGACCGTAATGGTAATTCAGAGGATTTAAAATGATACCACGGTAAGCAGCCAGATCAGTAACAGTTTCCCTTAAGCCAAACAAAGAAATTATAGCTGACTAGTTTTGCACAGATGACCAACATTAAAAAAAAAGAAGACAGGCATGTTTGATGCTGGATTTTAAAAGTGAGCTTGAAGAGCTTTCTGGAAAGCAACGTTAGTAGAAAAATGTCTTACTGGTATTCAGGAGAGCCAGACACCTGCCCGCAAATCCTTCCAATTACTGTTTCCATAACTCCTACTTAAAAAGCTATGAATAAAGACAAGCTGCAATTAAAAAGACTGAGCACACCTACAGCTTCTCTGCTAATACTGACAGAGAGAAAATAACAGGGGAGGGAGAGGGGAGCAAAGCACTAAGGTAGTCACTGCCGCTGCAGACAGCTTGGTACCAACACACAGCTTTGTGCGGTACCACCGCCACAATCACTGCTGAGCAATCTTCACCTGTCAAAATACGGGAATTTAATCAACAACTCAACTGCTCTAGAAACAGCTGGTTATTCTTCCTCCTGATTCTTTCTGACAAACAGCAGAATCAATGACAAGGCTCGGGAATACAGACCGACAAGGCAGCCACCTGCACCAGCCAGGGCAGGCGGGAAGGGCAAGTACACGGGCAGCCGCTACACCTTCTTCCTCCTCCAACTTGAATTTTCAATTATATCTCAAAGAGAACTTCAGAGTTTAAATATTTCGTAGCCAACAATTGCCACTTGACAGAAAATACTTTATCCTAGTCTCTGGTGGTGGCCTGTACATAGTTATGCACTATTAACCTATTTCCAGCTACACACTAAAGCAAGGTTTTCCCACCACCTGAAGCCCAGTTGTGGCTGAAGAAATAAAGATGAAGTTGTAAATCTCTGCAGGCATGGAAATGCCCAACAGACAATACCTCGTTTTCAGGATTACTTCCAGTATGCTGATGGCAAAGCCCAGACAATCCTCACGCAGAACCTGGTAACATGGGGAGATCGTTTTGCCCCAGCCCCTAAGAAGAATAAACATGTTTTCCCCAGCAGATAACACTTGAGAATAGGAATTTCAGAGTCTGATTTGTTCTTATATAAGTGGCACAGGGACACGATGTGGTTCACACATCCACAAGAAGGCAGTGGCATACTTCTGGGGACATGGAGGGAAAGGCTGACAGCAGTACCCTCAGGTAAGCAGTTTTCCACCCAGCGTGAGCATTTAAATCCCTTGCACGCAGATTTCTATCTGAACGATAAGAGAAAAAATGTTGTAGTAGTGCAACTTTTGCAAAAACATGGTGAGAACTGAATGCTTTAAACCTGGGTCAACACTGCAACAAAAAACCCCTATCTTGGTCTTCCACGATGTCTTTCACTAGTCTTGAAAAGTTCTTGCTCAGGGTGAGAATTAACTCTTCTGGGTGAAAAAACTTGTCAATCTCCATACAAAAGGAAAAGAAAACTTACAAAATAATTTATCTGTGTCTTTTAGGATTACTGTACAATACAGGAGTAGAGAAGGGGCTGGAGATATGATTGTCCCATGACAATTTTCAGTGAAAGATAAAACCCAGAATACCAGAGGTATTAGATGCAAACAGATCTCCAGAAATAAATCAGGTATTCCCAAGTAACAGTGAGAGGCAGGAGCACCTCGGTAGGTGTGCATGAAGAATACCTGGCACAGTAGCAACTGATACTACCTCTTATGAGACACGTATTACTTATTATATTTTTTTTAAGTGAAAATTAAACCTTAGCAAAACAGTTTCAGTGGTATCGTTCGGATAAAAGTCCAAAAGTGACACGGCAAGAGCTTGAGGCACCTAAAACATGAGTGCAGATGGAGAAGGAACTCAAGAGCAAAATCTCTTCCAGCGACTATTCAGCATTCAGATGCAATCCTTAGGGGTTTTCCAACCGCCCCAATAAACGGAAAGTTATTGTACACAGTTTTCACATTTGAACTCAGATGGGGCAATAAGGAAGAGACAGGATTTACACAGTGAGAGCAAGATCACAGAATCATCGAACAGTTTTGGTTGGAAGGGATTGGTAAACATCATTTAACGATTTTTTTTTTTCCCTTTGTGTACAATGTACATTTTGAAAATCTGCAGCTCATGGTGAGTGCTAGGCTTGGCACCAACTCTGGTGGTTCCCTGCTCTTTGCCCAGACAATCATGGCAATATATTACCTCCATCCTCATTGCCCTCCAAAACAAGAAGCAAGGACAGAAAAGCCTTACAGCAAATTAAGAACTACCACGTCCAGACAATTTTCATTTAATCACAGGCCAAGCATTCCAAAAGCAACATTGTCAGGCTTCCTGAAGCCCACAAAATTGAATTTAGCAAATTTGGGTTTACACGTCTAACTATAACATAGCATCTCCCAGATTACCCGAGGCAACCAGATTAACAAGGATGTTAATAACTTTAATTTTCATCTGTTTCTGCACAAGAAACTTCTCCTGGTTTAACTCATCCTTTTTCCAATGCAAACCCTAAAACAATTAACTCCAAAATAAAGCACTCATGAAGTATTACCCATAACTAAGGTGGTGTGACTGTACTGCAAAGAACCCCCACATAGAGAAGCCTATCGGTCCTCACACCTCTCAAGCTGCTGAAGCACTGACGTTTATTTCACTGTTGCTTGCGTTTAGCAGGGAATAACACAAGGTTCACTACCACAACGCACAGTGGACAATACAAGTAAGTGTCCATCTAACCCTTCTCTGCGAGAAAGTGCTTTGCATCACATCTGTATTACAAAGCAAAAGATTTTTGGTACTTTTTAGGTATTACTAAATTGAAGTCTATCAGAACTCAGGAAGCAGATGAATAGTTGGTGAATTATAACATGCATCAGTTGACAGGGGGGAATCAGAAAAAAAAAAAAAAAAGAACAACCCCAAAACACCCTCCTTACAAATTCTTAACAAATTCTGTAAGGAGTTTTCTGCTAGATTCTTGCTTTCCACTGAGCTGAAGCCTCTCACAGCCTCCAGAGTCAGTGATGCTTTGCAGAAAGATGACACATAAATGCAAGATTAACGTAGGTCAACCTGAGCTATCATGGACCTGCTCCTCAAAACCAATCCCCAGGCCCAGCTCAACCTGAGAGCAGGCCTAGAAGCTAGCAAAAAATCTCTGTATTCTCTTCCCTACAGGACCAGTGAGATTATCAAGCTAAGTCCTGGGAGCAGCTCTTACCATAAGCAGCCAAAGAAAGGCACAAACCTGCGAGGAAGTTACGCTTGCAGGCGGATGGAACAGCTTGGCTGACTCTCAAAAGAGTAACTTTTATAAATAAAAAAGTTCCCACTGTGCCAGAGCGGCTGCCAATTCTTCAGGCAAATTGAATGAGAAATGAAGGTGAATAATAGTTTAATATCAGGAAATCTCAGGACCTATTCTGAAGTCTTCACCGTACTGCATACGCTTTCCTGTGCTAGATGCGCTATGTTTCTCCAAAAAGAAAAAGCACAGGCAAAAAAGGTAATTTGTTCCGTATCGGTTATGTTTGTTACACTTTAGAGCCCAAGACTTGCAAACCTAGCATTTTGCAGGCAACCACCAAGTTGATAAGAGACATGCAATAGCCACAAGGGAGCCTCTACACCAAACCCAACTCAAACCGCTGCAAGAAAGGCTGTTTTGCTCTGAGTAAGCTCCCAGGCCTGTTACCACAAGCAGATTCACACATTTGCAAGTAATTTAAGACATATAAGGCTTCTGCCCATCTGAACTTGCAAAGCTGCTTCTCAGAGTCCAAGTGAATCTACCCCATTTCAGCGATGACGGTCCTACATCCTCACGTAACCAACGCCTACTGCACAAGACAACGGTCTTCAGAAAGCCACGTTGTTCCACTTGTTCTTGCAATGCAAAACTGGGAAGAAAATGTATTATTAACGCATATATTCTTCTCTCGTGCTTTCCAGTGAACTGTCCTTGTCTGATCGCAGCCTCCCCGTTCCCAAAGAAGCGCCAAGCGAGGATAACCTGCTGAACACAGCACCCGCAGCAGTAGGCGGATGAGAGCTCCACAGCTACATAAATAAAAATTGCTTCTGCAAACCGAGACTAATTGTGGCTTGCTTCTAGTGAAGGGGGAGGTGGGTGCAACACGATTTGTCCGGTCTAAGGGGACAAACGCTAACTCTGCTATTTTCAGCTCAGCAAGTTATCACAAGTGCTCAGCTCGACTTCAGAACTGGAGGAAGAGATTCTGCATGGAAGTACCTGGAATAGCAGGTTTCCCTACACACAGCTTCAAAACCAGAGCAGACAACCGCACAGACCCGGCGGTAACTTTGCTGACTTTTTGCAGTAAGATACCCTCTAAAACACCCAGGTAGTTTCCCACACGTTTCTGGAAGATTGCCTCCTTCGATGACTCTGCTGTGCAGGGGGAAACCTGGTCAGAACAAGCAAGATCTTACTAACGCAGGTGGGGCTCACCATTAGAAGCCAGTTCTTACTGCCCTTTGAGATAAGCAAATCGGAGTTAATCCATCAATTCTTCGAACTGAAGACTTGATCCTTCTTCCTCATCTTCTATTTAAAGTTTTGGTGGAAGCAGGATTAGCAGAGTGAGGCTTTACACTGTAAAGACAGGAGAGCCAGGGAAGGTGCACGGCATTCAGGCTAAGGCATTGATACACAGTTTGCTGAAATGCTGAACTCTTATTATAAGGCAGGCCTACAGCGTCTTTAAAAAAAAAAAAAAAAAAACCAAAAACAAGAAGTATGGTCTATGCAAGAACACTCCTGAATTTGAAAGTCATTCATGCTGGTTCTTCAGAAGTGTTTCCTTTTAATTAGGCTCATTAAGAGTCTCTACGCTGATTTGAGCTACAATTTTTCACAAAACTGATTTTGTTACTATGCTGCCCCAACCTATGAGCACAACATTTCCAGCAGATTCACCTCCAGCCCCCTTTGCTGGTGCAGTTTAGCGCCTGCTGGACCACAGTCCTGTGGTCAGGACTGACCACACACTGACCACCGTCTTGACCAGAGCCAGCTCGCAGGGGTCCAGGGGACAACATGCTTCGGGGAACCAAGCAAGCAGAGAGCTGGCTCCGTCTGCAACCAAACCGTTTGGTTATTAACTCTTTGAATTGACTTACACAGCTAAAAGTCATTTTTCCTCCACTTTAAAATAGACCCAGTTTTGTTGACAGTTCGATGTTTCAACATAATTCTCTTACAAAGCTTAAGTCTTAGTTGCGTTTTGGAGAAGAAAAGGGCTTTTGAGCACTTATTTGCTTCATTTTTTCCATTTCAAATTTGCTCAGTTTGCACAAAAGATCTTTTTCTTAATTGCCAGCACTAGAAACAAGCTGCAATCTGAAAATCAAGTGGGGTTTTATTGTACCTTATACAGCTTGTGCCAAAATGCGTTACTAAATCAGCTGTTACAATCATTGGTAATAGGGAAAGTTGGCCCAAAAAGGCTGAAGAGGAAAGATAAGATGTTTTGTGACATCAAAATAAGCAGATGCCTCAAGGACAAAGGTATAACCTCACTTTTTGACCAGACCTTTACGAAATTAATCATCTATTACCTGTTAGATCAAAGCTGCTTTCTAAATATAAGTCATACAGCAGCATTTAATGAAAAACTAAATTTTAAGTGATGACAAGCATTAATAAATATGCTAATTTCTTCATTTAGTTGGCATTTGTAACACTAGTATGAAGAAATACATTACTTCACGGAACACTGCAGTTCCTCCAGGGAAATATTTGAAGCAGCTCATCTTGCCTGTTTTCACAGCAGCCAGTTTTGGAGAAACCAGGCTGTAAATGCACTCAAATGACTCCCGACGAGGGACGACGAGCATCAACATCACAAAATTAAAACCTCTTCTCTTTAAAGTGAGACAAAGGAGCCATTTGACAGCAGGTTGCAGTAGCTCTCTTCCTCCAGAGGGAACCGCTCTGCCGGCAGCAGCCATTGCAAGGTAGACAGTGCCGGAGCTTTAAACAGATGCCAGGGATTTCCCAGCCTAACACATATTAGCACTTAGTATTTGCAAGCCTGATCTCCAGCACCAAGCAGTTAATTTGCACGTTAATTAGAAACAGGTCACCAGAAAATTGCACCAGACAACCTTTCTATATTGACCAGAAAGGACAAGGAAGCATTTCCATAAAATCTAGATCCCTTTTAAGCACATTTCCATGTGTCTGTGAGCCACCCAGAAGCTGACTGTAAATCAAGGTGCTCCTTTTGTTGAGCGAGCGCATCCATTTCAATACATGCATATCTCGGAGTGCTAAAACTGGTTTGAGATCAGACATCTTTTGAGACTTGCAAAACAAATCAGCAAGTCTAAGCAGCGCTAGAAAAAATAACGGCAAATGAGTCTAACCAGAAAGTCTCCTTTTACCGCAGTACAAAATTAAAGAGAATTACGTCCCAGAAAAGCGTAGGTAAACTATACCAGAGAGAATGCCCAGCAACTGGTTAAATCTGCGCAGCTCTGAAGTCTGATGCTCACCCAGTTCCCTCGCTGGTCACATTCACCAGCAATGGGAGGATTATGAAGAGAGGAGGCAGCAAGGAAAGAAGGTGTCATGGACATTTTAACTACCTGGAAATGCAGTCTGTAGCTTCCTTTCTCTTTGAACCTTCTTTTATACACTAATACTTACAGTATTATGCTTAAATCAAATGCCCCTTCAGCTTAGTTTTAGGGGGTCTTATGCTGCCATGTCTAATAAAACTGAATTATTGCTGCTGTTTCTCATACATGAGACTCACGGGCACCTCAGCCTTTGAGAATTCATTTTGTTTTCTCCAGAACCTCCAAGATTGATCACTTGAAGTTATTAGACAATAACCGCATGGTTTGAAAACAGAGAGCAATACTATTACAAGGCTATACCTTAGTTTAACACTACATTGCAATAACAACAGAAAATTGAAAATACAAAGTTGTAGGCAATGGACTTGATTTAAGACTTCCAGACATTGAGCTTCACATACATTTTTCATGTTTATAATCTGAGCTCTTTTAGGCGAGAGAGACTTGTTTAAGAAGTCTTGCCCAGCTCCTTGTCAATTTTGCCTGTAGGACTTGCTAGATCTTGCCTCCACTCTGGAAACCAAACCAGTTGAAGCGTGGCAGTTCAACTTGGGCTTAAGGATCCGCCCTGCTCCACTCTTTACACATCTCCTATCAATCTCCAGCTCTTCGTTCACACCAGCACCCTCAGTGCCAAATACCACCTTTTCAGGAGCTGCACTGCTCAAGTTAATGGCTGATCAAAGGTTTGGGTCCAGCCCGCAACCCCCAGTTCAATCGGGAATTCAGTCCACAGCTCGGTCCTGCCAGCAACTCAACCGGCATAACGCAGCACACAGCAACAGGCTGTGGCACAGGAGGCTCCTCGTCAACCAGCAGCACCACCAAAGAAAGCAATTCATGTCAGCGCACTCTAGTTGAATGAACTAAAGCTCCAAAGATGTGGTCCAGGATATCCTTGCAGGAGAACGTAAAGCCGCTGAGAGGTCAAGAAAAGGATTTTATATCAGATCAGCTGGCTGCAAGGTTCTCTTTGATTTTTAAGCAGCAACAGCTTTTGAACTACTCGCAGACAGCCTGCAAAGGAGCCTGCGTACCGCAACACATCCAGCCATCCGATTTTAACACAGAATTAAGCAGATTTCTGAATGCAGCCATCAATATATCAAGCTGTGGACCACCAGCTGTGTTGCCTCTTTAATAACACTTTCATCAATGAATACAATTGCAAGTAGCTGACTCATTAAAAAAAACGCATTTGTTTCAAGTACCTAAGAGGTTGAGGAAAACTTAAAATTCAATTATGTTCTTAGCCAGGGAACTACACAAAATTAAGCACTAAAGGATGAAAACCCTGTACCATTGCTGTGTTAACTCCTCACACCTAAGAAGTCTGAATGGCTACGGCCTTTTCTACACGTTTCTTAGCCCGGCATCAACCGGACACCCGATTTTTCACCAGCACAGCTGTGCCACTGGAAATCCAAGCAGACACCAAATGACACAGGGAGAAAATCCTTCAGCCAGTACACGGGATCTGGACTAGGAATTCACTGCAGCAAAACTACAGAACGTGTTTGCCTATTCTCAAAAGATTTGCTGGTATATTTGAAGGTTTTTTGTAAGATCCACAGCTGTACAGCGGTTTCTTTCCCTTCAGCACAGCCAGGAAAACCTAGATGAAAAGGGTATTAACAAAAAAAATAACCAGTAAGCCCAGCAGTTAGAAACCCTGTCCGTATTTAATCCCCACCTTCTTGCAAGACACTAACTGTAAGATTGCAGGGAAGAATCACTGTGATTACAATCATTTATTTCAGTAAAGGCTCTGTAAAGGCCCAGACCCAGACTGCCTATGCCTTGTACGAGCACAGAAAGCACCCAAGAGTGATAACTGGCAAATAATTATTTGTTAGACTTCTGCATATAAAAAAAGCTGTCTTCACTGACCTGCTGTTAAGGTTAGATCTCATCCTTTTATATCCACCGCTGGATGAACAGTTTCACTCCAGCTGATATCCCTTGCCCATCCCTGTCGTTTTGTATCACTGCCTCAGGTCCTTTTTAGTACAGGAATGTGAGCCATCATCTGAAGCCGCTCCTCAGAGCACACAGCACTGACTTGCTAGTTAATTTTATCTCCAGTCATGCTTGAACAATCCCTTGATAACATAACAGGGATTTTTTTCCTTTTTTAAACGAGAGCTGTATCAACAATGAAACAAAGCAGACAAGAGTTAGGCACAAAAGCAACAACATTAAATGGAAGATAAGAGAACACGGAAAGCGAACTCTACGATTACACTAAGGCATGACATTCCAACTTTCCCACTTATTTCTGAAGGAATACAGAGAACAAAGTTTGTTGATTGTTTTTCAGTCCTGTGATCTTTCTGAAACCTTCAAGGAAACAGCATGCTAACACACCATGACACAACTGCTGCTGTCAGACAGCACAGGATGGAGGATCTCAAATTTATGAAAGGGGTGTGTTCAGTTTTCTGTAAGAGAGGGAAGAGCTGGATTCTGCCTCAGAAAGTCCCATGATTTCTATGTTATCGCTTAACCCCGTTTGCTAACTGCCTGCTCAGGGGAATTCTCTCTTACAAAGTTCAAGACTCAGCTGGGTTGAGGTTTCTCCGGCCGCAAGTGACAACATCCCTCTCGAGGCTTCTATCGAGTTAACAAATTTTTGGGGTCTAATAAAAAAAAGCTTATAAACAGACCGCTCATACCTCAGGAATCAGCTCCTCAAATTGCCTGTTTCAATTCTGAAAAGCTTCCCAGCACAGGATCTGTCCAGTTGGCCCATTAACCACTAAATCATTGCAGTGGGCAGCAGTGAGGGCTTATAATCCTCAGCAAGACCTACAACTTGGGGTTTGCGGGTGTTTTTAAGTTGCACCACCTGATGTTCATTTATACAGAGAATGCTCTACTTGGGATTCCCTTAATGAGACCACTAGGCTCCTAACTTTCTTTTTACAAGGCACATGCTTCTTCTCATACCCCTTTGCAACGAAAGCATAGGAAGAGGGCAAGCCTTTAAGTGATAGAGCACTAATGCATCTAACAGGCTGCTTAAAGCCTTCGTGTGCACAGTCGTTCCCTCGCTATCCGAGTCAAAGCTGGCTGCACAGATACTTCTCCATTGATAAAAATCAGTGCTGCTACCAATGGAGACCAGAAGCTGCAATGGGTTGAATATACACAAGAATAAAAGCCATCTGTCTGACAGACTCGGCATTTCTCACTGAATACTGCAAAGAATTCATGAAAAACTCAAGGAGATGGCGTTGCAGGCTGTTTGCTGAAAGGTTACCTTTCCTCATCTCGGTTAAGCATTCGTTATCCATTTGCACACACACACAGTGAAATATTAACTAGGAACACACAATGCAGTTTTGCTAATTAGCTCAATCAGAAAAGACTAAACATATTCCAACTTCTGTAATATGAACCAATTTAAAGACAGTACTTTATCCCTTAAGGGTAAGGCTGCCCGCCTGATATTTTTATTTAATATTAATGTTGAGTCCACTGAAGTCCATGCACAATATTCTGGAGAAAAACAAGTTTCTGAGATAACGTAAGAGGTGGTCCTTATATAGGTCACTTTAAGAACATACATACACCAGCAAGTATTTACAAGAACTCTTTCCTCTTTTAGGAAACCACATACATCTGTCTCATCTGGTCTACACCAAGCATGTGAGACTGGTTCCAAGCCTAAAGCAAAAACCAGACCACATTAAAGACCAACTAAACCCATGCACTTCAATACGCTTAAAAACTCATGTTCTCTCCTACTATCTGCACTCTCAAGCCTATTTATTCATCTGTACTTCCCATCAAAAATTCACAATTGATACTTTGGAAGTGCTTAAGTCTCAGCTTTAATTTACAGATGGCCTCCAAGTATGTAAAAGCCCTGGTGAACCAGAACTCTACAAACCAAATACCTCCAGTTGTTTTGATTATATGCAGAAGATTTAAAATATATATATATAGCAGGGTTTTTTAAAAAACAATCTGCAAGCAGTTTGAGGTCTCCTGGGTATTGATCAAGAACTTAATAGAGTAATTAGCTAGGGTTCATTAAAACATGCCTCCATTAGCCTCCCTAGATATCTAATCTGAATTCATTTACACAGCTATGTGCCACAGGCGCAAAATTTTAACCCCCTTCAGCCCAGTTTCCCATAATATGGACATTTTCTCCCCATCAAGGCTTCACCAAGTCTTTGCCCTATTTCTATTACATGGAACCAAAGTATTTTCTCCTCTTGACTTTAGTATCAAGCTCCTCCAAAGGGTCTTGACTTGCAACTTCAGCCACCAAGGTTTTACCTGGATGAGCTGACGCTGTCCAAGCCTCTCCAAGGATGAGCGTATCTGGAGCAGGGATCATGGACACACATGAAGCCACACCTAAGTGCCATCATTCACAGCCAAACACGCTGAAACCAGCACCCGTTTTCCCCGTACACTTCTCCACGTTTTGTTCAGCTACTCTGGCAACAGGAGCAGCAGCCTTTAGCAGTGAGGTTAGAACTGTTAGAAACTTATTACTCCCATGTTTAATTTGCTTCTGTGATTCAAATCAGTGCTCACTTCATCTATTGCTTAGACCTACAACTATTACCCATCACTGTGACTTATGTTAATAATATGCAGTGCATAATGATGAGATCATTAATTTACATTTTTTTACCTCCCTATGTGTGTTAGCTCTAACATGCGCTTTTAGAGCATCTTTATCCCACCAGCTCTGAGACTCAACCAGAGCGCTGAGCAGCTGAAGCAGCCTTACCTAGCCAGCCATCACACTGGAGCCTCTCCCAAAAACACTCTTCCGCGGAGTATCACAAAGCATGACAGAATAAAGCGAGGCATGGCTTTTCAGAGAATGCTCTCCCCTGACGTACTCTGCTGAGGTTTTAATGCATCGCAACGACAGCATAAAAAGTGGGACAAGAGCTAGATATCAAGGGTTGGCTGAGGCATGCAAACCTCCAGGGAACGCTGACCTTACAAACAAGGCATTTGTAAAAGCACAAATAACCTCCAGGAAAGGTTTGTTAGACCCTTTTAATCATCTTCCCCTGACACACGACAAACAAAATGCTCGGTTCAGAAAGGAAAACCCTAAAATGTACATATAATTAGCACATACTATTACTGTCATTATTGAATGCCACGGTGCGCAGTGTTAAAGAGGACAAACTCAATTTTCTATCCCTTGGAACACACGCTATCCACTTCTCCCCAAAACCATCCCTGAGACCATCCTTTCTTCACAAACGAGCACTAAGACAGGGAAACACTCTGTAACCAAACAGCTTAGAAACAAATGTGGCACATCAACTGCAGGAAGATCTCAGGCTGCATCGAGTACTTGAAAGCCATACACCTATCATTTTACCCAGAGAAATCACTCCCGGGAGGAAGAGCCAACCACCTCGTCCAGAAAATGTTATGCTGGAACATTTCTGAAGAGTGACCAGATGGGCCAGCTTATTCCATAAACAGAAGAAAAAGAGATTGTTAATAAAGAAATTCAAGGTAATGTTGTTTCCCTTCGGGGAAAAGGGAAATCCTGAATCCTCAGGCAGCAATTCAGCTGTTGACGCACCTCTAGCATGTATTTCCCCACCTGCTGTAGAACTCGCTACTCAGTTGGATGGGCCAACATGTCCCTCCACACCATTCCACAGGCAAAGCCACTGCCTGCCATCAGCGATAGCATTGCCCCAAACTTACAGCATAAACTATTTGAAACACCCACTAAAATCACCATCTGGGACTTGGGTACCTCAACACTAAGTAAATGGTCAAACAAGTCTAAATGAAGTCAACTGGGGAGTGTTTTTAAAAGAAAAAAACAAAACCAACAACAGTTTACTCACAATTTGTTAAACATTTCAGAGAGAAAATTTCAGCTTAGGACAATTTGTAAAAAAATTTCACTAGGACAATTTGTAAAACTTCAAACACCTCAAAAAAATTAGGCTCCAATCACATCAGTAACGAGTAGTCTACTACAAGACATCCATGTAAAGGATATGCATCACTTCAGTTCCGCACTCAACGTAGTTAAGCTTGAACAATGCTGACACATGCTAAGATTTAAAGTTATCAAGCTTAATTTTACATTTAGAGCCCACACACCCTACCCAAGCAACCAAGCTCTGAACACAAAGCAAGCCTGAGGGGCTAGAAGTGCAGTCCCCCTGCTCCCTTCCTCCTGAACTGTTTCAGATTATGTTATGTCATGTTATTCAAATGCAAGTGTGACGAACAGCTCTCCCACTCCACCGGCATCTCTCCAGGGAGCAAGGGTTATTTTGATAACTTCTATCTGTTGTCTTCCTCAATGAGCACTTTTTCCTCAGCAGCGAGCGGCAACTTTCATTGATAAAATGACCCGACTGTGCCCACAGTGTTACAGCCAAGGCAAAGACGGAGCGCTGCAATATTCCCAAAGTCTCGCGCAGTATTCATCACACCCCCATCTCAGGCTCTTACACTCTCGAGAAGACCCTCAGTTTGTTGCAGATGACATGCGATTTCGTAAACACATGCGAGAAACTTAAGAAATATTGTCTAAAGAATTTGAGGACAAGCTGCCTGTGCCCCTTCCCTCCTCCATAGCTGCTCCCAGGGTCTCTGTCGCATTAAAAGGAGGAGTTCCAGCTTGCGTGAAGGATCACTGGCTAGGGCAATTAATCCCCAAATATTTACCAGGCACATGAATATCTAAGAACAAATAAGCTCTTCAGGGCAGTAATATCCTATTCCAGGCCACGCTTCTCTCTGACAACAGCACCAGGCATTTTGCTACAGAAATAGCATATTTCTGTTCTTGCAGTCCTAGAATTCCTTTTGGACTAAACCAAGTTGCAGATCTGCTCCAAAAGGATGAAGCAACATTTCAATCCCACTCAATGTTTTTAAGACTGAGATGCTACAGGCAAACGAAACTCGTCCATATTTTTCACAAAGCGCCTTCCATGGATTAGAGCTAGCAACAGACAGTAAGAAAGGATGTGAAACACCAAGTAACTCAAATCTACATCCAGTGCGCTGCCTTGCCAGTAAATGTTAAACATGTTCTTTTTTCTTTTCTAAAGAAGAACAAACATAGCTATGTCTCATTCACTTAAGAGACTAATTATTTTTAAAAATAAGCAATTTGCTCACCATTAAGAGATGCTACTCATTCCCAAGATTATACAGGCAAAGCTCAAGTGTTATGGAACACATAATGCTGAAAAGCAGAAAGACCCCACACCTCACCTCTGTTCACAGCACGGAGACAGACTCTCTGTTTTACCCACGCTTTCAGCCTGTATACTATTCTACTGTTGCCAAGTACTGTAGCTGAGGAAACCAAAGCAGAGTTATTTTAACCAGCAGCTCCCAAAGTGACGCAGCACCATAACACAGCTCCAGCCCAAAATGTCATCAACCTCGGATACCCGTCGGATTTACAGTACCTTTTTTCCAGCTTGGACAGCCAGACTTGGAAAAAACAAACATGAGCAAGCCAGTAAGACAACAAAAAAAAAACAGACAAGGCTGCAAGTTAAGAGCATATCCATGAGGGTGACTCTACAGGAATGGCAACTGATGTGAAAGAAGTTCTTCTCCCCCTTGCACCAGGGCTGTAGCAGTCCTTAGAACAAGATATGCTTTACTAAGGTGGCCACCGACAACTACCACTTCCTAGAACACCAGAAGAGAAAGGATTTCTATCCAAGTCACCGTTATTCTGAAAGATTCACCTGATGGTGTACCTCTTCCAGGGAAGGGCAGCATCCTTCTACTGTTATCACATCCAACCAAAAAGCATGAAAGCTTTAAGATAAGTGCTTCCAGGGGCAAAATCCCAGCAGTACACCACGAAATGCAAGAAGAGGTTCCAACAGAAATCTCTTATTTGCTTCTCTATGAAATCAATCGTTTGAATGCATAGCTACTGTGTATTCACTGTCATCGGGCCAATTCCATGACCTTATCAGTATCACGGAAGATTACAGTCTATTTCTAGAAAAACGAGTACTTTCCACACAAGAGGAAGCTAGAATAAGAGCTCCTGCACCTTGACCTGGAAAGACTTAACTAAGATGATTTGGCTGGCATAGTTGTGGTTTGACATTTGAATAATAAGGGATATGAAAAATTCCATGTTGAAAAAAACCCAACAAAACGAACCAAGAAGTGCGTCCACCTTGACTATTAGTGATGGCTACACACTCAGATGCTCAACACAAGCCTAGTGCGCTAGTATCCCGAGTATCCCAGCAGAAGTTAAGAGTCCCAGCTGGGAATGAGTGGCAAAGAGCACTGCCTGCCTGAGACTGGATCCTCTCGACTTCTGCACATCAGCTTCTAGAAACAGAGAGATAACAACCCCAACGTCGTGGTTGTCCTTCCCTTCGTTTCCAGATGGCTTCGTGACTGGGAAAAGTTGCTGTGCTGTTCAATTCTCCACCTTCCTCAATCCCTTCCTATAAAGATGCTGATCCATGGACAACCCACGCGGCTCACATGTCCATGTGGTTTCAGATTCACCACTGCACAGATGGAATCTCACTACTGAAGTCCTGGATTCAAATCTGATTGCGTAGTAAAATATACCCACAAATAAATAGTGCTACCAAGGGATAGGACCCAAACTGATGAACTTCTAATAGAGGGCAAAACAAAACAACAAGCTCTGTAAATACGGAAGCAAACAGCACCGTACTCGCACTGCCCAAATTTTACTCATGTGCAATGTTTTGACAGCTCCGAGGTATTAATTTAGATACCTTTCAAGGATAACCTCTCGATTCATTTTATTCTATGGCTTTTAATGCTAACAAAAAGCGTGCAACATACAAACAAAGAAGTTACAGAAAGCCATGCCAGACCCCAAAAGTGCTGTTCAGAAGTACTCTCAGCAACATGGTTCCCAAGGTAGCGAATTGTAATATTAACCGGCCTCCGCAAGTTTATTTTAAATGATTCCCCACGTTCAGTTGGGAAAGACTCTTCTGGCCCAATTTAAGATCAGAACAATCAAGGTATATGAAATAATACTCTGCCTTAAACTTGAGGCAATAAAGTTCAAGATATATAGGTTTTCAAACATTTTAATATCTAACAGGCTATAAGCTATTCTGCTACCTTGCTTTTAACATCTTCCTTTTTTACCATTCTGCTCAAATGGCTCAATATTAGGTTCACAAAGGGGCTTTCCACTCCCCCACGCCAAAACTTTGATCTCCAAAACACAATCCCAGTTCCAAATTAGTGGTCCCACTAGGTAATGCAGAAGAGATCAAACTCCAATCTCCCAACAGACCAAAGATCATTTCAGGATGGCAACAACACGCTGCCATGTTATTTAAAGTTATCCACGATGTACAGCTCTAAGCCATAGGAAGGTTTTTGCGTACTTCCATTAGCCCTAAGCCACTTCAGACAACACAATGGATAATACACCTACGATGAGCCAACCATCAGCAGGTAAAGTGACTGGAGCACTAATTCTCATCTTCTCTTTCAACAACACAACAGAGAAATCCAGGTTCAATGCTCCTCCCAACACCACCCAGCCAACCTGAGCTCTCCAGTATTCTTAGAAAGTTTTCAGAAAATGCCTTTCGCAAGTATTCTAAGTTTAAGATACTGTGAACCCTAGTGAGTAAAACAGATATTAGAAGACAACATTTAATAAATAAACTTTGAGGGCATCACAAAGTCATTATGCATTTCACTGGAATGTCACAAGGGAGGAAAGTATTTGGGGAAATTACTTTGGGAAGAGCTGACATACAAAGAGAAGAATTTAAATTCCACGAGCACTCTGCCTAGCAGAACAAGTTTAGACTATGGTTTTATTCTACAGGAGACTGGAAGAGTTCACAAATGCCTGGAGGAGGGGAGGGAAACAAAAGACTCCTGTAGTTTGTGGCTTGTTGTATGCTTTTCTCTTTGTGTAGGCCTTACCAATGAGCTGCTCACAGAAAGGAAGCCAACGTAGCCTCAGAGCACGCGAAAGGGGTGTGATGTGGACAAGCTCAAGCCACGCTGCCGAGTACCTGAGCTAGAACAAACTCCTCGCTACTCCAGGAAGTCTGCCCTATACACAGCTGCTATGTCAGCAGTCAGAGATGGTTCAACGTATGTCCGGTGCCTGCTAAAGCACAATTAAAGCGTCATGAAGCAAAAACAGGAAACACAGCAAGGCTTGCTTTGTGTTCTACAAGGAATGTACAGAATCACATTCCTCCACAACTAGCATTTTGCACATATACATCTAATTAAGGCTATTAACAATAACAGTAGAATGAGCATACACCTTTAGAGCTGTGAATCAGTTGAGGGAAAAGTACGTCCCCTAGTACCACACCTTCCCAGGTGATGCTGTTATCTGTTATCATTGGGATTCCTAGAGACAGGACGAACATTCACCATGGGAGTCCCATTCCAGTTCTCAGTTTCATAAAAATGCAGGGAAGACTTACAGCATAAACTAATGTTTCAGCTTTCTGGTTTTTGGCTTTAAAAAAAATAATGTTGCTTCATACAACTAAACAGAAAACTAGTAAGTGAAGGTGGCTGCTGATTGTTGCCTAGAAGCCTTCAGTTAAAAAAAAAAATAAGCAACATTACAACATTCACAAGATCTTCTGCTGCAGATAGTAACTCAAACAGCTCTTTTTTTTTTTTT
>VYZM01009179.1:212429-235921 GCA_013398915.1 Dromas ardeola
AGAGTGCAGCAACACACACTGGAGACAGTCCAATTATTGCTGTGCTGTCGCAGCTTGTGGAGTTTGACTGAAAAAAAAATTGGCCAAAGATGAAATAAGGGCAGACCTAAAAAGGAAGATGGAGAAAGAAGGGAACTGCTCCAGGCACCAGCGTGTCCCAGTTCCAGCCTACTGCCAGAAAGGTGCTACAGCGATTCCTGTTTTCTGTAAGCAGCACGAGCAGGACAGCAGGGGTTGTGTAGGGTTAATCAGCAGCACATTTGGGAAGCCTCTCTGCAGCACCACTCTCACTGCCACTTGTAGATCTTCACCGTCTTCTCAGTCAGCGTAGCCAGGAGGTGGGTTTGGTTCACTTCCAAGGGGCAGATATCCAGCACGGGCAGGTCAGCCTGCAGCTTCTGCAGCAAGGAGCCGCTGCCAGCATCCCATAGCTGTAGGACAGACACGGTCAAACGCCGCAGGATCCTCCCCTCCCATCCCAAACAGACCTTCCTCTCGCTAGAGGAAAAAACCTTCCTCAAATACTTTCACACCCTGCTCAGATGGTTTCTAACAGACTCACGGCACAGTGTCACCCTGACGGCCCTTCCCTCTCCTCTGACCCCGACTCACGAGCTCTCCCGCAGCCTGCTGTCCACCCTCTGCATCCGAGCTACTTTTTCCTACAAAGGGCAACCCTTCTCCTCACCTTCCCCGTCATTCCTGACGAGCCTGCAGCCACCCCTCACAGCACTTACCACATTAGCTATCCCACCAAGTCTAAGTTACACCAGTCAGCGCCCAGTTGTGCCAGTGTGCCCAACTGCATTCCTCTGGTGGAATCCAGGGGCTCAGTGCCTGCATTCCTCTCGATGGATGTGGCCCACAGGCCTTGGCTAATATTGGGTGTCCCACATTATCAGAGTTACACCTGCTATAGCAAGTACAACACACTGACCTGCACAGGGTAATGTGCGTGACAATTCCCACCAAAACACACTGCTGCTGTGTGACCGATAAGGCTTCTCCCCTAAGAATTGCAATAAAACCCTCCACCACACTGAAAGGAACGAGAGATACCAGGGCAGAATTAGATGCCTCATCACCAGCACACACAAAGACGCTGCCATCCTCCTCTGGGCTCAGAAAAATGGCGTTCTTGGTCAGCAACTTGCAGGTGGGCCCAGCGCTGAAAGTCTGAACCGGGTTAGAAGAACACACCACATCTTCAGAGTCCTCCGTCAGAGGGCTGCTAGTCAGTTCCATCATCACACAACGCACACAGGGGTTATTTTTACCTGCGTGGCAGAAATAAGAAGGCAACCTTTGGAAAGTTTCATTGCAGAGAAGTTTTAACTGTAGGAATACAAGCAACACCACCCTGCAGCTGCCTCCTTTTGCCCTCACCCAATTCTTATCTACATGCAGACGCTCACTGCTGTGGCTAGGGCAGGTACTACGTTCCTGCTGTGCCCTCAGCACCAGAGCCGCTGTTGAACTCAACAAAGAGCAGGCCAACGTGGCCACAAACGCATTGCAGATGCACAGCATTACGTACTGGGCCTGTACGTGGCGAGGCAGTGCCGTGTGTTGATCTCCGTTTGAATATCGATGCATCCTCCAGGTTCCAGCGGCAGGTGATGAGGCCGGTAGGAGTTGCCAGCTTTCTGTTCCCAAAAGCAGGCTCCTTCCAAGGTCCCAGCTAGGATTCCACCGTGAGGCAGTGACGCCGAGGCCATCCGGGGCAGATAGGACAACGATACCATGGGGCATCTGAAAGTGTGATTGGCAAGAGTGAGTCAGTGCTGCCAGCTGCAGCCATGCTGGCCACCTGCCTCACCTCTCTCCAACCACACTGCAACGAAAGGGCCTAAGCAGGCTACAAAATGGTCCTTCAAGGAACCCCAACTTGTCAAGACTAAGTGACATTCAACTGAACTACTGAGCTTTGTGTTTTATAGAAACATCAGACAGCCCACATCAGACGCGTGTAAATCAGCGTTTGATTCCCTGAGTAGAAGACATGGAGGTACCAGTGTCTCACACCTATTGTAATTTTTCCTTTCCAGATTAAATACTAAAACCAGCTCCAAAACAAATACAGTTTTCCTGCTTAGGCTGCACCGGTGGGTCCATTGCTGACCACTGTGTGCCTTGAAAAGATGCAGGTGCCAAGCACTTGTACTAAGTTATACGTATACCGTGCAACCTTATGAGAGACTTCTCACATCTGTGCTAAATTCAAGTTTTTGAACAAGAGATTCTCATAAAACAATTTAAGCTTTTACAATTGCTGTGTGATTAATGGAAGAAGCTATGTTTAGCTTAATGTATATTAGCGAAGTTGAGAGGAATGAAAAAATCCTTATGCCGTACTTGGACTTCTGAGGGACTAGCTCCTGGACGTGAGAGTTGGTGTCCCTCAAATCATATATCATGATAGAGCCGTTGACCAGTCCAGCGTAGATGTAGTTTGTATCATCCAGACACCAGCAGCAGCTCCAGACAGGACGGCCAGCATTGTACGTCTGCACCACAGTATTTGTTGCCAAGCTGCAGAAGAAAAGCAAAGCGTTGGCCCATTGCACAAGCATCTACTGATGAGAAAATAGCATAATTAAGGTAAGCAAATCTATCTTTTTAAAGTCCTTGGACAGAAGCATCTCTCTTTAGACTGAATTCTGAATTAACTCCGCCTTTACTCCAGACATGAATCTGGAAAATCTAGACAAAATAATCCCTTGGATATTGTCAAGTGATTCATAATTCTTCCAGGCCAACGCTTCTTTTTCCAGATTGATCTTTGGAGACTGGGAAAGGAAATTTCAGAGCAGGGTCTCAACTGCCTTACTGGAAAGGAAAGCTAAGTTACTTTTCTGGAAACAATTAGGAGAAGTGACTCTAGTGTAATCCCGTAATATCGCCTATTCCTGAGATCACGGGGCTCATCTCTTCAGATTACATCTCTCATTAATTATTTCCCTCTTTTTACATGAGAGAAGCAGTGCTTATGCCTCAAAAGGATCCAATTTAAGCAAGAGTAAGACAGTGAGTGGGGTAAAGACAGTTAAAAGCAGATTTATAGTATTAATTCTTTAGAAACTCGATTTGTGGAAGGAAGAAGAGGGGAGTACATAGAGGGGCGCAACCCAGAATGGCAGATGAAGTTGGTGTCAGATTGGAATGTATTTGCCGAGGGCAGCGTTGTCAACATGGGCTCAGCATGTTGAGAACAGCGCGAGACAGAGGACAGCACGTGTGAGAGGAACTCTCGATATTCTTTACAACACACGGGTTTCTCCCTGGGGAAGGTGATTATGCTCAGAACTCCCAAGAAGTGAGTAATTGCTCCCAGGTAAGTGTAAGGGGAACAACCACAAAGATAAACCTGGCTGGGGAAAACTAATTGAAAGTCTGAAATCAGAACAGTGACTGGTTCAAACCAACAGAAGAAAACACCCAAAGTCACGGTGCTATTTTAAACACTTGCAAGCCAGAACAGGAGACAACCTGGGTAACTCCTTTTGGTAGGATGACTATGAAATCAGTAACTAGAGAAGATAGATGACTGAAAAGGGACTTTTTCTTTCAGAGGGAGACTGAAAGATGTATGAAGATGCTGCTGAAGCAAACACTTAACTCCAAGACATTCTGGGATCAAGCACAAAAGCAAGAGGATCACAAGTTCCAAAGCAGCCACCCAGGCAGGTACGGGAGTCAAGTGTCTGAGCCGATACTGTGATGAGAAGCCGCTTTCCAGATTAAGCCACAAAAAGAATATCAACCTCATCGGTTAGCAATCTGACACGCTGACTTCAGTGGAGACAGTTTTGTTTACTTTTAACTACTCTATCAAATATTTCAACATGATAATAGGAAAGCAACATTCTTTACATTTTTGTTGCAGGATTAAGTTCTCTTCGTTGCTTCACTCGTGGGAAAGAATTGGGACTAATCAGTCATGCAACAGACAGATATCCTGCCTAACCCTATATTGACAGACAGGTATGCATAAAGGTGTTAATATAACTCAATAAGAATCAAATCAGCCAACAAAGTTTTGAAGCAGCTTAAGGTTAAAGATGGAAGAGCAGCAGAGTAGCAAGAAAACACTCATAGGCTGTAAATTCTAACAGGACTGGACATATTTTTCTCTCAGCTTCTGCATGATTAGCCTCCAAAGTGCTGCTCCCAAGTCTCTGCTAGCTCTAGAGAACCTGTGTTCCTCTAGCAGGTGCTCAACGATGCTGCCTACGCATTTCATATCCCAGATGAATTCCATGCTCTGCAAGAAGTTTAAAAGCCAACATTAGGGCAGGGAAGAAAGCGCCCATCCTAAACACTCCTTGTTCCTGCTTTATGCCATTCAAGTTCCCATGCTTCACATTTCCCTGCAGTAACAGAAAACCACACGGACAATACATTTCACATCAATACATCATGCTACATTTTTTTTCCTCAACACAACTTTGTCAAACTGTGTTGAATTACTTGTTTTCCATTGAATTCTCCACCGGAAAATTATCAGACAGAGGTAGCTCCACAACACCTCCATGTAAAAGATCTGAAAGCACGAAGTTTCTCTCTGTTAGCTCCCACATGCAGGAATATGCAGACCAGATCTCATCTTAGCAGCACCTTTCGGAAAGCAGAATAACAAGTGCTACGAGACAGAACAAAATCCAGCCCAGCCTCTTGCACACAGCAAAACTCTGCTGGGACAGGCTGCTCCCCCCAGCAGGGCTCACCTGGTAAGTTTGAGAGTGTTGTCCAGAGCAGCAGAGAGCAGCAAACCATCCGCTCGACGGCCAAAAGCCAGTCCCCGAATCTGTTTGCTATGGATGGGGATGTACTGACTGCTCTTCAGGTTGGCCACGCTCAACATCTTAACACCACAACCTGTCACAGAAGAAGGATAAAGCAGGTTATCGCAAAGCAGCATACGTGCAGAACTAGCAATTCTACTCCAGAACTACTGTGTCTGTAATAAAGCCTGTGGTGGGATGAACACATAAAAGTTATTTGCTGTTCTGGATAAAAACCACCACAAATCATTCTTTAGTTCAAATGGCAACAGGGCTAAATCCCTAAGGATCCCAGCTAGCAAGAGCAAACTCACTATCAGCGTTACAGTTCTTGTAACAAAAGAGCCTGCTGCTCTTTAGCCGGTTTCTTCAAAGACATTCTTGCCTAGATAAAACCAGGCACAGCAGGATTACACGGCTATTTAAGAGAACAAGTGTCACTGCCAAGAATGCTTACAGGTGAACTCAACCTGTGTGCTACAAGAGCCACCACAAAGCCTACATTCAGAGATTCATTCCCTGGCTCCAACAGCCAGAAAAATAAGGTCAATTGAATTCAGAAAACAATTTTGTTCTGCGTAGATAAGGCATATTAATCTCCAAACCATTAACCAAATAAAGTAAGTTTCATCATGCAGAAAGCATTAAAGTACTTTGCAAATAAACTCTCAGACTCCTAATGCTACATCTACTTCACTGAAAAAAGCAAGTTGGCGCTGATCCAGATGTCAGGTCACTTGCCCCGGGCCACAACAGTGAGACAGAAACAGGGCTGTCCATGACTTCTTGGCTTCCGATTTCCTCACTGGGAAATAGTGCTCCTATTATTCATATCAGAATTCTTTTGCTTTTGGTTTTCCCCTTTTTTTTTTTGTTTTGTTAAAGAGTATTGACAAATCAGCTGCATGTGGATCAATCTACCTACAATCTGGAGAGCAATGTTTCTCACTCAAGCACTGGAAGCTTCTCTGCAGGCCCTTGTGCACTGGCCCCTTGTTCTTTCAGAAGACCCACCTTTTTGCAAAGGGTCATCTTCATCAAGGAGCACCAGACGCACCTGTTACCTTCTTGTGGATGTGACACTTCGGTAGAAGAGCCAGAGACCTGCTGCTAGGATTCTGCCAGAGAAGCGATGGGGGAAACAAGCTACTTGGCTAGGCAGAAGCTACCAATGCGGGGGCCAGATGATCTACAGGGTGTCTTGTGAGTATTCCCAGTTTACAAGGCACGTACAGAGGTCAAGCAAGAGAAGAGGGGAGCAGGGAGGAAGCAGAAAACACATTTAACTTTCCCCATGAACCCCCAAATCTTGACTTGCTTAATTACCAGGAATAAAAGTAGACTGTGGAGAAGGCTGTGATACCACGAGACAACTCAGCGAATCGCAGTATGCCATTACTCTGCAGTTCCCAGTCTGAGACACCACAAAAACCTTTTCCAGGTGGTACTTGCGCTGGCTTTGGCTGGAGGGGAGACTGCCCGGGAAGCAGGTGCGGGAGCTGCCAGGCTGCTGAGAAGCGCTCACATTGTGCTGGGCCACCAGAGCCTTCAGCTCCTGCAAGGAAAAAGACCCAAAGAGCTTTAATGTGCCACTGGCGATGTCACCTTCTGTGCTGTCTGTTCCAGATGCTCCAACTGGACTTGTTCTCAGATAAAGAGGGGGAATATGGGCCAACTTCCAGGCCGTTCCTGAAATGCTGTATTTCCAAGTCCATTGACTATGACAGTGAGCAACAAAAGCATTCAAAAGCTATGAAAGTTCTGGCAGAATGTATTCAAAGTCTGTTATTGTATATATTAGACCCTGTGAGAGAGAAGGCTCTCGGGCAACACATAAAAGCCAACAACAATTATTACCAGATCAATGCCGTTTAGAAAAGAATGAACTGCCAAGTATTACATGCAGCTAAACCACAAGAGAAAGTCAATTAGAACCATTTTCCAGAATTTCCAGAATACCCCATAAAAAAATAAAAGCACAAATTTCAACATAAAGGGTGTTGCAGGAAACAAGTCAGTCTATTTAATGAAGATGACCCTGTTCTTGTAAACCCTGGGCAGCAAATTCCAGGAACGACACAAGTCTCAAGAGCTCCAGCCCTGTTTTCCGCCACCTCCTCCCCCCTCTCTTCCTCCACCTCAACTGATGAGTGCTCACGGATGCTCAGCAGAGACGTGGACAAGGACAGCTTCCATCAGCAACAAGGTATTTCTAGAATTCCTCTTTCCACAGAGATCTTCAGGGGTGAGGTGGGTCCGCAAGTAGTGGCACTGGCATATCATCAGTCAACTAAAAATGCCCCCCAAAAAAGCATTTTGACCAACTTGTTGTAATCCAAGGGCAGAACTAGATAGTACAGAACCCCAGAGACAGTCGAGGGAGCGTATATATTAAGAAAAATCACTACTTGCTTTCTGCTGTCTGAGCAACATAGATTATGCTTCAAATACTATGTAATTTTTAAACAATTGAGGGCCACAAGAGTGATATTATGAATATATTAGTAGATTGCAAGCTATCTTCAATATTGAACCAGCCACTACCACTTAACTCGCATCTAAGCGAAGGCAGCAGTTCTCCAAGAGGCAAGATCAAAGATCAAGCTCTACATTAATAGTTATCATCAAGACCTATAACTTTTGGAAACTGCTCAAGAGGAGAGCAATGGTGATATTTTACAGAGGTCTGATCTGTTTTGCATCAAGCGCATTGCAAATTCCCCAAGGGAATAAAAATCAAAGCTGAAGACTCAAGATGATCCCATTAGAGCAAGCAAAGACAAAACAACTTGGGGAGGAAGAAGAGGGGGGGGTTGTGCGAGAATGCTTACCATGGAAGCTATAGCTCCAGGCTTAGAGTAAGCAGTCAATGAAAACACCAGTAACTTAGAGGAAAGTGACTCTTAAAAAAATTTTAATAAACTCATTATTTCTAAAAGGCCAGAGGATACCACCACCACTGAGGGTCAGAAGACATTAAAATTATTTGTTGCTCTGGGGAGTTTACAAAGTTGCCCTTATCACCTGCATTCAACAGTCAGCTTTTACACAAGTTATTAAAAAGGAAACCAGGCAATTAAAGCTACGAGGACTATTAGTACAATGCTTACATTTAAACACGATGGACAAACCCAGCAGAATCAGAAAGTCTTACTGGAGACACATTACCAAGGTGATTAGAAGAAGTGTTGCACTGCAGAACAAATTCCACTAATTGTGCTCAAAAGGACACTATTCTGGTAGTATAAGCCTGTGCCTTCCTTGAAGAGGTTTGCAGAGTTTTCCTGATGCCTGGTGTTGACTAAGGGCCTCGAGGGCACACTCATCTCTCTGCACATGCTGTGACTGCCTCCTAGATTTCAGCTTGAATGAACAGTCACACAGGTTGGGTGGGGAAAGAAGGATACACAGCAGAAGTCTTCCTGAGGAGTATGTGTGAGAAGTAGAAGCAGGAGATCACAACGAATAGGAAAGGAAAACCACCAGCTACAACAAATGCAGAACTGCTTTCTTTTGAGTATTAGGTTACAGTTTTAATAGCTGATACGAAGCTTTAAAGACAAAGGCAGTTATCAGACGACTGTCGCTCTCTGGCTGCGCTCCCACAGACCTCTTCCAGAAGCCAAGCCTGCTGTCTTCCACCACATGGCCCCAGCCTTGCATTTAAAAGAGAGAAACACATGACTGTGTTTCAGTGCAGCCCTACAGACATTCCACTTTCCTTTGGTTCAGGTTCAAATTCAGTCAAAGGGACACAGAGCGTTTTTAATTGGCTTCGCTATAAGTAACAGCTGAATGCAGTATCAGGGTTTACTTCTAGACCTTCCCCAGACACCAACTGGAGGTGAACACAAAGATCACAAAGAGGGAAGTTTTTTATGCAATAAAACCATTAGCCTAAAACTTTTCTAAAGGAGTTAAATTCACAAATTTTAGTGATATTTTGCCATCCAACTATTTTTGGATGCTGTGAAAGTCCTATTTAAAAAAAAGCCTTTTCCAATACATTGAGCAATATAAACTGACGTCTGCAAGGCTCACAATTACACTTGCTTTCTTCTCCATAGCAGCATGCAATCTCCTGTCATTTCCCAGCCAGTCCTCCCTTTACTGCTCCATACACAAACAGAGCGGCTGTTTCCCACTTGAAAAAAAATGAATCTCCTACCCCAGTTGATCCATGGTATTAATGCCAGAAGCCAGAGATGGTTTGCTTATCATTAGGTAACTTTTATTGAAAATTTTGGCAGATTCAGGAGTACTGCAGGAACTCACATCTGATTCACAAGTTCTTTGTGCTCACAAAGGGAAAATTTTAGGCAAGAGTAAAGCTTCAGTAGCACTACTTCCAAAATTCAAGTCTAAACCTGCCACGCAGTGGCATATAGCTCCACACAGCACACACTGAAGGTTCACATATAGAAACAACACTGTTGAGAGCTGTCTACCAGAGTTTTGTTTATCCCCCTACCCTCTCTCCCCCGTTTCCTCATATATTTTCATATAGCTAAAGACTGAAAAACCATCCCTTTTCTAGCCTCAATCATCTTAAATACTTCTCTAATGAAGTACGGACAAGATTGTTAGTAGACAAGAGCAGGGGAAAAATGCATATGAATATAAAAGGTTATAATTAGTGACATGACTGCTGATGAGGCATGGCTCTCAAGCACATTAGCAACAAAAAAGGGTTCGCACAATGACTTTTGGGGGGTGGTGGGGGGGAAACCAATGGCATATGCTTTCCATAGAACTTCAGACACCAAGGTTTGTATGCAACCAATTTACATCATAACTATTCCAATAAAGTTCATGTAACTTAACTTTGCCATACCAAATGCCCCCCTGAGTGTACAGGCATTTCACACATTACTTTTGTAATCCCACAGCACTTTGTTTTCTATATTGGCTTACCGCTTTGTATGCCAATTAAACACGTTTTCTTGTGCTATCAGTAACATGGCTTGCTGAAAGGACCAGGGCAAGAGACTCAAGATATAACAAGGCAAATTCAGATTGGATGTTAGGAAAAAAAAAAACAAGTCTCAATGAGGATGGTCAAACAACAAGATGGCCAGAGAAGCTGTGTGATCTGCTTGCATACACTCCACAGCTGGTGTGACGGTGCCCTGAGCAACCCAATCCAACGCTGCAGTTACTCAACTAGGGCCCCTTCCAACCTAAACGATTCCATGCAAGTAGTTGCTTTACTAGGTGACCTCTCGTAAGACAAGGAACTCGTTAGACATATGCTCAAAATACAAGCAAACAACTTAAAGACTTATTCCAGACTCCCTGCTGATTTTCTGCTCCCCAGCAAGTTGTTTTATATTCCGTTTATTCATAGTATAAACATGCACCTTAAAATTGCTTCCAGCATTCACATTAACCACTACAGGACAAGTGATGAATGCAGTATAAATACTGAAACAGAGCTTAAAGAACACAGGGTACTTAATCATTATAACATGCAACTTCAATTCAGTTAGACTGGATACTCTATCATTTCAGACCAGAAGAATTGCAGGAAGACATTATAGATCTGCAGTTTTATCCCATTCACATTCTCTTTAAGCCAAAGTTTAAAGTGGACTCATTTTCTTATTAGCTCTGATGAACTTCATGCAGGCATTTAGGCAAGCAATTCATAAAGCCTTATCTTACGTCACACAGGAGACTTCAGCAAAGAGTATGTTGCTTAATGTACAGACATAAATAGCCAAGGCTATAAAAAAAATCCAGAAGTAAAGAAAAGCATAAAATTAAGCGAGTTACTAGACAGTGAGAGATTAGATATCATCTACTTCATACAACAAAACCAGTAGCAAACTGGCTGCGAAATAGGCTATTGGAAAACCCAGCACTGGTGGAACGTGTCAGATAATTCACAGTTGGAAGCACCAGTAAAGTCCAGAATTTATAGGAGTCCTGCAAAAGCAGCTGTGATGGGTTACAAAATATCCCAGTATTGCATGGGCAGGAAAGGAAGCAGTCCTACAGCAACCAGTCATTTGTTTTCAGCAATTTGTATTCTAAGGGGACAGAGGAGCCTCTTAGCAGCTGTTCAACCCATGCACGCAGCCTGTGCCATCGACAGGCCAGCTCTCATGGCACCAAAAGGTGCTTAAGTAGAATGCTGACTGACCTTCACCAAAAAATTAGGGGTTTTTTTGTTGTTCTCTTTTGGTTTTGCAAATAGCCAAGCTATTGTATCACAAGCTACTTCTTAAAGGCTCTTGGCTAACTAGTGATAATAGGTCCATTACGTGTTTACTTGTAGAGATTTTCAAAGCTTATTTTGATGCAGTTAAGGGGAAGATGAGGAAAATAAGTTTGGTGCTGTATTACCTGGCCTTGCTAGGCACCACAAAACCCGAGGAGGAACCTGCAACAACAGCAGCCAAAAAAAAAAAAAACTCCTCTGCTGCTAAGCTGTACTTGCAATTTTGATTACGTCTTAGAAGCACAGGTAGTATACATGAATATGCCAGCCTGGGATGTTTGGAATACTCCTGATGATTTACCAATTGAGTTCACTAAATCTTGCTGCTTGTTAAAACTGGAAGCCTGTCTTCTCTCCTCTAAGGGAACATGCAAAAGGCAGGTTGAAGAGAAAAGGAATCCTCTGTGTGAGACTCACCTGAACTTGCTTGCGGAGTTTGCTGCATTCATCTGTCAAAACTTGCAACTGGAGACGGCTTTGTGCAGATTCCAGCTCTGCCTGTCTCCGCAACATTTGTTCCTTTTCTAAAGAGCTGGAGGAACGAGAGAAAAGCAATCCTTAGGACTAGGTACTGCCTAGGATGCTGCTCTGGGCTGTCTGTTCCTATCCCCAAGACTTCATCCCAACACAGGCCCTATTCAGGTAAATTCAAAAGTAAGAGAAAATCTGGTACCGCACTCATCCAGTACCTTCACCTCGAGATGTTCTCGGTTATGCAATTGTACTGAATGACTCACTCAAGTATTGTTCCATAGAAACAACAGCCTTTCTCCTCACCTTCTCCAAGTATGCTAATTTAGTAGAGGAGAGTGAAAGAGAAATCAGGGTTGTTTTTTCGCCCCTACAGAAACAGTTTAGCAAATTCTATACCATCGACATCCATTGTAATATACCATGTCAGTAATACAGCAATATTGTCAAGCTCATTTCTACTAATTTTGTATTTCAGAAAAACATAGCTGTAGCAGAAGTAGACAGATACAGACAAATTCTCTGTGAATGCCCATATAGAAGCCATACTTAATACCTCGCCTTGAGCCTAAAAGTGCATACACACAATTGAGCAGCAGCAGTTTTCATGCCTTACTTCAATTTCTCTTTCATATATGCTTTACACATGAAGGAATAGTTAGAGGGGGGAAGAAACAACCAGTATTCCTTAAAATTATCTGTACATTTGGTCTATAATGTTGACCACTGCATTCTGCACTTCAAAAGCAGCAATATTCCAGTTATTTCAGTAGTTCACGTGCAGGGAGATCTCCCTTGCCTAAGTACCTTCTAAATATACAGGCCTAGCCATGCATGTTTACCAGGCACAGAATTCTCTCATTTCCCTATAGCATCTTCATGCTTTTTTTTGCTCCATAAGAAACAGGAGAAATGCTGTATTTAGCCATCGCAAACACATTCTTTACACAAACACCCAGAACCTGAAGGCTGGCTTTTTTTTTTTTTTGAATGTGAAGAACAAACCCCAGGATCTTATACCTAATTCAAGGCCATGCGCAAGCAATATCAATGCGTGCATCAGTGTTCGCATTTGTCCTCCACTGGTGGCTGCGTGCCACAAAGCAGCCACTGCCAGCAGCTGAACCGGACTGACAGGCAGTCACTGCTGTCTGCCTCCCGACAGAAACGGGAGGCAGAGGAGGGGTAGGGCAAGCAGGGAACGGCTGCAGCAAGACTCAGACACAAGCTGCAGTTAGACAGCTACCTCTCCATGAGCGATAACAAGATTTAAACACCCAAATGCTTTCTGTGCTTTTGGAAAAAAAAAAAAAAAAAAATCTTATTTTTAGTTTGTTTTGCAGTGTCGATCCAGTAAGAGAAGCATGACGCTTCTAAAGGTACAGTTCAAACACCATCAGGCAGTGGCTATCTGGACAGAAGAGATATTTCCCCTTCGTGACAGTTACTCCTCAATCATTTCAGATCAATAATTACCAGGATAGTGAGGCTTCTGTTGAAAGACTGCATTGAAACGACAGCAGTATAGTTAGAGACATGTGAAGACGACCTCAATTAGATTCTATTCACTACAAGACTCAGGAGAACTCAGATATCTGCAGCCTTTTAATTTCAAAATAGTATCTCTGACAGCATCTTATTGAAAAGAAATAAGTCCCCATTTTCATACCTGCTTTTCCTTTTTTCAATAAAAAGTCTACATTTAAGTTGGAGGGGGAAGTAGAGTCATCATAATGCTTGCTGACCTTTTGTAAGTAAAGCTACATGAAGAGTCTGACAAAGCAAGATGGAAAGTGATTCATATGAGAGATTACTCTGTTTAATGCATGCAGAAAAGATGGCAGAAAAGGTCAGCTACTCACCCCCCCCTTGCATTTCTAACTATGCCTCACTTTTCTCATCTAATGATGAATTAGCAACGTACAGCTTTTTGGCAACAACTCTGCATGTTCTCCCGTGGTGACATTTCAGGATACAGCACAAGATAGCTTTTGCTAGTTCAGTGCTGCAAAGCGCAAACTCAAGAATTTTGTTCCAAAAGAAAATTCTCCTACCAGGTAAGTCACCTGCAACCCAGCAAGGCCTTGGTCTGTTAAGACAGCAACACTCATGATAATCCCCAAGGGAATGCACAAATTACTTTAGACAATACAGGAAATTAAAGCTTGACGCCGAAGCCAGACTGCAGCTTTCAAGGGCATGCAGTCAGTGAGGTCGTATCTTCACGTGGAGACTCCGTACCTTTTCATGCGTTCCTGTTCACTGGTATCCAGCGCTTTCAAAGTGCGAGCGTACAGGATCACAATGTCAGAACGTTTCGCTTTCTTATTGCACTGAAATAAAAGACAAGTTCAGTTCATCTACAAGAATTTATCTATCCAAACTAGGCATCCCTACAAGTTGCTAGGCACTATTTCGAAAAATCCGTACAGCTTTAAAGGGAGGGGCTGTCTACTTGAGAGCAAGTCCACAAAAACACAACCATACCACAGCGTGTCTGCAAGACACTCCCTCATACAGACACCAGAGCTCTAATCAGGACTACAACACTTTAGGTCATGTATCCTATCGCACCTTTAATAACGCATCTCCTTGCTTCCCACTAAATTGGTTTTGCTAAAGCACCAGCGACACAGAATGGTCAGGTAGAGTTCCAGAGACAAGCAAAAAAAAAAAAAGACAGACAAAGAGGAGAAAAAAGATCTAAAACAAACCCCCAGCCCTGCTTCTATTTTAAAAACATCAAGACTGGCTGCTTTGGGAACCCCCAAGTATACTCCCAACTCTTTCTTACTTACTATATTCCTTTGATCAAATCCTATAGACCCAAATTCATAAAAGCATTCCAGTGTCCATATGAAAGACACCGATTTCAGTGATACACAGTGAGTCAGATATTTCAATAATTCTGTGCATCTGGCTGTGACCATTTAGTACGTTAGATTCTCCTTAAAAAGGAGGGATAATACCTCCCCCCGAGTTGGGACCTGGAAGAAATTATGGCATCTGCAAGTTTACTGTTTTGCAAATATGCTTTGTGGAAGAGAAAAGAGGCAGCAAACACTCAGATCAAGTAACCTCCGCTCAACATTAAATTACTATGTGTGCTTGAAATGCGGACATCTCCATTATTTAGTAGCACGAAGATATCACGGGCAACAGTTTCAGATCAGTCAACCCACCCTCCCTTCGTAAAGAACTGCCTTGCAGAGCAGGGAATGTCTAGGACAGCGTTCCTGGCAGCCAGCAGCTGGCACTGGCAGGATCAGGAATGCTGCGATTTCACAGTAACTTGCACTCCAGCCACTTGGTATACATAGCACCGCGCACAGCAACTCTGTGCTATTCAATTAGAGAATGCCCAGTTACAGAGGACAGTGGCTGAAAACGAAGGGGAGGTGATTTATCTGCAAGGTTCTCTCCAGAGCAAAAAGTTCTCCCAGGAAGTCTTCAGTAATTACATCACTGGAAGAAAGAGAGGGAGCAAGCACCCCTTACCAGTTCTTAGGGTTCAAGAAAAAGCAGTCACAAAACGCCAAAGAGTAAAGATGCGGGAAGGTCTCAGAATTCTGCCTAGGCCTGGAGCGGGTGAAGAAAAGCTCAAACAGCATTGACAGGGATAAGAAAAATAAGGTTTGGGCCATTGCTATGGCAACAGTGATTCTTTAGGTTTAATCATGGTGCACATCAACAGAAGTTTCTTGTTGTGAGGAGGGAAGCCTGCACGAAGTCAGGCAAGACTACGGAACCTCTCAAAATGACAAAGCCAAAGAAATCTTGGGCTTCCAGCCATCGACTTGGAAAGTGGCAGAACAGAATCCTATTTACAAGGTACTCATTGACCTATTTTTTTCCTCAACATTCCTTTCTGGAGAAAAGGAGTAAGGAATGGAAGCACATCACAGAGAGGTATAGACCTAATCGAAAGAGATTGGTATTACCCATGGAAACAAAGCTGAAAATGCACCTCAAGAAGCAGATCTACCACTTGCAAGTGGACATTAAAGGATGCAACTTGTTTCTCAGTTTGCTCTCCACAAGCTACCTTAACAACCTGGCCTGCTTAAAGGCTGCAAAATTAGATGCAGCTCAAAATAGAAGATCAACTGACTGAAAACAGTTCTCAAACAGATTTCCTGTCCAATAATGTATTCTTTATGCTTAGTTAATTGCTTCTAGGAATCTGTCTGCCATTCCTGCACTCCGGGACCACAGTGCAGCATTCTGAAACCATTTACAGGTTCAGCACTTGAACTCTCAAACTTCTGAGTCTGCTACTCACGAATGCTCTACTTCAGGGAGAAAAATGGAAGTCAGAATTCTCCCTTTAAAGCAGTGCTAGTTGTTCCTGGCCTAATGACATCAAAATAACAATGTTTTTGTTACTTCTGACAGCAGGCAAAGGTGGATTCTCCATGCCACAAGCAGCTGTAACAGTTACAGTGACCGTGCCTGCAGCAGAATTTACCCATTCCAGTGCACATAAATGTCCGCTTTACCTGTGGGCACTTCCCTGCCTGTCCCTTGAGCCACCTTTCAATGCACGTGTAACCAAATAGGTGTCCACATCGCAACGCTGAGAGACGGTGGTCCCCAGCATTGGTCCACTGCTCAAAGCAGATGGCACAGGTATCCCCTTCCTCCTCATCCAGTGGAGCAGCAGGAACTGATGGCTCCAGTTTCTTTAGTGGAGTTCTCTAGGATTTAAAAAAAACAACCACAAAACAAAACCACACAGCTTTTTTAGACAAATGCGGCATTTACCATATTTAATCTGTCTCCAAAAGCATTTAGGTCACCTCACCTGCTTTTGCTGGACTTCAGCTTCATCATCTTCATGATCTCCATGTTCTGCAGAAGCTTGAGACAAAGCTTGAGGTGGCTCTGCTGGGACCTGACTGGAAACTAAAGAAAGCATTGCTTAAATGAACTGATACATAATGGGGGGAAAAGGAGTTCTCCTTGACTTGATCCAAAATCATTGGGGCATAAGATAAGCAGTGCAACAACGGCACAGGCTTCAGATCAGTGTCCTGGATACTGAAGGTCAGGGAGTCTGTAAGTCCTCCTATTCACCAACGATAGTGCAGAGGAATTTTATGCTTTCGTTTATTGAAAGCAGCAGAATTTCAGCATATTCAGTGAAAAACAAGAGGCCTTTTAAAGACGGAAATTGTTACCAGGATTTTCTGATCTGCTGGAAACAGACATATCTGCATACAGGTCTATAGTTAGGCTGATTTAAGGATACAACCCTGCATCACTATGCCTGGAGAAAGAGACACCAATATGAAGAAGTTATTTTGCCAAGGAATCTAAGCATGCATATTTCATGTGCCAGGAAAGCATCTACCGTATGCTATCTGTCCATTCACCCCGACTTAAGTAGTTCTCCAGCTGGTAGTTATCTGAACTACCAATTCTGCTGGGCCATATGTTTTTGTGGTGGGCCTCTGTTTTCCCTTCTGTTGAAGCACAGGCACAAAGAAATGCTACATTTGGATTATCACCACTAGCATACTACGAAAGAAGCAGAAATCAGTCTTCTCCATCCCCTGACAAAACAAAAGAGTTACTAGTCACATTTAGTATTCGAGGCAGATATTATCAATCCAGTGGAGAGGTACCAACTAGCTAATGTCAATATAGTTTTCAGCCTCTATGGTCCTGGGCTGAACAGAAACCTGTGACTTATATAAGCAAAAAAGGCAAGGGAATTCCAGAAAACCCCAACAGAGAGCATATGGTCACACAATATTAGACAGCACTTAACAGCTTGAGCTCCTGTCACGTGTAAGACTAGCTCAGAGCAAGCAGAATGAATCTGTTCAAGAGACACCTCATAGATGTACCCACAGAAAAAGGTGTCAAGGTGGGCTGGCCAGTCAAAACCAAACCTACGGGCAGAGAGCGAAACATAACGACATTCCTTAGAGACTGAAGCAAAAAAAAAAAAACACTAATATCTTGTTCTCATATTCTCTGGGCACCGATAACCTTGAATAGCAAGTTAACTATTTGTCACTCTTACATAAACTGTGTGTGTTCATCACAATGTCACTGAAGTGCATGGCAGCCTGTGAACATGAGCCTGGATAAAGGATTGAGAGCCAGAAAGAACCGAGGAAAGAGAGACAAACAAAAAGCCCGCTGTCCTAAGTATCTCTACCTCTTCACTTAAGTGTCCCAAGAAGTTACAGGAACGAGAAGAAAACTCTAAACCGAAGCAGACTGACATCACAAATAATTAAAAAACACCAAATCAGATCCTTCTCTGAAAACACTGCTGATCTCCAGAGATGTGACTTGGTATCTTCAATAACACTTCTTGACAATATGAAACAGAGGAAGTACTAATCTCTAAAGTTGAGGTTATTCTGAACATTTTCAGGATTACTTATAAGCAGCAGCCTGCAAATACTAAAAAGATTGTATTTAACATTAGGGTAGCGATCACCCATTGCTGCTACTGCTCTTAGGAACTGCTTGCCAGAAAACCTTGTGGTAGCAACCTGCTCCCGTCAGCTGTGGGTATGATGATCTCTTTGCACCGTCTGTTGTGAAGCTCGAAAGGATTTCCCCACCGAGTTTTGAAACAGCAAGAAGAGTTTCTGAAATCAGTCTCTACACAGCTCAAATATAGCACAAACCTCCTGAGCTGGCTGCTGGAGGTGTCTCCTGGGCTGACGGTAACAGCGGTGCTGCAGCCTCCACCGCTTCCTCCTCCTCAGCAGAAGAGCTGCTGTCAGAGTCGCTCACTTCTATTGTTTCGTCTGAGCTGTGTTCCTGGTTGTCCCTTGCAATACGTGAGGGCTCCAGACGCAGGACTGGTCCTGTAGCTGGTTCTTGGGTCCTGCTGAGTTGAAAGTAACTGTCCAACGCTGCCCTGAGTCCACAAAAGCAAGAAATAAAAGACACAGTTATTTCATGTAAGCTAAAGACTCAGAGTGTTTCTCCATTCTTGTTTGCAGTACAATTCCTAGGCTCTTGACTGCAATAGGAATGTATCAAAGTTATCAAGAAACACCTTCTCTGGTAGAGGGGCAATCCCATCCAATTTCTCACTTTATGAACCATCAGCAGTATCACATCGCAAACATTCATTTTTCTCAGCTCAAAGAAAATCTCCTTCTCGTTACAACAGTTATATTGTCTTCTTTTGGGGTGCGGTGGTAGGGGAGAGAAGAAAAGCGAAGACAACGTAAGTATTGTTCACTAATAGCCTAAGGAACTCCTAATCAGTACCTCCAACTGGAACTCAGACACTGTTCCCAAAGCCACTGGTAATACTAGATGCACAAGGCTTGCATCAGAGTCCCATTCCATCGGCTACTCTGTGCCTAGTTTTTCTGCCTTCCCTCCTCTTTTCTTATGGAACTTCATCCCTGGATAGAAACATCCTCCTCTCTCTCCCCCCATCAGTTCAGCTATCATCTCAATTACCCTTCAGATTCAAAGCAGAAGTTTGTCAGGTTGCCTTTCAGCCTGAGAACTCCAGTGACCTTCACACGCAATCCAAGGGCAAACAGTACAGTTATGTTTAATCATCCAGGAGGAGAGGAGTTCTTGGTCTCATTGAATTTAAAGGCAATGCTCTAGTTAATTATAATTTCACCCTTGACATTTACAAAAACTACAAAGATGAGACAAAAACCAAACAAACCAGAAACAGGGATTTCTTTCTGGCTGGAGAACATCACCCTTTAAACCCATCACAAATACTATTAAACCCAGAATTTTTACTTTCTTTGCCTTGAGGTAACAAAACAAAAAAAAAAACAAAAAAAACACCAAAAAACACACCACAAACAAACACCCTAGAGAAAAATATTACTTTGCATGTTTGTGGAAGTTTCTGCAGCAATTGTCACCAGAAAACTTAATCAGGCAGTCCCCAAATCAAAGGTGAAATGCAAAACAGAGCACAAGCTCCACTGAGCTAAACGCTGGCTGGAACTGTGGAGAGTCAGCACTGCTGCAGGGAGCACCGACAGGAATCTGGCGGAGCAGAGGGAACGGTGTGAGCAGAAGCTCTGCAAACGAGATGGAAAGCATGAGAGGGCTCAGGAGTCAACACCATCACTGCCAACATAAGAAACGGGGGGATTCGCTTAACAAGAGCAAAGATGCTTCCAGAAGAGATCAGAGCTGCGCCATTATCGAGCTGAAACAGTATGTGAGCCTCCCAGAATCTGGCCATAACCACACACCTGGACTGAGCTGGGCTCTACAAGCCAGGAAGCAATGCAGTTTTAAACTGATGCCAGACTTGATAAGAGTGCAGCTCAGACCTAATTTCATTTCTGCTTTACCTGGCACTGACAGTCCTCTGGGAACCACCAATTCTCTGCTGCCTGCGAGCTCTCCTCACTTGTGGACGCTGCGTGACCTGTGGCACAGGCACTGGCCGATACGGATCAAGTGGCCCTTGTAGCCTTTGCAGTCCGTTGAGAGCCGAGGCAGGACTCAGCTGTGGGTCAGGCTCAGCAGCTGCTTCCCTTGTTGCACCAGCATTTGGTATGACAACAGTGTCATCAGCAGGAAGAACTGTAACGCTGCCTCCTCCTTCATCCAGCCCTGGAGCACGGGATGACAGTGCTGCATGACCAGAGGGCTCTGCGGGAAGCATCCTGAGGTTCTCTCCAGAGTAAGCAGGCACAGGCTGGAGATCAACTTCCATCTCTTCTTGAGCCATTTCTGCAACGAGTTGAAGAAAACTAGTATTTATTTGCAAGTCTGCGCCCTACTTCTAGCCTGACAGTGGCAAGAATCAGGTGCAGCAGTCAGTGACTATAAAAGCCTTTAGAATTCAGGCTCAAGAGACAATTTGTCCTTTTGCCTTAGATACACAGCAGAGCTAAACTGTCTGAAATCAATACAGGTATGTGAGCTGGCATAGCAGGCAGCAACCTCCCAGAGTCCAGGACTCCACGTCTTTGGCTCAACAGCAGCTAGCATGAAAGGCACATTGCAAAATCGATTTAAGTAAGCCCTTGGATGAATATGGAAAGTTAGGGATTTCTTGCTGGCATCACTAACTTGCCAGTAAATTCACGTGTATCTTGGAGAAGAGTTTGGAGATATTTGAGAGATTCTCCACGGTGAGCAGCACTGCACAAACACCCACAAATAAAGCCAGACACAAGCTCTACAATGCAGTCCTTTGTCATATCGCTCTCCGGAGGTGGGTTTGTTTTCAAGTTTCTTCAAATAAAATTCCATTACCACTGTGACCCTTTCCCACAGCTCACTTAACAGGCCTTTCAGATACTTTATATTCACCAACACCATGCCAACGCAGGAGGAGTATGACAGCAGAATGCATGACTGAAATGTTATGGGTAGCAAGTCACCTGCAGCACCAGCATTTGTGGATCTATATTCAGCCTGAGATTAGATAAACGTAAGATTTGCACTAAAACCTCACATATGTTATATAAGGATGCCTGCCCTGCAAATGTCTTTAGGATAAAGATTTCAGGCTACCCCCTAAATAGAAGTACAGAGGAGGCAACAGTCTGTGCATTGGTAATTATTATGCAGCTGTCAGCCACCTAATTAGAGCACTTTCATCACCCTGTTCTACCGGCCGCCTTACAACACAAAAAAGTTCAAGATTATTTCTTTAACTGAATAAACACTTGTGCCCAAGAAAAATCATCTTTCTGTCGCAGGATTAAATTCTGCAAGCTGCTGAAGGTCACTCACATTCTCAAAAAATACTTAGGCAATCATAAACCTGAAAGGCCTTGGGAATTGTAGACCTTTAGCATTAGTAAGAGCCCAAAGCACACACCAAAACTTACTAGGCTAGGCACTGCACAAACAGAGCAAAGGCTGCTTTTAATACACAGAATAACTAGAAAATGTATAGAAGAATTACTAGAGGGGGACGTACTAACACTCATGTATTTTTATAGATCTTTTAAGAAGTTCTAACTTACAAATCATTTTATAATTCTTATCCTAATTACCAATACAGCCTAAGTTAGGCCAAAAATAGATGTTGTGCCACCTCCCACCAGAACAGCCATACAGTCAAGACATGATAATATTCAATGCTTGAGTACTGCTTCTCTAGCGCGAAACTCACATTCGTGATAAAATTGCCACCTAGAAGCAGAACAGACCCTTTATTTTCCTCATAAATTGTGAGACTTAAAAATACTGCACACATTCACCATTGCGGGTTAACTAACCCTGCGTAACTCCTAATAAACAACAAAAAAAAGATGTTAATACTGGCGTTTTCACCATTAAATCGTGGAGCCTTCCTGAAAGGGGCCAAAGGCAGCTCGAGACAGGCAGCTGCCCACCCGGCAGTCACCGGAGGAGCCCACAAATGGAAGGTCTCCATGAACAAGGTCTTTGGGCCCAGGTGAGAAGAACCAGAGTGCTGTCAGAGGGCAGAGCCGGAGAAGCAGCTCCACAGAGGGCCCTGCAGTACCAACCAGACGGATGAAAGCTGAAGCACAAGCCTCCCCTTGCGGAGGGTCCTCCTCGCCGCGCACACCCCGGGTGCTCTACAGCTCCTGGGGTTATCATGCTGCACCCGCTTTAACCAAAAAGCCCCAAACACTACCCAAAGTTAAGCGCATGCTCCATAAGCATGGCTCTACTTCTGGCTTTTTACAGGGCTTGCTTATTTTAATTAAGAAACCCAGTCACACAAACGGCGGGGGAAGGGGATATTTCTCCTCCCTCAGCCGCAGGCACCCCAAGCTCTCGGGACGCCTCAGGCCGCCTTCCCCAGGCCGCCCGCCATCAACCCAAGCCGCCCGCGAGGCCAAGCCACAGCGGGACCCCCACGCCCCTCCCCAACGGCCGCCCGCGGAGGCCCAGCCTCTCCCGCGGTGCTCGGGGGACACCGGGCGGGGAAACGGGGGGGAGGAAACCGGGCCCGGGGGAACCGTCCCCGCCGCCCCTCGCTCACCTGCCCGCAGGCCCGACAGCACCGCTCGAGCGCCGCGCCGCCCCGCCCCCTCCCTCTGCGCTCGCTTCTATTGGGCGAGCCGAGGCCAGGCCCGCCTTCTCATTGGCCAGCCTCCCCGTCCGTCTGTCTGAGGGAACGGCGGGTGAAGGGGGCGAGGGGAGGGGAGACTGGGCCTGCTCTGATTGGTCAGAGAGCCGTGGGGGGAGCGCCCGGCTGATTGGGCGGCGAGCCTCGAGGGGCGGGGAAAAGGCTGCGAAGCGCGTTTCCATTGGGGGAGCCGCCGCCACGGCGAAATGAGCGGGAGCTCGAGCGGATTCAAACAGGGGCGGAGGTGGGCGGGGCGTTGCCATGGCGGCGGGGCCCTGAGGGAGCCGAGGGGGAGCCATGGGGGAGCCGGGCCCCAGCGCCCCGCGGGGCTGAGGAGAAACTGGCCCCGTCGCCTCCCCCTGCTCCCCCCCGGCCGCCGGGGTTCTCTCCTTGTGTCCCCTGGCGGCGGCCTCTCGGGGGCGGAGCCGGTGGCAGGGTGCCCTCGTGTTGTCCCAAAGCCTTTTACCTTTTGCAAGTACATTCTGCCTTGTCAAAGTACATCATCCACCCGCCAGCCGCCTCCGCGGCGAACCCGGGCCCTTTGGAGAGGTGACATGATGGCCTCGGTGTACAGAGACAAACGCGCGTGCGTTGAACAATGGCTCTCCGCAAAGGCGGAGAAGAGGGGCGAGCGCCGCGCTTCGGCCTTGTCATGGTTTGAGGAACCCACGGCAATTTATTGTCGTTTAGACAATTACTCTGTCACCCGGTGACCCCTCCCCACCCGGGAAAGGGAATCGGGGAAAAAGAAGGAAACCCGAGGAATATAAACATATTTAATAGAATAAGACTAAATAATTCACATTAATAATATAAAGAACCAGTATCAATCCCGATGCCGATATAAAACACACGAGGACTGTACCCAGCCCGTTCCCCAGCAGAAGCCGTGCCCTCCCCGCAGGGACAGCCGATGTGGGACCCTGCGAGCGCTGCGGCTGCGGGAGGAAGGGAAGGGCTCAGGGCTCCGGCACCGGGGCCAGGAGTGCTCAGG
>VYZM01009179.1:236045-246262 GCA_013398915.1 Dromas ardeola
TTGAAACCCGCACCCCAGAGCTGGCGATAAAGTAAATATTTTCACCAATTCAGACACTGGAGCCTTCTGAAAGTGCAGTTTTCCCAGGCATTAGAAGAGACCTTACTGAGAAGTAAAATTACTTAAAGAGAAATTAATCTTGTGTTGCTCGAATCAGGACAGGAGGAAGCCCACTGGTTTCCCTTGGTTGGCTTTCGGAGGCGCCTGGCAGCTTGTGGGCACCCTACCCTGCTCTCCACAGTTAACTTCCTTGGTTTCTGCTTTGCTCCAGGTCAGCCAGCGAGTCCACAATCTCTGCAAAACACAAGGATGGCGTTAATCAAAACAGAATGTTTGTTTTAGGCTTTTTTCCCCTCCGCCCCTGATGAGAAGATAGCTCTCCCTCAGTGATAAGATCTGGGACATGAAGTCCCTCTCTCCTCAGGCCAGCACAACTGGGCAGCCGTTAACAGGGGATGGCCCCCAGGAGACTCAGGTGAGCCCAAAGAGAAGCAGCCATGTGTACGGAGAGGTGCCTGGAAAAAGCTGTGAGAAGACATCCTTCCAGCTCAGCAACCACGCAGGCATGGCTGGGCATTGGTTTAGAGGAATAAAGACATGCTGTATCATCAGGGCGGATTTGACAAGGTCTCTGATGAATTTTTGGTGTTTTCTCCCTGCGGCAGGGTCTGTTGGGAGAGGGAGGCACAGAGAGCGTGGCACATGGCAGGAGCTGGGTGGTTTCTTACGCACAGTCTCCACATCTCTTGGACAGAAACCATCCCCATGGGATGGAGTGGATGAGACTGAAGGAAGCTTTCTCCACTTGGAGTGGTGAACTGAAGGAAGGGTACAATCTCTATGCCTTCAAGCACACTAGAAACGTTCCTCTCTCTTTTTCCTGCTGTTTCTGTTAAATCTTCTGATGGAGATCAATTATTTATCTGATCAGACCCCAGCCAATCTCATAGACGGTGAAATCTTCCCCGCTGCAGAGCAATTCCCAAGATTGCAATTTATTGCACAAAGCCCAAGGCAGAAAATGTTCCTGCACCGTGTTGTGGCTGCTCCTCCAGCTTACAGGATCTGCAGGACCTGAGCGGGGATTAACCCACACACCCCTGCTCCCACTTCAGCTATCCTCTGAGAGAAAAAGCTGACTTTTACCGATGTGAAATGAACAGCCTGGTGATTATTGTCAAGGCATGGATAAAAGTATGAACCATCACACTACAGGAGAAAGGGAGGTCTGGTATTAGGGGACTCATTAGCATAAGAAGGAAGGACAAGGAGCAATCTGCAAACACAAAGCCAGACAAATTCATATGGAAAATAAGGGTCAAAGTGACCCCTGAAGCAGCTGATGGGGGGATACAAAGGCCTGTGAAGCATATGTCCAGGATACTTACCCTCGGCAGAAGGGCGTTGGGAAGGGTCAAAGGCCCGGCACTGGTCAATGACTTTCCGCAGGTCTTCGGGACAATCTTTCCCAACAGGATCCAGGTAATGGCGGTCGCAGATTTTCTCCATGATCTCCTGGGAAGTGCAGCCTAGACAACAGATGTGCAAACAGGAGTGTCAGGACAGAGCTCTGCTGCCACAGGAGAGCGTTGGGGAGAAAACCCAGTGCAAAGCCAGGCCAAGAGCATTCCTGCAGCTTATGGCATGGAGAAGCCAGCAGAGAAGCCACCCAAACTGTGTCTGCAAGGAGCCACCCTGTAATTGGCATGACACCGTTGGGCTCCAGTGGAGCAAGGAGATGTGTTTATGCTTCAATGCACAGGAACATCAAATAGAGACAAAAATTACTTGCGTGCTTGTGGTTTAAGCATGTCACTGAAATGCCATGAAGCTGTTGTGCAGAGCTAGGTGCACTGGGCACTGCCACTGAGACCCACACACCACGGAATGCTCCAGGAAGGAGCAGGGAGCATCCAACGCCAGCCAGCAGTCCCACCAGGCTGTGTGGCTTTTATATGGGGAATGAGATACATCTGTCTCACCTTCAAATGGGATTTTGGAGGTCGCGATCTCCCACAGCACGATCCCGAAGCTGGAAGGAGACAAGCAAGAGTCTCAGCATCAATCCTACCACCGAGACAAGCAAGAGTCTCAGCATCAATCCTACCACCTTCTACTCCTTCCTAATGGAGGGGACTGTCGGGCTATGGCAACTGCAAACAGCTGCTTATGTGTCTGATTAAACCTGGCCTTTTCCATAACTCAACAGCTACTCTGCCCGACATCTGCCTGCTTACGGGCACCTCTCCTGGCAGGGACAGACACACCTGTATATTTCACAGGGCCTCTTGTAGGGGTAGCTGCTTTCTTTCAGGTTCTCAGGGGCGACGTAAGCCAACATAGAGACTTGTTTCCAGTTCTTCTTGGCTTTCCTCTTGATGGATGACTCTGTTTCACACAGCTCAAATCCCGACAGCTGATTGAGAGAATGAGAGAGAGAGAGAGAGAGGGAGAAGTGGTAGAAACGCAGTCTGCAGAAAGCTGTGGCACGGCTGGCCCAAGCTGGAGACAAGAGAGCGAGGTACCCTGGGCAGCAAAGGCTGCCTGGCGTGTGGCTCTTTCTCCAAGCAAAACCCTAGGTGAAGACAGGTGAATTGCCCTAGCTGCAGCTCATCCCAGGGTGGATGGCTCAGAAACGCTCACTTTGCTGATGATAAAACAGAGATAATGATGAACTGAGATGTTAACTGTCTAAGGTGACAGGGGAGATGACTCTGCCCCAGGTGTTATTCTGGATCATCAAAATTACCTTTGGTGTTGGTAGGGGAGGACATCCACAAAAAACATGCAAAACTCCCAAAAGCCTCTCCAAGTGTGGTCCTTACCTTCACACAGTAATCCCCGGCCACCAGGAACTTGCTACTGCAGATGCAGCCATGGAGTCGGGACTTCTCCTCAGTCCAGTGCAACCTGCAGCCAGAGAGAACCAAGGGCTGGTGATGGACCCATCCCCACCTTGAGTCTCCCTCTTTCCATGTAGGGGACGGACCGACATGCGCCTAGAGAAGCCATCAGCTCTCAGCCTGTCTTGGTGGACCAACCCTGCCAAGCCAACCTTTCCGGCAGGTGCTGAAAGAGCTACTGTGGGCAAAATAACGAGCCTTGTGGATGAGCAGGGCCCATAAGAAGAACTGGCCATGCTGTAGAGTGCTCCTGAAGCTGGCCTATGGGTGCAGGGAAGGGGGTTTCTCCCTTCCAGGCCTTCACAAGCCAGAAGTAGGGCCAGCGACCAGGGGAGATGGGCACTACTGCATCCAAACTCACCACCTACCTCTTCACCAGCCTCCCATCCCAGTGTCCCAAGGTGATGGAAACAGTATATAACAGGATACCACTGCATACCGATAGAGACCAGGAAGCTAAGCACGGCTTGTGGACCATCGAGTGGACTCACTGCTTTAGGCAGGAGCTCACCTGTAAAGACCTCTGGCGGCTCCCAGTGCCATCCGAATGCGGACCTCCCAGGACAGATGCCGTTGCTTGGTCAGCACATCCCGCAGCGTCCCATGCTTACAGTACTCCATGACGATGGAGAAGCAGGGGCTCCCATCTGCAAGGCAAAACCGTGAGTATCCCACCTTGTGCCACCTCTGGGGACCATGACAAACCATCTGCCACCAGCTAGCATTGGGGACAAGCAGGGGAGAGAAAGGGTGACATTAATGCGACACCTCCTACCTTTCTCCTCAATGCAGATCCCATACATGCGCAGGATGTTTGGAGACTCAAACTTCTTCAGGGTCTGAATCTCCTTCTCGAAGATGTCTCTCACCTTCCTGCAGAAAGGGACAGCACGGTGAGGCCCACAGAGCGAGACATGGTGCTGTGCCACCCTCACCTCCTGGCTGCCCCATGTCGCTCCTGCCCAGAACAACTCACGCCGGGTCAGTGGTCAGCGGCCTCTTGAAGGTTTTGATGGCGACGGGGTACTTGAGGTATTCGCCCTTGTAGAGGTCATAGCTCTCGGTGTCCTGCAGGTGTCTGTAGAAGGTGAGGTGGTCCCGCTCGATCTCAGTGATGTCTTCTCTTTTACCAACATTGACCTTCTTCAAGGCTGCTCCCGCCATGCACCGGGAGGGAATGAGGGACATGTTAGGCAGGGCTTGGAGGGAAAGGACACAGTGCACGGGGTGCCTAGAGGTGCAATGCTGACTTACACTCCATCACGCGCACAATTTTGTTGAGCTCGTTTTGCATCCAGTCTACCTTGGTCTCCATACATTCCCTGTCGATGTAGATCTCCCCAGACACGTCTTTGGGCTCCTCAGTACCTGGGGAGAGAAATGTGCAGAGGTGGGGCCGGTGGATGAACATGCAGGAACGAAGTGGTTAGCTTTTCTCATGGTTTAAATGTCTCCTTGGCTCCCCTTGGCCATGGCCATCAAGACAAAGCTGGACAGCAGCTGGGGAGAGGTGCCAACCGCGGGTCTCAGGGAAAGAGGGTTTGCTAAATGCACACTTACTTGCTATCACCTGGTCCAAGAAAGCCCTGTCGTCCCTCAGGTCCTCGGCGTCCTGCCTGTGACGGGTCTTTGCATGGAAAGCCTCCAGGAAAGCCTGCTTCTGCTCTGCCTGTAGCAGGAGCGAGAGCCCCTGGGCAATGTCCTCCAGGCTCTCATTCACCCAGACGAACTCCTCGCTGTTGCTGCGGGCTCTCAGGAACTTGTGGATCCAGCTGGTCTGGCTGTATTTCATCACCAATTTCTGGGCTTCCCCCAGCACCCGGAGCAGCTTCTTCAACAGTTCCTCTTCGTGGTGGGAGAAGTGCTTTGGCGGCTGAGCCTCGAGGATTCTCACGGGCTCCAGCAGGATCTGGATGCGCTCCACGAGGCGCTGGCACTGGTGCTTACAGCACTTCACCTGCTCGAATTGTGAGTGGATGGCGTGCGCCACGGAGAGGACCCTCTCCACGATGTCCATGCTTGCAGCAAAGGGTTTGGCCGCTGTGGACACGACCTGACGTTGTCTGGTGGAGGTGAGCCTTGGGCACCACTCGGAGATCAGCCAGATGCAGCTCTTCCACCCTGAGGAACAGCCTTAACATGGCACGCTGCCCTCCAGCTCTCCTGTAGCCCCTTAGATCTACTTTTGCTTTCTGTGCTTCGCCCAGCACTGTGGCCACTCGTGGAGACCGGAGCGGGCACTCGCAAACAGACATCGGTAGCAACAGCATTGGCAAGAGATGTTTGGGCTTGATTTACCTAAATTAATTTAGCGTTGGCCATACTCGGAGAGCTTACACGCAGACGAGCAGGGTCAGCAATGACCCGAGGAGCATCCCCTGGGCAGCGCTCCTCCGGCACCAGCCCCACGCCACCCTGGGGTCTTGCCCACAGAGCATAAAGATCCGTTTTCCCTTCTAGCCAACGTCTCTCCAAGTCATCTGATTCTGGAGAATGGCTTTGCATTTCAGTTTTCTAATTTAGTAGGTTTTGCATGCTTAATATTCACTCAGGTTTTCTTCCCTACAGCCACAGAGGCCATAAATACCTTCTTTAAAAAACAAACAAACCAAATGTCCCTCAACTTCTGAAGCTAGGACTCGGAAGACGCCTCCCCACATAATAAATAATAAAAGCTTTCACAGCTTTTCACGCCTTCACAGCCCCGGCATCCCCCTACTTCTCCATATTTTCTCCTTGTAGCCCTGTATAGCCTGCTTAATATTTTAAACAAAACCCTTTCTACGTGCTCAGCATCCCTGCAGGGACCGTCCCTGCTCCCCAGCCCGTGTCCAGGCAGCAGGGACAGAAAACTGCCCAGGTTGTGGGGAAATTAGCAGCAGCCACCCGTGCTGCCGAAGCTAGCACCGAGAGAGGGGTGTCGGGATCTACCAGCTGGAAACGAGACAGAAACGCACCCAGAAACAAGCTGCGGCCACTCTCCCTTCCTCTTCAGGCTCTTTCCAGCACGGCCCCCATGGAAGAAGCTCCTCCGCTTGCTAAGAGAAATCAGCTGGGTTGACCTGGCACCGCTTCGCTCACCTCCGCCTCCTCCGCAGACTGGAGAGGCAGGGCAGGACCAGGGCAAGTTTATAGGGTGCTTTCTCCGGCCACAGCTCCCGCGGGTGGCGGAAGGAGCGTTGAGCAACCCGCTGTGGCTTCCCATGCCACCTCGGCTCCCCGTTCCCAGAAAGCTGCTCGGGGTGGCGGAGGAAAGGGCCACGTAAGCCACATCCCCCTGCGCTGGGTTTTTCCAGCTGGAAGAAGGAATTGCCAGCAGGAAGAAGGGGAGGGGGAGAGGCTGTGCCCCCTTCCCCGCCCCCCTCCATATTGACACTTCCTGCTATTTTGAGCACCCCAATCCCTTCTGCTGTGCCACCAGCCCCAGCAAGGCTTGTCCTGGGCACTGTAACGCCCTGGGCATCAGCTCAGCGCCAGGCAGCAGGACCCTCCAAAGCACGCCTGTCACACACCACCATGTCCTTCAGGACCTTCCACTCCCCTCCCCATCCCCGCAGCCCCAGGACCCCCCCAGCATCAAAGGAAGTGCTGGAAATGGCACTTGACCTCTGCCCGGAGTGCAGGAAGCTTTGCAGCCGGCTTCGTCAGAGGGCCAGGCTGATTTTGAGAAGTTTGGGGCAGCACGTTATGCTGTTGCCCAACTTTGGAGAAGTGAGGGGCGGCTCCCACCAGCGGCCGCTTACCGAGAACCCTGGAGTCACGCAGGTTTATGGTGGTTCCCCCCTGCGAAGAGCATCTCCCTCGCCACCGCCGTGGTCAACGGCAGGGATTTCATCAGCATGGGGAGCCAAGAAAGGTGACCGCAAGGTACTGTGTCACCGAGGGCCATCGGCGCCTGGGAAGGGATGCACCGAGGCGGGGGAGAACATGGGAGCAGCCCCGAGGGATACATTTGCCAGACCCTTTTTAAAAGGCTTTATTTTTTCAAAATATACAGTTTATTTACAATTGTAGTGCCTACAGTTTTATATATAACTTTATTCCAAACCTTTAAATATCCTCAGTAAACATTAGGGAAAAAAAAAAAAAAAATCACAGGATCAGCAAAAAAAGGCATCTCGTAGCAATTCCGTTCATTGGAGTTTGAGTTTCAAGTAGCCAATGTCTACGAAAAACATGAACTTGATGAATCTGGCAGAGAGATATGGGCACGCTGGTTAGAAAAAGGCAAAATCCAGACCTGCGGGACCACCACCCCAAGGGCTGCAGGCTGAGAAAACCCTGTGCTGGTTTCGGGCTGGGAGAAGGACCCGGGATACAGAAGCCCCTCGGCACGAGTTAGGTGATGGGGTTAACTGCAGCATGCGGGTCGCCCCGGGGAGGGGGCACCCTGGGACGGCCAGGGGCTCGGGGGGGGCTCCGGCGAGGTGCTGGGGCGGACAAGGGCATTGGGCACTTCATCTCTCAGGCAGCAGATCTGCCTGCGCATCCGTGGCCTGGAGCGGGAGCGCGGCGAGGAAGGGGCAGGACCCCCCCAAGGAGCCCCACAACCTCCTCCTTCCCCTTTCCCCACATCCTCGCCCCCCCCCCACCACCATTCCCCATGGGAGTGCCACAGCTGGACCACGGCGCGCCACGGGGATGCTCCGGTGTGGGGCCACCGGTGTGGCACAGCCCCCGGGAAGGGGGCAGGGGCCAGCCGGCCTCGCCAAGGGTTGGGGAGGGACGCCAGCCCCAGCCTGGCAGGGAAGGAGCTGGCAGCCGGGCGCCGCGCCGGGGCCGTCAGTCCTCTTTCTCGAAGGTCTCCTCGGGGATGAGCGTCCGGAAGGGATGATCCCAGAAGCGAGTGCTGATGCCGAAGCCTGCGGGCAGGGGAGAGAGCGCTCAGCCCATGGCACCGCTGTCACCAGGATGCTGCTGGGGACAGGGCGCAGCTCACTGGATGTTAACCGAGCTGGTGCCACCATCATCAAGACCGGCAGGGCTGGGAGCAGCCGGCACAAGGGGCACGTGGCCGGCATGGGACGTCACCCAACTGGGTGCAAAGGTGACGACGGCTGACAGCGATGCTGGGGCCAGGCGGTCCCTCTGGAGAGGGTGGCGAGGGAGGAGCGGCTGTGTTTCGGGGAGGGAGGAAGGCAACGAGAAGGTGAGGAAGAACAGCAGAGGGAGCAGAAGGAGCTTGCTGGGCCATGCCACCAGCCCCAGCTCATCTGGATGGGGCGTTTTCTCCTAGGAAACCGGGCAAAGGGCAGGTTGAGCAAGCGCCGGGCTGGGGAAGGTGTGGGGCGGACCGGGGGAAGCCCGGGGCCTCACCCTGCACCCGCCAACGCCTCCCGGCAGGAGGAGATGCTGCCCCGGGCACCCGCATCCCGGCACCGCTGGGCTTCTGCCTCCGCCCCGGCATCCCTGGGCGGCATCAGTGCCCGCCGGCGAGGTGGACCGCTGCCTTCGCCCCAGTGCCGCGCCGGCGCCCCATCCTCAACCCCGGGGGCTGAGAAACGCGCCCCATGGGGCATACCAGCACCTGGTATGTCGCTTCCCCAGCGCTACAACTGTTGGGTTTTCCCACCCTAAATCCCTAAACGCCAAATATTTCAGAGCATCAGCCGCACCCGCGCAGGGCAGGCCGGGCTCCGACAGCCCTCGTCCCCGCCAGCACGCAGGGGGGAAAGGTGGCGCTACCTGATTTTTGGTGTTCAAAGTGGTGCTTGACGTGATAAGCCTTCAGCCCGTACAGGTAGGTGCCTTTCTTCGGCGAGCCGTAGTGCAGGTAATAATGCATCATGTCGTAGATGACGTAGCCGCAGAGCCCCCCGACGAACACGGAGAGCCCCAGCACCTGGGGCAGCATGAGCTGCAGGATGCCGTAGAAGAAGGCCATCACCAGCGAGGCCGGCACGGGAGGGAAGACCAGGCGGGAGCTGTCGAAAGGAGACTGGAAGCGGAGAAGGATGGTGGGACAGGCAGCTCTTAACTCACTCCGCGTCCCCCAGCCCCCAGAACATGCCTGCACTGGGGACGCCCATTCGGGAAAAGCCAACACCAAGAAGCCCTCCTCCAAAAGATGGACCCGGCGGCAAGAGCAGCCCCTTGCCCACGCCGAGGCGGCCGGGCAGCCGGTGGCTTTGGCTGGCAGGTCCCCCGAGCTCCACGGGGACGTTTCCTCCAGCGAAGCTAGAGGGAGCCCATGGTTTTTTTCCGTCTTCCCCCTCGCCCAACCGGCGCTTGCAAGTTTAACTCCAGCTCCTCCGAGCCCGTCTTGCAGCCCTCGCCGGTATTAGGTAAGGGCCCCCGCTCGGGGCGAAGATGCCACGAGTCACGTTGAACAGGCACAAACAGGCTCCGCCTGAGCAAAGGCCACCGTTCCCACGGCCCGGCGGGCGCCGGCGGAGGCGTGAGCTGCGACTCACCTTGTGGTGCTGCCCATGCAGCAAGAAATGCAGCGTGATGAGATAGTAGTTACTAGCGGGCGGCTTCATGTGGAAGACAAAGCGATGGATGAGGTACTCTAGCAAGGACCACAGGAACATCCCCAGGAGGAAGATGAAGGGGAAGTAGTATTTGTGGACGGGGATGGAGTACTCTACACAAGGAGACGTGCAGCGGTCAGCAGGGCAGGCCGGGTGCGGGTGCTCTTAGCCATCACCATCCTCCCATCGGCATCCGGGCGAAGCTCGGCTCTCCCTCCCTCTCACCTCTCATCCGCCTCCCGCCCCGAGCTTCCCCAGGGAGCTACCTTCCCAAGCACCACTCCAAAACACATTTTTTCCCTTCCATTCCCATTAATTTACAGTCTTTATGGAAAAAGCCAGCTTCTCGCTGTCGCAAGGAGTCAGCAAGGGGGGGGTCCCCTGCGTCCCAGATGCCAGTGGGGGCCTGGACGTGCGCTCCAGGGATGGCCCTGTCCTTACAAAACTGCTTTGCCCACCAGAAGGCGGCAGGAGGGACCTTATCTGCGCAGGCAGAACTCGTGACTGTTAAAAGTGTGTTGCTGGCATTGTTTCCTTTTTATTTTTGGGGAAAAAGACTAGGTTTGTTGGGCACTTTCCCCCGCAGAGCATTTTTCAGCCACCTCCTCCTTTCGGAGCCAGCTGCCAGCCCTGCGTCCTCGCTAGCAGAATTCAGATCCTCCCCCCAAACATATTCATTTTTTGGGGAAAAAAAAAATAAAAAATAATCCTTTGTCAGCAAGGTGCCGAATGCCGCAAGGAACAGGGTGCAGCGGGCGCGCCACCCCGCAGCCGGGCACAGCTGGCACCGGGTGGCACCTTGCAAAAAAAATAGGGAGCCTGGCAAAAAAACGAAGGGGGG
>VYZM01009181.1:182-24055 GCA_013398915.1 Dromas ardeola
TTTGCCAGGACTGCTGGTAAATGATGGAAAGTGGCTTGGTGAGCACTTCCGCCAGCCCCCTCAGTACCCTCGAGTGGATCCCATGCAACCCTATAGACTTATGTCCAGGTGTTGGAGCAGGTCCCTCACCATCTCCTCTTAGATTACAGGGGCTTCACTCACACCCAGCTTAGGGCTCTGGGTACTCAGGGGACAACTGACTCTACTACTAAAGACTGAGGCAAAGAAGGCATTAAGTACCTCAGTCTTCTCCTCATCTTTTGTCACTATGTTACCACCTTCATCTGATAAAGGATGGAGTTTCTCCTGAGTCCTCCTTTTGTTACTAATATATTTATAGAAACTCTTTTTATTGGACTTGACATCCAAAGCCAGGTTAAGTTCTAGTTGGGCTTTGGCCTTTCTAATTTTCTCCCTACATAGCCTTACAACATCTTTGTAGCCTTCCTGAGTGGCCTGCCCCTTCTTCTAAAGGCCATAAACTCTCCTTTTTTCCCTGAATTATATCCATTTTTCTCTGTTCAGCCAGGCCGATCTTTTCTCCCGACAGCTCATTTTACAGCACACGGGGACAGCCAGCTCCTGCGCCTTTAAGACTTCCTTCTTGAAAAATGTCCAGCCTTCCTGGACTCCTTTGCCCTTCAGGACTGCCTCCCAAGGGACTCTGTCAAGCAGGCTCTTGAAAAGACCTAAGTCTGCCCTCCAGAAGTCCAGTTCTGCTGATCCCCCTCCTTGCTTCTCTGACAATCAAAAACTGTATCATTTCATGATCACAATGCCAAAGACAGCCTCCAACTGTCACCTCCCCCACAAGTCCTTCTCTATTTAGAAACAGCAGGTCCAGCAGGGCTCCTTCCCTATGTGGTTCCCTCACCAGCTGTGTCAGCAAGTTATCCCCAACACACTCCAGGAACCTCCTAGACTGTTCCCTCTCAGCTGTATTGTGTTCCCAGCTGATATCTGGTAGGTTGAAGCCTCCCACCAGGACAAGGGCCAGTGATCTTGAGATTTCTCCCAGCTGCTTGTAGAATATTTCATCTACCTCTACATCCTGGTTGGGCGGTCTATAACAGACTCCCACCATGATACCTGCCTTGTTGCCCCTCCCCCGATTCTTACCCATAAATACTCAACCCTATTGTTACCATCATTGAGCTCTTGACATTCATAACACTCCCTAACATACAGAGCCACCCCATCTCCTCTCCTTCCTTGCCTGTCCCTTCTGAAGAGTTTCTAGCCATCAGTCCAGCACTCCATGCAGCACTCAATGCAGCACTCCAGTCGTGCGAATCATCCCATGAGTTTCCATGATGGTGACTACATCATAGTCAGCGTATGTAATGTGCCCTTGTGGCCAAGAAGGCCAATGGTCTCCTGGAGGGCATTAAAAAGAGCACGGCCAGCAGGTCGAGGGAGGTCATCCTCCCCCACTACTCTGCCCTGGTGAGGCCACATCTGCAGTGCTGTGTCCAGTTCTGAGCTCCCCAGTTCAAGAAGGACAGGGAACTACTGGAGAGAGTCCAGCAGAGGGCTATGAGATGACCAAGGGACTGGAGCACCTCTCTGATGAGGAAAGGCTGAGAGACTTGGGTCTGTTTAGCCTGGAGAGGAGAAGACTGAGAGGGGATCTCATCAATGCTTATCAATATCTAAAGGGTGCGTGTCACGAGGATGGGGCCAGACTCTTTTCAGTAGTACCCAGCAACAGGACAAGGGGCAACAGGCACAAACGAATACAGGAAATCCACCTCAATATGAGCAAAACCTTCTTTCTTTTGAGGGTGGCAGAACACTGGAACAGGCTGTCCAGAGAGGTTGTGGAGTCTCCTTCTCTGGAGGTATTCAAAGCCGCCTGGATGTGTTCCTGTCCAACTGCTCTGGGTGACCCTGCTTTTGCAGGGGGGTTGGACTAGGTATCTCCAGAGGTCCCTTCCAACCCCTGCCATTCTGTGATTCTGTGATCAGGCTGGAGGTGGGGAATCCTTCTTCCGCTGGAGCAGGGAGCAACCCTAGGAGAGGTCCCCCTGCTAGGCAGGAAGTCTCCATCATGGGGGGGTTCAGGTCCTGGCAGGGCCATGCCATGACCACCCTGACCACTGTATTGCTGATGGTCCTGCTCCAGTTAAGATTAGAGATGTTCAGAGGCTCCTTCCAACCAACACATCTTTGATCATAACATTTCAGGCCAATTCTTCGGTCTACAAGGAATACTTTGAATTCTAATGCCATCTTCTAGAACATTTTCATTTCCTCCCATTCTGGTTTCCTCCCATCCACAAACAATATAAACATAATCTCTGTTAATTTATCCAAATTAATGACAATAATTAGTTGTACTGGGCCTATGGCAGACCTGTGAGATACTTTAAAAATCTTGCCAGTTCAATGATGAAAACCAACTTTTGAGGTTTTTCTTTTAAACTGATTGCACACCCCCAGAACTATGATTTCATTTATACCATTTCATTTCTGAATTTGCTGCAGGGAGTTCAAAGTGGTGCACTGAGAGCTTATGATGGGGGAAGCATGTTTAACAGTCTTTGCTATAGACAGGTAAGGTGTTTCAAATGGTCAAAGTTGTGGTCTTCCTTTTCATTTAGACACAAAATATTCCCATTTGTGCTTGCTTGCATTAGTCTGGTGCGATTCCTTTGAATTTATTGTCCTTCCTTCACAAATTGAGCATGCAAATAGCAAGTCAGCAGGACCTCCGCTCGGAACAACAGTATTTTCTATTCTATACTCTATTTTACAAATACCTTCTAAATGGAATAAAGTATTAGATGCTTTCCTCTTAACCAGCGTTTTTGTTAGAGTCCATAATCTGCCATAGAAAGGCAACAATAATGACTGTGTGACCAGTTACTGTCTGAAACCTATAAAACTGAAGTCTCTATGCTGGTTGTTAATTGTCTAGCCATGATGGAAAGCAAGTTGCGAAGCCCTTCTGCCACCCAGACCTGAATCCACAAGGTGAATGGTGAGCAGTTAGCTCTGCCTCCCTAGGGAGCTTGGGCAATTCTTTTTCTATGGCAAGAAGAGTATCAGAGCCATAGCATGGCTTAGAAAAAAGTTTCTTCCTTCCTTAAGCAAGAAAAGTCACATTCAGAAAGTGGCATGTGCTTTAACTGGAATAATGACACTGCAGGTAAGGAGACACGATGCTGACAAATCACCTGAAGGCAAGTCCTGGTGGTGTTGAGCCAAATCAACTCTCCAGACGTGTCTTATTTTCAAGAACTTGCTTCCACTTTCCTGCTATTATGAAGCTAAAGGAAAGGATAGTTGCTTGCACGAAGTGTAAGCACAAACCACACTAGAGATGGCTGAAAGGGACCTCTGAGGTCTTCAGTCCAACCTCCTGCTTGAAGCAGGATGATCCACCAGCATTAGATCAAGGCAGATAAAATTTTGCCTGCTTATCAAAGTTGATCAAATTGTCTGTAGTATCAGAACCAGAATTTCTAACAAGGCAAAACTAATTTACTAATTACTTTAAATTAAATTTACTGATTTAATTTGCTCATTAAATTGTAGCACATAACATTACACCATGTCTTTTAATAAAATTTCTCCTCTTTCTAGAAGAAAACCTTTCCAGTTGTTTTTTTATTTTCCTTAATTCCCAAAGAATAGCAATTACTCTTGCATCGCATGTGTTTTATTGTGTTGCAGCAATGTTTCTCCATTGTGAAACCCTCATTTTCTGTCCCTTCAGATGGGTCCACCACTCTACAACTTGAAGGACATGAAAGTGCCAACGGCCATTTGGAGTGGTAGAGTAGACTGCCTGGCTGATCCCTGGGATGTTGCCCTCCTGCTTCCCCAGGTCAGGAACCTTGTCTACCAAAAGGTGATTCTCCAGTGGAACCACCTGGATTTCCTACTGGGGCTCGATGCAACTGAGGTTTTGTAACAGGAAATCATCAACATGATGAAGAGGCATCCGTAAAGCTGCTGTTTTGATTTGATAAGTTTTTTTCTGATATGTCTTGTAAGATTAATGCTATCTTTAAAGGATTTTGAAATTTGTCACTGTTTGGACCACGTGAATGTAGCTGATTAAAATGTTCTGCTTTTAACTAGAGCAGTGATAGGGTGGGACACTTCCTGACTGGCACTTTATTTCCTTTCCTCCTCCTTTTTTCCTCCCTTTTTTCTTTTTCTTTCTCTTCCCCCCCCCCTTTTTTCTTTTTCTTTTTCCTTCATCAGCCATGTTTATTTACAGAGTACAGGAAACATAGATGAGGAAACTGGGTTTTCAGATGTTTCATTAAGACTGATATCACAGTGATCTATTCTCTGAGACACGATGGATCCTGTGTAGCCTTTCCCATGTAGTTAGCTCTACAGTGCCTGCAATTTCCCTGAGAGATGGGAGTCTGGAATCCCTTGTAACTCAGTTGATTCCTGGCTTCATCGGAGACACAAGAATCACTATTGTTCTCTTGGAGCTGTCACTGTTACCCCTGGATCTTTAAAACTACCCAGGTGGCTGAGAAAGAGATTTAACAGGTCCGCGGTGAAAAACCACAGCAGAAATACATCTCCTTAGAGGCAATACAGTACTAGTGTTGTTGAAATTCAATAAAAATTGTAATTAACCATATTTTTAATGTGGGTGGGGTTTTTTTCTTTCAACAACTGAGAAGCCAAAAAGGAAGAATCAAGAAAGAAGTAAATCCTGAAAAGTAATTACAAGAAAGGCAGTCCAGCATGTGATTCCGATATGCAATCCAAATAAAAATCCAAATAAAAAAGAGGCTTAGGGAATGTATGAAGTGCCTACGTCTTAGGGTTTATCTAAGATGTTTTGGTAATAAGATTGAGTCATTCATTTTGTGTTCCATATTTTCTGACTAAAGTGCTTTCTTCCAATTCTGTATGTATACACGTGACCAAGGAGCGCTGCAAAAATCATCCCTGGTAGTGCATCGTTTATGCAGCAGACCAGACATGCAGGTAGATGCCAACCACAGAGGGTTCAGTCTACATTTGGCTGAATATTACTATCAATATCAGTACTTCACAAAGAAATAAGATGAAGTCTGGCTACTTTGAGAAATAAGAATTCTACATATTCATGTCTTTACACATTAGGGACAAAGTGTGTTAAATATTGCCAGGTTGTAAGCATTTGCTCTGAACAAAACTACAGCAGCATTTCTTTGCATGGGCAAGCATGTGAGAAGATGTTTCTTCATACCAGACTCCCTACATACATGGAAAATAGAAGCTGAACTGTTATACTTGAGTTCACATGAAACAAAATTTGCAGATCCTCTCCAAAACCCAACTCAGTACATTGACCTTTAGTTAGAAATCGAAGAAGAGTTAGCTTGAATTTCAATGTTAAACATGGTGACGACCATTTTTCCCATTTTAACAATATTTTAGACTAATCAAGGCATGTGGACCAGACAAAAACAGGTCAGGGAGTTATTCCTTGTCTTAAATGTGGTCTACCTTGACTTCAGCAAGGCATTCGACACGGTCTCCCACGGCATCCTCATAGGGAAGCTTAGGAAGAGTGGGTTAGATGAATGGACAGTAAGGTGGATAGAAAACTGGTTGCAAGACAGAGCTCAGAGGGTCGTGGTTAGGGGCACAGAGTCCAGTTGGAGATCAGTGACGAGTGGTGTTCCCCAGGGGTCAGTACTGGGCCCAGTCCTCTTCAATATATTCGTCAACGACTTGGATGAGGGGGTAGAGAGCACCCTCAGCAAGTTTGCTGATGACACAAAGCTGGGGGGGGTGGCTGACACACCAGAAGGCTGTGCCGTCATACAGAGAGACCTGGACAGGCTGGAGAGTTGGTCGGAGAGAAACCTTATGAAATTCAAGAAGGGCAAGTGTAGGGTGCTGCACCTGGGGAGGAATAACCCCACGCACCAGTACAGGTTGGGGGCTGACCTGCTGGAGAGCAGCTCGGTGGAAAGAGACCTGGGAGTCCTGGTGGACAACAGGATGACCATGAGCCAGCAATGTGCCCTTGTGGCCAAGAAGGCCAATGGCATCCTGGGGTGCATCAAGAAGAGTGTGGCCAGCAGGTCGAGGGAGGTCATCCTCCCCCTCTACTCTGCCTTGGTGAGGCCACACCTGGAGTACTGTGTCCAGTTCTGGGCTCCCCAGCTCAAGAAGGACAGGGAACTGCTGGAGAGGGTGCAGCACAGGGCTACCAAGATGATTAGGGGACTGGAACACCTCTCTTATGAGGAAAGACTGAGGGAATTGGGTCTATTTAGTCTGGAAAAGAGACGGCTGAGGGGTGACCTTATTAATGCTTACAAATACTTAAAGGGTGGGTGTCAGGAGGATGGGGCCAGGCTCTTTTCAGTGGTGCCCAGTGACAGGACAAGAGGTAATGGGCACAGACTTGAGTATAGGAAGTTCCACCTAAACGTGAGGAGGAACTTCTTTAACTCGAGGGTGGCAGAGCACTGGAACAGGCTGCCCAGAGAGGTGGTGGAGTCTCCATCTCTGGAGACATTCAAAACCCGCCTGGACGCGTTCCTGTGCAACCTGCTCTAAGGTGACCCTGCTCTGTCAGGGGGGTTGGACGAGATGATCTCCAGAGGTCCCTTCCAACCCTGTGATCCTGTGATTCTGTAAACAGGCCCATATGCTTTCTGCCCTGAGAAAGAAGCCTGCTCATCCCTTGCAGCACCGGGATGCTCTCTAGCTGACGGTATCACATTGACTAGCTGTTGTTTAAAAATAGCTGGTTTTCCTGTGCTGTAGTATAGGAAATGTTTTTAAACCTCCAATGCAGAAAGACATCATCCTTCAACCTAGCTGATCGCCCCAATACAGCACCTCTTATGATGGATTGCAGGTCTTGGCTTGAATTTCCCTTGAACAAGAGAGGGAAGAGGGTCTGTTGTGGTGTGGAAAGCTCCTTGAGGAAGGTTATAGTTCCCTTTTATGAAAACTTGAAAATTTCTCTCTGACTTTTGTTCTAGCCAGTCCTTTTTGGAATGGATGCGAGCTGTATTACTTTTGGTTGCACTTGCAGATCCGGCCATTTCATTTACCCCAAGTGGTCGGGAGGTCTCACTTCTTTCTTCAATTCAACATGCGTCTGTAGACCAACCAAATGGGTGGGAATTCAAGTGGGAAGACCCATATGCTGTGTCGTTCTGCATCTCTTGTACCACAGCATTTACAGAGAATGTGGTGATCTCAGAAATGCCATGATGTGTTGATGCCTTTTTTTTAGCCTGAAGGAAGAACAGTTGTTTTATAACATCTTTATTTCTGCCAGTCAAAATTCTGAGGCTCATCAGAAAAACTCGATAAACATGTTAATGATGTGACCATCATAAGACTTAGCTTGTTTCAGGGAGGAAGAATCTAATTGTGAGGAGAAGCAACATTTCGAGGACAAATTACTCGAAGTTGTGCGCTGGGATACTGACAAATTTTCAGCATCACCTAAAAGTAGCCATGAAAGACAAAGTAGATTGATGAGAGGTTGGGGGGGAACACAGAAAATAATTTTGGGTGGAGATCAGTCTTTCTAAATGCTGTTGTGGGTTATTTTTGATAACAGAATTTGTTACTAGAATTTGCTTGGTAGAAGTGAATGACAGAGATTCCTCTCTGATGCTGGATGTCCCTGTGCTGGCCTTGCTGAACACTGCAGGATTGTCGTGGTTTGGCCTCAGAGGGCAACAAAGAACCACGTGCCGCTCGCTCGGGCTTTCCCTGTGCGGGAAAGGATCGGAAGAAAAAGGCAAAACTCGTGGGTTGAGACAAAGGCAATTTAACAGAACAGTGAAGGGAACAAGAAAACAACAACAATAACAGGGACAGAGGGATATACGAACGCGATCATGGAACCGCCGCTCCCCGCGGCTCCCCGACTGGACCCGGGACGCCCCGGCCTGCTCCAAGCGGCGACTTCCTGCCCCCTCCCCCGGCAGCGCAGAGGGGGCATGGCTCCCATGGGATGGAATACCTGTGTCCCTGCCGGAGCCTGGGCAGAATTAACACTATCCCCGCCGGAACCAGGACAAGGATGCTACTCTTGTGCCAGCTGAAACACCCATCTTACCCTGTACCCTCTGCCTCCAGCAGAGCAGAGCAAGTCGGTCGGGAGTCTTCCTGCAAACAACCTCCCATCCTCCCAAGCCAGCCGTGATACTATTGAATGCTTCGTGATAGATATTGCAAGCCTTTCCCCACTTGCTCTATCAGTCCATGTAAACTTTTGGCATCTGCAGCATCCTTTGGTGAGAAGCTTCATGGAGTGACTCCTAGTGAAAAGCACAAGAGCACACCATGGCCGTGGCCCAGGGGTGATTCTCTGTGCTTTATCCTCTGCTGCTTTCTTTATAGGTCCTATCCTAAGCCTTTCTTCTCTGAAGAACAAAGTCAGCAAGCAGAAATGAAAATTTAATTAGAGTTATTTATGAAGAGAAGCTTGCATTCGTTACAGTTTGCTGGTATATCACAAAGCTATGTTGGTTGCAGTAAATAATTCATGGCTTAATTCTGTTTTCCCCCCTGTTTTCTCCCTAAATATGTTGCTTCTGCTTCTGCCTCATTCCAAGAAGCTTCCTGTAAAATTGTCTTTTGAAGTAATGCTCTTTACCTAATCAGGTTTTTCAGTTTGTTCAAGACAGTCTGTTTACAGCAAATACTTTTGTCTCTTCTAAAAAAATGGCTTGTAAATTTTATCGGATGATCAGATTACCGGATTAGACAATTGTTTACTTTTCTATCTTTAAGAAATTCTGTAAGCATCTTTCTGTAGTACAAATTCTTGCTTAAGTTGACCCTGTTTAAACACATCTTTTTTTTTAATTCTCTTTCAGTTCTGCAGAAACAATTTACCCAAATTAAAAAAATGGAACTTTGAGCCCTAGGTACAAAAGGGCTTTTCTCTGATTGCTTTGTCTCCTTTGTTGTGCCTCAACATTTTCTTTCTCTTTTAAAACTCTAAAACAAAGCCATGACCCAAATTCTTGCTGAAACAAAAATAAATCAGCTCCCAGCAGCAGGAGACGTTTGCAGATGAGACACACGGCACGTGGCTGTGGGGTTTTTATTTATAAATAAATATGCTAGGGGGTTTTATTTATAAACAAACAAACAAACAAACCCCAGATCCTTCCCCAGGGGCAGCAGCTCTACAGAGGGGACTGGAGACCCTGGGCACGGCCCCTCGGCCAGAAGTCAGGGATGCCCCGACTCACCCAGACACAGCCCCCAGTGACCTGCTGCTGTGGCATCCCCTGCATCTCCTCCCAGTGAGGTGTCCTTGGTGGACACCCAGGGAGCTGGGAAGCACAGTGCCCCTTGCTGGAACCACTGGGATGGCACCCAGGTCCTCAATGCACATCAGCACTGCCAGGAGGCCACCACCACTCTGTGGGAGGAGAAAACACCTTTTATTGCATGCTGTTTTGGTGGGAAAGCGTAATTGAACCTGACAAGGCTGCATGCCAGACTCCATCACCTGCTGAGTCAGCAGATTGTCTCTCAGCTGACTAATGAACACGTCCCTAAATAAAGAGATGTCAAAGAAGCCTTCGCCACAGGGCTCACAGGCTGTTGAAAGGCAAGACTCAGCTGGCTGGCTTGGGGAGAAGCCAAGCTGCTGCTGCACCAGCTGAAATCTTGAGGTCCCCAGGGGAGCAGCGGAGGGTTGTGAGGTGCTCTGAAGGTAGGGGGAGAGAGGCACAAGTGTCACGAGAGGGATAGTCTCAGCACCAGTATCTTGTCAACACCAGCTGGTGGGGTGGTCGGGGTGGTCCTGGGCCAACCCTGCTGGACCCACAGGTCTCCCTATCTCTCTTCCAGCATGGAGAAGTTGGATGGATGCCCAGGGCAGCTTTCCAGTGTCTGGAGGCACCCAGCGAGGTTTGGTCCTTGTGTTGCACTTTGCCGCGTCCTTCCCCATCATTCATCCTGGAGGACAGGTCACTCTAACCCAGTCACTGAAGGATACCCATCATGGTCTTAACCCTCAAGGGCTGCCACTTTTTCCACCCTGTGATGCCTCCGGCAAAGATTCGGGAAAGCAGGGGTCTGTTTCCATGTCAAACACCATGTCACGTCTCCAGACCCTGCCCGGGATGTCCTCTTGGCATCTCCTTGGGGAGAAGAAGCAATACCACCTCATGCTGTCCTTCTCCTCCTAGGAGCCACCAGCTCCAACCTGAGACACACGCTGGGGGTTAAGACAGGCTGTGAAATCTTACACAAACCAGTTGATCTTGTTCAAGTGCTGGTGTGTTTACCAGCCAACACCCTCTTTCATTAAACCGTTTCCGTGATGATTGGCACCTGGACCAGTGTGCGCAGCACCTGTGGGGGCACAGTCAGGGGCTGCAGCGCAGAGTGCTCTCAACCCTGGGACGAAGACAGTGTGACTGATGGAGAAGGGCCCCAGGGCCAGTCAGCGCAGGGCTGAGACACCCTCTTTGAGGGCATGCAGCAGGTAATTCAGTGGTTTCATGCAAAAGATGACACAGAGGCACATATATTCATATGCAAAATTCCTCATGCTAAACATGATTTTAGCCAAAGGTCATGTCATATCCAAATCAGAAATTAAAGAGGAACAAAGATGCTCTTGTGCCCACTCCACCCTTTATGCGCTGAAATTATATCAGTATCAGGAATGAAACAGCCAGAAGACAAAAGGCAGGGTTGAAGTCTGAATTCTGAAGGGAAGAGAGAAAATCGTGAGTGTTACGAGAGGTCAAACCTCAGCTATGAACAGAAGGGGTAGCTGGCTGGTTTTTGATTTATTCATTTTTTACCATAGACAGAACATGAACTTGAGAAAGCAGATATGTGCAGGTGTTAAGTACATTTGTATTTCCACTTTTTTATTCAGAAACACCAAAGAAGTTGGGGAAACAAAATTGTGTCTGGAAAATGATGTCCCAGTATTGAAAAGGTATGTTGGAAAAAAACAGACAACAGCTGGAGGCAGGAGAGAAATGAGAAGGAGGGAAATTGGTATTTCATCCCATTGCTGTTGTCATTTCTGTACCTCCCCGAATTTCTCATGGCCTGGAAAACCAGCCTTTTTGTGATGGCCTGGAAATCTCTGACTTTATGGACAATGGTGTTGGGTTTTTTCCTTACTTCCCTTAACAGCAAATACTTTAGAGATATGGGTGCACAGGCAAATCACCTCATCTCGGATATAGCCACCAGGGCAAGTCCTGGTTGCCAGTTAATTTAAAGGATATTGATTGAGGCAGCCTTTCCTTGCTGTATTTTGTTGCATATAGATGCAATAAACTTTGAATGAAACGTGCAATGAACCATGCGATGAACCGTGCTTTGGAGCGTTCACCCAAGGAGCTCTCAGAAGCTTCAGTATTTGTACTTGATCAAAGCAGACTGATGGAGAAATTGAGGAAGATATTGCTCTTTTCATGAGCATTCAGCACTGAAATAATCAGACGTGTCTCGTGCCATAGAATTGTTCTCCCACAGAAGAAGAGCTGGGCTTTGGCAAAACTGGGTGAAACTGGGTGAAACAGGTGATGGTCTGAAGACAGATCTGTCTGAAGACAAGACCCTGAATGTAAATCCCTTTAAAACCACACCAATTAAAAGGTGAGTGAAATCTTTTTTCAGGCAAATGAGATGTCCTTCATGATATATGACAAGTGATGGTGAAGAGCTTCCTCTTGAGATAGAGGTAACTTCATCAGCATCTGAGGGATATACACTTCCCTGCACATCCTGCAAACACACAACTGCTGTGGAGATATTTTCCTAAAGCAAAAATGTTCTTGTCATCAAGACAGTGAGGATTAGAGGGAAATTGCAATCAATATTGATTGTAGATCATTTTCTGTCTCCTACGTATTAATGATGGATTGGGTTTTGCTCATTTAAGCAGTAAATTAATCAGCTTGGAGGGTCTGTTGAACAGGTCTGCTAGTGCACAAGTTAAGAACTCCTCAATCCCCTCGTTTTCCCCACTTCCTCCTAACTAGTAACTTACATCATTAATCTGTATTAATCTGTTGTAAGGCCAATACATTTTTACCTGATATTTTTACCTGCTCATCTGGATTGTGAGCTGCCCACTGTTTTTGACAGCTGTCCATACATTCCATGATTAGGATCCACTTTGGAAGAAATATACCCTTGTCCTATTTTTTAAATTTTAAGTAACTAAAGAGGTCAAACCACAATACAGGTGAGAGCCCCAAATGGGCCCATGAGCATGTGAGTAGAAATTGTCCATTTTCAGTTTTGGGCTGGAAATCCCAGCTCCCATCTGAAAAGGCAGGTCCTGCTGCAGGCTCTGTAGGAGCAGTGGGGCAAAAATCTCCAGGCTGTGTTTTTTTGGGTGGAACTCAGCAAGTTTATGGCTGGGTTCGACGTGGCACCAGTAACAGCCAGACCTGCTGGTCCTTGACTCCTGAGCTTCTCTAGTTTGGTGCAGCAAATTCATTATTCGTGAAAGATCCCAATTTGAGAAGCAATATAACATGGTGGTTAGCACTTTCTCTGAGTTCTCATCATTTTGTGGGTGAAATAACCTGAGCCTGACTTTGTTTCACTTGAGAGAGGAACCTGAATTGTGTTGTTTGAAGGTACAGTCTTAAGTATATATGTGATTTGTCCTCATTATCCTCAGCATTATGTTGCAAACCAACAGCAACAGCCTCCAATCCTGCATATCAATTTCTTACTCTTATCAACCTTTTATTAGGTGGTCTAATGACAAATTGACTTTGATGCTCCCTGAAGTGACTTCTTCTCCTTTTACTATTCAGGTACAGGTCAGGGGTTGGTATACCTTTGCAAACACTAAGTTGCACGCTCTAAATTAAGCACTGTGTCTTGTAGAGTTCCACAATGCTGGTGGTGGTGGTGGTGGTGGTGGTGGCAGCAGCAGTACCACCAGATGTGTTACAGCAATCGATGCTTTGAGACTGGCTTTCCGGTCCCACAAGCTGTTTGACTGACGTCAGTTTGGGTAGAGAGCAATGCTTTATCCTTTAAACTTATTTTTCTCTCTGTTAAAAGGCGGGGGATGCAGAGGTTGCAAATTAATCTCACTTGAGTCTTAATCCACCCAGATTGTCAGCATTTTTATTTCCTTTGGATTGGAGGTTCTAAAACCATCTGGTCTTTGGATTATTGCAGGCATCTTGTGTGCAGACACTTGCAGGCAGAATCATGCACAACTCTACAGGCAAACAACTATTTTACCTACTAGCGAGCACATGTAATAAATAGATGGGGCTAGCATGCTGTTAGGCTAAGCACGAATATGCTCATCACACCCAATGGAGGCACTGATGAGTGGCTCTGCTGGCTGGGCAATTATTAATGAGGTGGGGAGAGGCTGGTGTCTGTTCCTTGGAGACCTTTGATCACCCTGAGCCACTGTTTCTGATTGTCCACCTCTTTAGTCAGGTTTTCAAGGTGAGGTTTTTCTCCTGAGTCCTGGAGTTGCTGATAAGATAGAAACAACTCAGTTCTGGTCACTGGGCAACACCAAGAGGGACTTCCTGTTGACCCAGGTTGTCTTCTTCTTGGTGTTAGCTTCATCTATCCAAATTGCCATACTCTGCCATTCCCAACCCCAGCGGAGCTCTCACACCTTTGCTTGCATCACTCGGAAAGGTGAAAGGCATATACAGTGGAATCCCCCCTACCTGATGCTGGGCTACTCTGCTGCTACAAGTGGACTGATTAATGGCTTTGGCAAATTGCAGGATTTAGCTCTGAATAGTCCCGTTGGTAAGGTAGAATCAAGAAAATGAGATGATCTTCTACTGGTTTTGGTGGGCTCTGGAAAGATGTCTCAGCACTGCTACTGGCTAGTGACATTGTTCAACATCCCTTGTTTCCACCTAATTATTAAACATCATTTAGCTGGTTCTTCTGTTTCTGAAGCTTCTTTCTCCTTTTTTTTATTACAGAATTTGTGGCAAATTTGCACATGCTCTTGGATCTATTTCTGTGCATGTGCCCACATGCATACTCAAAGAAGGAGAAGCGCCTTCTGCAGGTACTCCTCTGCAGATGCTGTGAGGCTCAGCAGCCAGGCAGCTCTGTTCCATGTTAGCCACACTGGATAAGTATAGGCTGCTTTCAGGCAACCTGCCTTGTCAGCTGTTCCCAAATTCTGAAACTAAGTTGTGATGCTACAAATTCCTGGCCTGGATTAATGCTGCACAAATATAAGGTTTTTTTTCACTTAAACACTAAGAAGCTAAAGGGGATGAGCAAGAAAAGCTTGGCAAGAAATTACGTGATTGGAGAGGGATAGATAGGTGGATATGTAAGGTGAGGAAGGGCTCAACCCTTCCAAGCTCCTCTTGCACATTTTATCAGCAGAAAATCACAAAGGTTTCATATTTATTAGGCACAGGGAGGAGGCTCTGATGGGTACTGTCTCCTATGACTTTGACCTTTGCCAGCTGTGCCCAGCTTAAAGCCCCCTTTCCATTTCATTCCCTGCCTCTTGCCCTCGCTCCTCCTGCATCCTCCAGGGACCCCCAGCTCTCACCACTCACGTGCTGCTGGGCACTCCTGTTCAGCTGGCTTTGGCCAGAGCTGCAGGATGAGGCAAAAGGAAGACCAGAGAAGTTGTGGGCCCGCTTTTGAATGAGACAGGAGCCATGGTGACGAAGGATGCAGAGAAGGCGGAATTATTGAATGCCTTCTTTGCGTCAGTCTTTACTACCCGGCCGAGCCCTCAGGAGTCCCAGGCCTTGGAGAAAGTAACAGGGAAAGAGGAAGACTTTCCCTGGGTTGAAGAGGATCAAGTGAGGGACCAGTTAGGTCAATTACATATTCACAAGTCCATGGGCCCTGATGGGATGCACCCGAGAGTGCTGAGGGAGCTGGCAGAAGTCATTGCTGGGCCACTCTCCACCATCTTTGAAAGGTCCTGGAGAACAGGCGAGGTGCCTGAAGATTGGAGGAAAGCCAATGTCACTCCAGCCTTCAAAAAGGGCAAGAAGGAGGACCCGGGGAACTACAGGCCGGTCAGCCTCACCTCCATCCCTGGAAAGATGATGGAACAGCTTGTTCTGGGCGTCATCTCAAGGCATGTGGAGGAAAAGAGGGCTATCAGAAGCACTCAGCATGGATTCACCAAGGGGAAATCATGCCTGACTAATCTGATAGCCTTCTATGAAGGTGTGACTGGATGGATAGATGAGGGGAGAGCGGTAGATGTGGTCTACCTTGACTTCAGCAAGGCGTTCGACACGGTCTCCCACAGCATCCTCATAGGGAAGCTTAGGAAGAGTGGGTTAGATGAATGGACAGTAAGGTGGATAGAAAACTGGTTGAAAGACAGAGCTCAGAGGGTCGTGGTTAGGGGCACAGAGTCCAGTTGGAGATCAGTGACGAGTGGTGTTCCCCAGGGGTCAGTACTGGGCCCAGTCCTCTTCAATATATTCATCAACGACTTGGATGAGGGGATAGAGAGCACCCTCAGCAAGTTTGCTGATGACACAAAGCTGGGGGGGGTGGCTGACACACCAGAAGGCTGTGCCGCCATACAGAGAGACCTGGACAGGCTGGAGAGTTGGGCGGAGAGAAACCTTATGAAATTCAATAAGGGCAAGTGTAGGGTGCTGCACCTGGGGAGGAATAACCCCATGCACCAGTACAGGTTGGGGGCTGACCTGCTGGAGAGCAGCTCGGTGGAAAGAGACCTGGGAGTCCTGGTGGACAACAGGATGACCATGAGCCAGCAATGTGCCCTTGTGGCCAAGAAGGCCAATGGCATCCTGGGGTGCATCAAGAAGAGTGTGGCCAGCAGGTCGAGGGAGGTCATCCTCCCCCTCTACTCTGCCTTGGTGAGGCCACACCTGGAGTACTGTGTCCAGTTCTGGGCTCCCCAGCTCAAGAAGGACAGGGAACTGCTGGAGAGGGTGCAGCACAGGGCTACCAAGATGATTAGGGGACTGGAACACCTCTCTTATGAGGAAAGACTGAGGGAATTGGGTCTATTTAGTCTGGAAAAGAGACGGCTGAGGGGTGACCTTATTAATGCTTACAAATACTTAAAGGGTGGGTGTCAGGAGGATGGGGCCAGGCTCTTTTCAGTGGTGCCCAGTGACAGGACAAGAGGTAATGGGCACAGACTTGAGTATAGGAAGTTCCACCTAAACGTGAGGAGGAACTTCTTTAACTCGAGGGTGGCAGAGCACTGGAACAGGCTGCCCAGAGAGGTGGTGGAGTCTCCATCTCTGGAGACATTCAAAACCCGCCTGGACGCGTTCCTGTGCAACCTGCTCTAAGGTGACCCTGCTCTGTCAGGGGGGTTGGACGAGATGATCTCCAGAGGTCCCTTCCAACCCTATGATTCTATGATTCTATGATGTCAAGCACCCGATGCTGGGTAAAGCGTCCCATATGGGGCTGCAGCTGACATGGTTTGGGATGGAAATGCCCATGACACATTGCATCATTGGCAGAGCTGGCGGCAGCAGTGCTGCACCTACACAGCGTTTGCTCGTGCCTCCAGTGCACCCATCCTCCTGCTCACACTAACTCCATTATCCCCCAGGCACCACAGAGAGGCAAGATGTGGCTACTACTGGTGGCCCTGTGCCTGGTCCAGGGGCTGGGCAATGCCGTCCCACGCACGGGAGCAAGCCATGACACCCTGAGCAGTTCACAAATACAGGCTAGGCAGAGAATGGATTGAGAGCAGCCCTGAGGAGAAGGACTTGGTGGTGTTGATGGATGAGAAGCTCAGCGTGATCTGGCAATGCGCAGTCACAGCCCAGAAAGCCAAGATCCTGGGCAGCATCCCCAGCAGCATGCCTGGGAGGGCGAGGGAGGTGATTCTACCCCTCTATTCCGCTCTCGTGAGACCCTACATGGAGTACTGTGTCCACCTTTGGAATCCTCAGTACAGAAAGGACACAGACCTGTTGGAACAGGTCCAGAGGAGGGCCACGAAGATCATCAGAGGGCTGGAGCACCTCTCCTACGAAGACAGGCTGAGACAGTTGGGGTTGTTCAGCCTGGAGAAAAGAGGACTCCAGGGAGACCTTAAAGCCCCTTCCAGTACCTAAACAAGCCTACAAGAAAGATGTGGAGGGACTCTTTATCAGGGAGTGGAGCAATATAGGACGAGGGAGAACGGTTTTAAACTTAAAGAGGGGAGATTTAGATTAGATATTAGGAAGAAATTCTTTACTGTGGGGGTGGTGAGGCACTGGAGGATGTTGCCCAGGGAACTTGTGGATGTCCCATCCCTGGAGGTGTTCAAGACCAGGCTGGATGGGGCTTTGAGCAACCTGGTCTAGTGGGAGGTGTCCCTGCCCAGGGCAGGTGGGTTGGAACTAGGTGATCTTTAAGGTCCCTTCCAACCCAAACCATTCTATGATTCTATGATTCATCAACATTATAAGTGCCAGGGGGCAAAGCCCACCCCTCACGACGCCCGGGCTTCCCCACCTGGTGTGCTCAAAGTCCTCCCTGAGGGACCAGCTGGGCTTTCCCCATCCATTCCCCTGGCATCTGCACCCAGGGCTCTCAGGGCGTGGTCCCCAGGCTGCACTTGGCTGTTGGCCAGCTGGTCATTGCATTGCTCCTTTGTCACTTGTATCACCACCTCGTCCCCACCTGCAGGGGAAACAGTTTGGCCTCTGGGGTGTCCCCAGGGCTCCAGGCACCCTCCATGCCTTTCAGAGTGGCTCTTCCACAATGAAAACCTCTTCAGATCTCCTGGAGATGGTCAGATGGCATGTCCCATCTCTTGCCACCCCACAGGTGAAAGGCACTTTTGAGGGGGCAGGAAAAGAGTCTGAGCATCTTCCTTGCATGCAGCATATCTGCTCAGTGCTTCCGCCTCACTGTCCCTCCAGACCCCAGCAGCACCTTCCCCAGGAGGCTGTGTTTTCTCGCCCTGGCTTCCCCTTGCTGCATCAAGCAAAGGGGCAGTACCCCACTTTGGGCAACTTCCCACCCAGCTGAGCTCTATTAATATATTAAATTTTTGAGGACTGCCTCATTCGGCACAGCCAAGAAACACAACAGTGCCGGTTGAGGTCTGCTATCTCCAGTCTGGAACTTTCCCAGTGCCTGCTGGTGATATCTCCCTGGAAGCTTGATATGATTTTGTATATATTTGTATATATTGTATCTATTTCATTATTTCCTTTTTTATTTTATTATTAGTATTTCATTAAAGTAGTTTAGGTTTTTTCTGAACTCATAAATCTCTTTATCTTCTTCCTCTCCTTGGTGCAAGAGGCGGGGGAGAGCATCTGTCGTCTTGTCATTGGCCAACCCAGTTCAAACCACAACAGACTGGGATGCTGAGCTGCCAGCACCCACCACCTGATGCCCATGGGAGGTTGGGAAATGGGCATCTCCTCTAGCTTCTTCCCTTGCTCTCCAGCTTCCATGAGATGGCTGTGTACGACCTCCCCGCCATGGTGGGCTTCATCCTAAGGGAAACTGGGCAGGACAAACTGTTCTATGTCGGCCATGCTCAGGGCAACTCTCTGGGTGAGTGAGGAGGAGGAGCAGGGTGCTGGGATGTGATAGTAGATGGGCAGCAACATCTGTCCCAAACTGGAGACTGCTGGGGACAGGAATGTGTTGGCTCATGCAGCCACTTTTCCTACCTGCCTTCTCAGTCCTTCTGCATGGGAGAGGATCGCCACATCTTTCCCAGCCAACCTGGGCTGTGCTCACATGCAGGAGCAGTGCATCTTCATTTTTTTCAGACCTTGTGTCTCAAATAGGAAATCTTGGATGCGAGGAGGGGATTCATGTGCTTAGGTTCACATGGCAGTTGCTTGCAGGATCTCTGTGGTCTCCTGTGGGCTTTTTTTTTTCAGTTTTTGAGCATGCTGCAGCTGGCTGAGAGAATCAAAATGTTCTTTGTGGTGGCTGCTGCCTACACTTTACGTACGGGTGAAAGTCTGGTATTAAGTCTTTTCTACCTTCCTGATGCAATAATTGAGGTAAGTGTAGGGTTCTGGTTTTCTCATCCTAATTAGTTAAGAGGTTAATAATTGCCAGCCAAAATCAGGAAGCGGAGTTACTTGTGCCGCTGCAGCAAAGCTCCCCCTGAGCTCCAACCCCACTGCTGTATCAGTGCTGCCAGGATCCACAGGGAAATGGGGAGGCATCCAGCATGTGTGTGGGGGTTAATATGACTGGCTCTCCCCACTCGAGGGGACAGGAAAACCCACCGATCCTCTTGAGATGCCAGGCTAGCTACCCCAGCAGTGTCACTGCCAGGCAGGGACCCTTGGTGTCCATGCCCCATAGCAGGTAATTTTTGGGTGGAAAGAAGGAGCTCTGCTGGGATGGGAGCAGAGAGTGGCGCTGGCCAGGACATGCAGCTGCCGGCTGCTTGGCAGGCTCTGAGCAGACGGGCTTTTCTTCATCAGTGGATTTAATGAGAACTTGAACATGGTAGGCACCTTTACCTGTGATTTTGTCTGACCAAATATGAAATGTCATAATGTCATTGGAGGTGCCACATCTCATTAGGTGCTGGGTTACCTAGCAGTGATATGGTCATGGGACAGGGGCACCGAGAATGAAAATGATGAGTCAAGAGATATAAAATGGTGGTGTTTTGGGTCTCCATTATCTCTATTGGTAGTTCAAACAGATCATAAGGAACAAATCCAATCTGAAAGATTGTACAAACTAATTTAATTGTAATTCAAGCATAGTCTGAATGGTCATGAGACTAGGAGAGTGGATGCACCTTGCATTTCTTGCTGTTTATGAAGAGTTCAATCATGGTTCATCACCTCCTCAGCTGGTGAACAGGGATGCTGCCCCAGGGATGGCTGATGAGCTGCTCAGTACTGGCAGCTCTTAGAAGACCTAACAGGCTAATTTTCCAAACAATGCCGCAGAGAAACTCCCCACCCAATGAGGTGACTTGCACTCTGTCAGTCCATCCTAAGCAGTTGAAGTTGCCCAAAGACTACTGCAGGACAGTGGAGGAGTCCTCCTTTCTCCTGACATGGTAGAGACCAGATATGCTCAAAGACAGCTCAAGTGACCACACATTGAGCACCCCCCATATGCTTTGCCTGAACCCCTAACTGGGACAGCTGCCCCACTGTGTGTCCTGAGGAATGGGCAGCCGCAAACACCAGCCCATAAATCAGGGTTGTCCTGGTGCAGAGACCCTGTGGCTGCGCTTTCCCCATGTTGGGGCTGATCTAAGTGATTACTCGTATGGGGTTAAACCTTTGCCTCTGCCTTTCAGACTCCCAAAACCCGGGAGTTCAAGCAGTTTTACTATGGGGAGCAGAACCAGGTGAAGTACAATCAGGTAGGCAAGGGGTGCCTTTTGCTTGCAAGGATGAAAGGGTGACTTGATCATGCTAAGAGAAGAAGAGGATGAGGCTGGCTGAGACTGGAATGAAGGCACCCCATGCATCATGCACCCATGTGTCTTGTAATTCCCTTGGTGGCTGAGGACTCCATCAACATTCAACCATTCAGTTCCACTTTGGCCAGCTGATGCCCACACAACATTTTGGGGTTTTGTCCTCCCCTGGTAGGACAAGTCCCATGGGGACCTTGCAGGACTCGTTTGCCCCACATCACATTTATTCACGTTTCCTAAATGTATCTCCCAGAGGTGAGTATCCTGAGACTCTCAGCATCTCTGATGGCCAAAATCCAGATGATACCTTCATATTTCACATTCCATTGATTTTTCTCCCCAGACTTCACTGCCTTTTTACAGGATAGAAGACATGACTATGCTGACCGTCCTGTGGAGTAGCAGGGAGGACTGGGTTATCTCTACTGCAGAGACCCAGCGTTTGCTCCCCTGCATCACCAACCTCATTCGTCAGGAGCACTTCCCTGAGTGGAACCACTGTGATCCCATCTGGGGCCTGTATGCCCCTCAGTGCTTGTACAGGCAGATGGGTGGTCTGATGGAGAAACATCCATGAACAGTGCAAATGGTACCCTGGGATGGAGAAGCCACTCATTCCAGTCCTGGGGATCACTTGCTTTTGTTCCAGGACTGTCATCCTGCCCTCTCCTCCCTAGAAACATCTCCTGTCACTCTATTTCAGGTTTATTTAGTGAGCTAACACAATCTTGTGATTTCTTTCTGCCTTCAACGGAGTGTCCTGGTGCTTTAGCCTCCCTGCTTCTTCTGCTGGGCAGTGATATTTCTTTCCCTTCTTTTTCAGAACTATTTAAGTAATAAATTCCCATGCTGAAGCCCAGTCTGACTCTTCCCTTGGTGAGCATCACCAAGGTTGTGCTGCAGGGCATCCCTGCAGTATCTAGGACATCCCAGCTCTGGGCATTATAAGCCCCTTCCTGTACACTTATCTCACATCCAGCCCTCTGGGACATTGCAAGGGGCAGACAGGGCTTTTCCAAGCTGCATTGTATCAGCACATGCAGCTTTGCTCTTCCGTCCCTGGTTACAACAAGTCATGGTCATGCATGATGCTCTGCAGAGCACCCTGTCTATGGTCAATGACTCCTTGGCTGGTTGTGGCCACGTGCAGTTTGGTTTCCCTCCCAGTGAATCCATCCATCACCACTGGCAGGGGAGGAAGAAGGGGGAAGAAAGGCGCGGGGCAGAGTATGGTGCTCGTAAAATGAACTTTTACTTTCACAGAAACAGCCCATGAAAGCAGCATCCCATAAGACACATGGGCAGCTCAACTCACAGATTCTGCAAGCTTTAAGTTTCACCCTGTATCTTTGCTTTTTAGCCTGGTAAATCAGATGGAGACCAGTCAGACCACACGGGAACATACCTGAGGCAAACATTTCTTCCCTGGGAAATACCTCAAATTGGGAGCATACCTCCATCTTTTCACCACTATCACCAGCTTGGCTCCCGTGGCCTTAATGCAGGAGGCTCAAGCAGAGGCTCCAAACTGATGGACCTTCGATCTGATCCCACAGCTGTTCCTTCCACAGTGTGCACTGCTGCTGGAGCTGAATGGTCCCAAGGAGATGGGACAGTGGAGCAAGAGGGCAGGGTGAGACTGTCAACAGCCGTCTCATCGATTCCCCATGAAACCCAGTGCCCCTGTGCTGCTTGCTACATCAGCAAAGCCACTTTGTCCCCATGCGTACGTGGGACAGGGGTCATGCAGGACAATTCTGGGCTATTTACCTAAAGCATGAACTCAGACCACATCTTTACACCTCTTGTCCCGTCTCTGCGTGGGCACCTATTGTGCAGTGTTGGGGGGTTGGGCAGGCAGTTTGGGAATGGCCCACCAAAATCATCAGTGCTTTGGGTGTGGTCCCTTTCCCTGAACCCCATGAAATTCTCTTTTCAACCCCTGCCTTTTGTTCACAGTGCTCTTTCCACGCATCTTAAACTTAGATAGACCTCACAGGTGAGCATTACATATCTTTTGGAAGTTAGGATGGATGGATGACTGGATGAATGGGTAGAGAGAGTGAGCGAAAGAGAGAGAGAAATAGATAGTAAGACAAATAGATGGATGGATGGATAGATAGATGGATACATAGATAGATGGATACATAGATAGATAGATAGACAGGCAGATAGATAGACCTAGCCTAACTCCAAGGCCCAGATGTTTCCCTTTCACCACCCCTCAGGTGTGTGGTGTTCATCAGCATCCCTGGACTCATTCTACTGGGAGGAACATTTCTCTCCTGCTCACCCTCTCCAGCCTTTCCAGGGCCACAGACAAAGTCACTTTCCATCTTTCCTTTACCTAAACCCATGACCCAAAGCACATGCTCAATTTCTGGAGTAAAATGTGTTTGCAATGCCCTGAGCCAGCAAAAGCTACAAAAATCCCCAAAACAGGGTCTCCTGCACACCTCATCCCAGCAATGGGGTCCAAACACAACCCCGGTGATGCCCACCAAGCAAAGGGTTGGAGTTTGGCTGTGATACAAGAGTTTATTGCAATCTCTAGTCAGGCAGAAATTACACTGTTACGTTTAAGGCATTAAATCAGTGTGAATTAGGGTGATAGGAGACATTGTTAAGATGGGAAGAGCAGAGTGGCAGCCCTCACACAAAACCCGTGCCCCCAGGCATGTGGGGATAGGTGGCTTCTCCATCCTGGGACAGCACATAGACCGTTCATGGATTTTGCTCCATCAGAGTGACCATCTGCCTGTACATCCGCTGAGGGGCGTCCAGACCCCAGTGGTGGTCGAAGTGGTTCCAGTCAGGAAAGTGCTCATGATGAATGAGGTTGGTGATGCGGGGGAGCAAACGCTGGGTCTCCAGAGGGGGATTCACCCAGTCCTCCCCACCACTCCACAGGGCAGTCGGCACCGTCATGTCTTCTATCCTGTACAAGGGGGGGGTGGACTGGGAGGGGGGAAACACTTCGATTATTCGTGGGTTCTGACACTAATAGCTCTAATGGATGGGGTGTGGTGCTCCTGGCATCCCAGAGGACTCGGGTCATGCTGGACACTGGAGGAGGCTAACCCTATCCTGGCTCTGGCCAGCCTCATCCTCTGCTCCTCTTTCCACAAGTGCTCATTTACCTGGTTGTACTTCTCTTGGTTCTTCTCCGCATAGTCAAACTGCTTGAACTCCCCCGTTTTGGCAGTCTGAAAGGTGGAAACAAAATGTTAACCCCGTGCAAGTAATGCCCTGGATCAGCCCTACCATGAGTAAAGGGCAGCATCACGGTCCAGGTGAGTGCTCTCTGCCCAGCATAGCCCTGGTGTCTAGGCTGGCACTTGCTGGTGCCTGTCCTGTGGGCCAGAGCAAAGAGAAAGTCCAAAAAACACCCACATGGTGTCCCTACCCGGGATGGAGGCAGGCATCTGGGTGGCTCTACCTTGGCCAGCCAGAAGCACTAGCTAGCAGCTGTGGCATTTGAGACACCTTGGTCTAGGCACTTCAAAATAACTTTTATTGGTGTGTCCTGGTTTGAGGTAAA
>VYZM01009183.1:0-14317 GCA_013398915.1 Dromas ardeola
CCAACTCTAACCATTCCACGATTGTATGATAGGATGGGTTGAATGAAGCGCTTGAGGATCAGGAGGAGCCTGGAGCCCTCATGGTGCGGCCATTGTCCTTGGGCAGGAAGGTCACCATGTCCCCCTGAGCAGTGCTTGCTGCAGAGCAGGCTCGTTTCCCATGCAGTAAGCCCTGGTGAAGCCCTTGCCGTGGCCAGGGTGGATGATTTGCAGGCTTAGACCAAGGTGCTGCCGCTACAAACCAGCCTGGGGTGGTCCTCGGGCTGAGCCGGGCGATGGTTTCTCTTTGCAGACTGGCGAAGGTGTGAACGACGTAAGGAAAGGAGCCTGCGCCAACCACGTCAGCACTGTGGCGAACTTCCTAAAGGTCTGCTCCTCTTCTCCTTGCGTCCTCCCTGCCTCGGTGGGCACTGGGCAAGGGAACCTGCGTGACTCACGGTGCTCTTTGGGGTGGCACAGAGGCATCTTTGAAGGCGGGATGGTGGCTAGGAGAGGCTGGGGGGTGACCCCAGCACTCAGTACTCCTGCAGTGTTCGATAGCCCAGGTGTGCTGATTTGTAACACAAATGGGGGGAAACAAGTCTCTTTTTCCCCAGTGAACATTTGCTTTATTTATCTGGTGGACACCAATTTGCCCATGAGGCAGCAATGTGCCCTCGTAGCCAAGAAGGCCAGTGGTCTCCTGGGGTGCATTACAAAGAGCATGGCCAGCAGGCCGAGGGAGGTCATCCTCCCCCTCTGCTCTGAGACCGAGAGGGGATCTCACCAGTGCTGAGCAATAGCTAAAGGGCAGGTGTCAGGAGGATGGGGCCAGACTCTTCTCAGTGGTGCCCGGGGACAGGACAAGGGACAACGGGCACAAATTGGAACACAGGAAATTCCATCTGAACATGAGGAAAAAACTCTTCATTTTGAGGGTGGCAGAGCACCAGAACAGGCTGCCCAGAGAGGTGGGGGAGTCTCCGTCTCTGGAGACATTCCAAACCCACCTGGACGCGTTCCTGTGCCACCTGCTCTGGGTGACCCTGCTCTGGCAGGGGGTTGGACTGGATGATCTCCAGAGGTCCCTGCCATCCCCTGCCACTCTGTGATTCTGTGATCTCAGAGTGGCTGGTGACCTCCCTTTCTCACCTGAGCCCTTTTTCTTCCCTTGGGAGCTCTGGGAGTGCAGATGGGACCTATCAAAGCAGCGTGGTGGGTTTGGTGGCTTCTAGAGTCACCTCTCACTCCTGTGCTGGCTTTCTCCCTGCTCAGGGGGCTCATGTCACCATCAACGCTCGCGCAGAGGAGGACGTGGAGCCTGAGCTCATCATGGAGAAGGTTGCCAAGGCCTCTGGGGCCAACTACAACTTCCACAAGGAGAGCAGCAAGTTCCAGGACTCGGGCCCTCAAGCTCCTGTGGTGAGTTGGCTCCATGGGGGCTTTCTCATCTCTCTGGGCTCGCAGTCGGGCAGGGGCTCCCAGTGCTTTGACATGGCTGAGGAAGCACCGATGATTTTGCCCAGGGCCAGTTCCTCTCTCTGGCTCATTGCAGAGTGAATCAGGGCAAGAGCATGGAGTGGTGCAAGAGATGAGATGTCCTTGCAGCAAACGGAAAGCCTGAGCTCTTTTCTCTGCAGGCCCAGTCGTTTTTTTTTAAGCAGGACTGATTCCCTCCAGTTCTGTTCATGTTTTTAGAGATGCACAAACTCCAGCTTTGCACATTTCCAGAGAAGCTGTGGATGTCCTATCCCTGGAGGTGTTCAAGGCCAGGTTGGACGGGGCTTTGAGCAACCTGGTCTGGTGGAAGATGTCCCTGAACTGGAACTAGATGATCCCTTCTGAGATGGTCCCTTCCAAACTAGTTGGAAGAACTAGATGGTCCCTTCCAACCCAAACCATTCCATGATTCCATGATCTGCAAGGCCTGGGGTTCTCCAAGCCTGTGGTGCAGCCGAGGGACAGGGAACGAGCCGTGTCGGTGCAGCAGCATTTTGACCTGCTTTGCAAATGAATACTGAGGCTCCCCCTGCGCTGGGAAGTGTTGAGGCTGGAGGTCTCAGCAACTTCCTTTCTGTCTATGTGGACATGTTCTGTAGGAAGGTGGGGTTTTTTTTAACATGTGCCCCAAGCAAGGAGGTTTCTGAGCTGTACAAAGGAGAAGCTCAGCTGCACATCCTGTCTGATGCTGCATGGCCTGACCCTGCTTTGAGATGTGGGCAAAGAGCAGACCTGAGCTGGGGAGACCCTCACTGTCCCCCGGCCCCACTTTGCAGTGGCAATGACAGGTTCTCACGTGTCCTGGTCACTTCTTTGCTGTGTGCTCCAGCCTGGGCTCCCCAGTGCTTTAGCAACCTGATTTTTTTGCTTGAGGCATGATGAAAACCAGGCTGGAAGTCCCCGTTTTTGGCAACATCACATCGCTGGGCTTCAGCCAGCCCTTCTGGGGTAAAGCATCAGGTTATTGTGACTTCTAAAAAGTCACAGACTGTGCTGAGCGCCGGACCGTGTTGGTTTTGCTGTTATATTCTATCACAGAGTGTCCCTTTATTTTTTCTGTCTCGATGCTAAATATCTTCTGGCCTGTGGCTGTGTGGGGCTGGGTGCCCTCTGCCAGGGAAAGGCAAAGAGGGTCCAGCCAGTCCCATAGCAGCAGGAGGGAGCTGCCAGAAAGCCACGAGGAGGCATTTCTGCTGAAGAATGCAGAAACTGTGACGGCTCAGTGATTACTGCTCACACGTGCCACCTCCTGCCTCCCCCCAGGGCTCTGTCTACCAGAAGACGAACGCAATGTCCGAAATCAAGAGAGTCAACAAAGATAATTTCTGGGCCAAAGCTGAGGTGAGTGCTGCCGTTTCTCCTCAGCGTGGGTGGAGCTGGCCACTTCTTGCCATCTGCGCCTCCCCTCTCTAACCCGGGCTCTCTGGCCCGGAGCCGGGGGTCCAGACCTCAAGCAGCGCGGAGCTGGGCTCCAGGGGAGTCCAAGGGAGGGGAAAATGAGTCTTGAAGAGCAAGACACTTTTTATCTCAGCTTAATTAGGCTGGGATGGGCGCAGGGGGAGAGAGCTGGGGTGCAGCCCGGCTCCCGGCAGGTGGCAAACTCCATTTGGGTAAGAAAGATGGGTTTTGACCTTTCTGAAGGCAGCTCTGCAAGACTGAAGAGCAGGACAAGCCGCCTGCTCTGTGTTTCCTTCCCATTCGGGTTGTTTTACAGCGGGGTTTTGCAGTGGTTTAGCAATAGCTCGTGAGCTGTGGAAGTGTTACAGGGATGCCATGGGAGCTGCCACTGTGCTGGCTGGGGGCACAGCGTGGCGCGCAGAGATCTGGGGGGTTCTCAGAGCCGGCAGAATGAAACCCACGACTTGTTGCCCATCTCACATTAGAAAGATGAAGAAAACCGTCGGCTGGAGGAGAAGAGGAGAGCGGAGGAGGAGAGGCAGCGGCTGGAGAGAGAGCGTCGGGAACGGGAGCTGCAGGAGGCAGCGGGGCGAGAACAGAGATATAAAGCGAGATCCAATGAAATTGAAGCCCAGAAGTGAGTCCCCAGCATTCGTAATGATGCCCAGAGCCCGTCCCGCTTTCAGGGATCTCTTGGCTTTGCCCTCGGTGGCGCTGTGTGCCCTTGTCACCACCTCTTCTGAGCTGCTGTCCCCGCTCAGGCCCCTGGGGCGCAGAGGGCACCTTCTCCCCGGCCCAACCTCTGACAAGCTGGGACCCGCGGGGCTCCCTGCCCGCCGATCCTGCCGCACGACCAAGTCCTCCCCTGGCAGGTGGCTTCTGAAACGCGTTGATGAAACCTGTGGCCACCATTTGTGGGGTGCTGGTGGTCTGGGCAGGCTGGTGGAGGGCTCTGAGCCCTGCAGAGATGCGGCGGCATGTGTGGGGGCCGGCATTGTGCTGATTTCATTCCCCTCCGAGCCTGGCATGACCCCCATTAGCCGTGGACCTCACTTCTGCGGGCGGCAGCGGGCACTGCCTTCCTGTTTTCAGCTCGGATGGGGAAGTCTGCCCGGGCCCTCCATGCTGAGTGCTCTTGTCCGTGTGCCTGAAAGAGGAGATTTCCCCGATTTGGTCCCACTGTTTGAAGCAACTCCCTGCTGTTGTCCCCTTCGCGCTCCCGGGTGGCCTGGGGCTCCTCGTGTGTCCCCAGAAGCGCAGGGGAATGTCCTTCCTCTGGTCTTCCCCATGTAGCTGCAGCAGGGTGAGGCCCCAGAACAGCCCCATTTAACCCCAGTTTGTCTTTTGTCACCGCAGGAGACTCCAGCAGCAGCAGGAGGCTGAGAACAGGGACAAAGAGCAGCAGCAATGGGTGAGCTCCGGCCTTGTGCCCCGTGGCGGGGTTTATTTGTGCATCCCCCAGGACGGAGAGGACAGGGCACATGGTGTAGCCCATGCTACACCAGAGGCAGGAGGGTGATGGAGGAGCACCCCGGGCAGTGTCACAGCAGGCAGGGGATGTGGAAGGATCCACGGACACGCTCTGGCAGAAGCGCCACGGGCTGCTCCTCCAGGTCTCTTGCTCTGTCTTTGATTTCATTGGATCTCGCTTTATACCTCTGCTCGTGCTGGGTGCGCGCTCCTGAGGGCCGGTCCAGCCATGGCCCCTGGGGAAAGCAGAGTTTAAAACTCTTCCTGGGGAGGAGCCTGGGGACACTGGAGGAAACCAAGCCCTTATCCCAGCAAACCTCCCACATCTCCCTCCCAGAGCCATTCACCCTCTGTCACCATGTCTGTTCCTTGTTCTGTTTCTCCGGTCCTGGGGACTGGATGGGGGAAGAAGGTGCTGGATGGGGAAAGGAGGGGGCTGAAAGGGGAAGGAGGGTCTGGCTTGGCGCCCGCCGAGGCTATAGCAGCCCCTCTCTCGTGCTGCAGAAGGAACAAGCCGAGGAGTACGAGGCCATGCAGCGGAAGGGCTTCAAGAGAAGCGAGTCGGTGGAGAAAGCCCAGGTAGGCTCTGCTCTGGGGGCTGTGTGGGCTCCGCTCCCCGTCCTGCAGCCATGGCGCCCAGACCAGCATGGGGTCTTCTTCTGCGCAGGAGGCGGCCTCGCTGGTGGCGCAGAGGGCGGTGAACCCCCGGGACATCTTCAAGCAGAGGGAGAAGTCGGTGCCAGCAGACGCGGTGACGGCTTCCCAGCCAGGTATGGCACCAGGTGCGGCACTGGCAGCGGGTCAGGCAGTGTGAGCCAGTCTCCGGTGCTCCCGACGGGGGGGACGTGTCTGGGATGGGCCATGGCTCTGGCTGAGTGCGGGTGGCTCTCATCACACCCGGTGCTCATCGCACCCAGCTGGCGCGACATTTCTCATGGTAAGGCTCTCACTGTGCCCAGTTTTAATAGCTGAGACGGATGTTTTCCATACTTTGACTTGACTCATGAGGCTTAAATTTCATTTTTAAAATGAGAATGAAATATATTGGTGCCAGAAAGGAACCACTGCCACAATCTGTCCCGACTGCTGTACATTCCACCTGATTTTTTGCACTGGCTGAACAAAGCCGGACTGCGTCCCTTTAGGAGAGACCGAGCTGATCTATCGGGTAGAAACCAGGAAGCTGTGAAAACCAAAGCTGAAACCAGCTAAGGAAGTTGCTGAGAACATGTGATATCCCTGCATGAACGTCTTCTCCTCAGCTCAACCTCCTTGAAAGGAGCTTGAATTCATTTGGATAAGCACTTTTATTTTGTGATAGGAGTGCGAATGCGTTTTCTCAGGTAGGCAGGCCATCGGTGGGATGGATGAAATCCCACGGTGGGAAAATGTCTTTTTTGTGTTTAAACATCATGGAGGGGGGAAGGCTGATTTCTGAGGGTGAGAAATCCCTCGGGATTTCCCTCATTTGTGTTAGTGTTTGGCGTTTTTCAGTGGAGGAAAGAGAGACAAACGCCCTGGCAGGGATAAAACCCACGGACTGAGGGCGGGCTGGCAAGTCTTGTGCTTATTCACCACTGGGCTGGGGCAGGGCTTGTCTTGTAGCTCCCTGGCTTTGCTTTTGTTTGCGTTGGGAGGCAGAGATGGGGCAGATTAACAGCAATAGTTACCTCCTGCCAAAGGGAAGCGAAGGCTGGCAGCAACCAGTCTGAATTGTACCTCTCCCAGCTGCCATCTGTGAGATCCAGTGTACTACAAAAATCAGTGTGGAGTGCCCGGAGAGGTGGCGGTGTCCTACAGCTACTCTTCCTCCCCAAAATTATGTCTTTTTTTCCCTTGTTTTTTTGCCTTGCCTGCAGCTACTGCTGTAACCAGCAGACAAACTTGTTTTCCCCAACAAGGATTAGAGCTGGAAAATCCTGCTTAGGAGGGTAACCCAGCAGTGGGCTGCTGAGGCAGAGCGCATCAACAACAGCCTTTGGTGACTGGCGCTGGGGGAGTCCCGGGGCTGTCGCCATGCGGTTGGCAGCCTCTGTCCCTGCCTGGCTCCTGTAGCACATTTAACTCCTTGTCCCAGAATCACAGAATCACAGAGTGGCAAGGGATGGCAGGGACCTCTGGAGATCACCCAGTCCAACCCCCTGCCAGAGCAGGGTCACCCAGAGCAGGTGGCACAGGAACGTGTCCAGGTGGGTTTGGAATGTCTCCAGAGACGGAGACTCCCCCACCTCTCTGGGCAGCCTGTGCCAGGGCTCTGACACCCTCACAGGAAAGAAGTTCCTCCTCGTGTTGAGATAGAATTTCCCACGTTCCAGTTTGTGCCCGCTACCCCTTGTCCTGTCCCCCGGCACCACTGAGAAGAGTCTGGCCCCATCCTCCTGACACCCGTCCTTTAGCTATTGCTCAGCATTGATGAGATCCCCTCTCAGTCTGCTCTTCTCCGGGCTGAACAGCCCCAGGGCTCTCAGCCCTTCCTCCTAAGAGAGGTGCTCCAGTCCCTGAGCATCTTGGTACCCCTTTGCTGTCCCCTCTCCAGCAGTTCCCTGTCCTTCTCGAACCTGGGAGCCCAGAACTGGACCCAGTGCTCCAGATGTGGCCTCCCCAGGGCAGAGCAGAGGGGGAGGATGACCTCCCTCGACCTGCTGGCCACACTCTTCTTGATGCACCCTAGGAGACCGTTGGCCTTCTTGGCCACAAGGGCCCATCGCTGGCTCATGGGCATCTTGTTGTCCACCAGGACTCCCAGCTCGCTCTCTGCAGAGCTGCTCTCTGGCAGGTCAACGCCTAACCTGTACCAGTGCATGGGGTTATTCCCCCCCGAGGTGCAGGACCCTACACCTGCCCTTGTTGAACTTCATTAGGTTCCTCTCTGCCAACTCTCCAGCCTCTCCAGCTCTCGCTGAATGGTGGCACAGACTTCCGGTGTGTCAGTTTTGTGTCATCAGCAAATTGCTGAGGGTACACTCTGTCCCCTCATCCAGGTCGTTGATGAATATGTTGAACAAGACTGGACCCAGTACTGACCCCTGGGGAACACCGCTAGCTACAGACCTCCAACTAGACTCTGCGCCGCTGATCACAGCCCTCTTCTGCCCTTTTCTAGGCAAGCTTCGCAGCCCTTTCCTGCAGAAGGAGGTGAACTCCCTGCCCAGTTCTGCCTCTCCCGTCTCTCCTGCCTGGGGGACTCCCCCAGCATCCTTCACCCCCTCCAATGCTTGGGGGACGCCTCCAGCCTCTCCGGTACCCACTGCAGGTGCGTGGCCTTGCTTCCTTACCTAACCAGAGCTTTTCACCTCACCTTTCCAAATAGGAGCCCCAAAATTGGGCATTTGGAGGCCAGACTCTGAGTTTCTGTTGCGTTTTCCCCTGCCTCGGCAAAGTGCGGGCAGATCTTTCAGCCAGAAACCCCATTGCTGAAGCCAGTTCTGGTTCCATCACCACTGCACTTCACTCAGTTTCATCATTCTTCATTAATTTGGGCGATTCTTACTGTCGATGTAATCATAGTAGCAATCGTAGTAGTGATGACATCTAGTGGTAAATTATACCACTATAGATCGCTTCGGGGACACCTTAGAGCCTCTTCCAGTTCCTAAAGGGGCTCCAGGAAAGCTGGGCAGGGACTCTGGATCAAGGAGGGGAGCCATGGGATGAGGGGGGATGGCTTTACGCTGGAAGAGGTGAGATTTAGATGAGAGATTGTGAAGAAATTCTTGGCTGTGAGGGTGGTGAGCCCCTGGCCCAGGTTGCCCAGAGAAGCTGTGGCTGCCCCATCCCTGGTGGGGTTCAAGGCTGGGCTGGACGGGGCTTGGGGCAACCTGGTCTGGTGGGAGGTGTCCCTGCCCAGGGCAGGGGGTGGAACTAGGTGGTTTTCAAGGTCCCTTCCAACCCAAACTATTCTGTGATTCTATGAAATTAGCAATTAACAGCAAACAGTTTAATTCATTGGCTGTTCTCACACAAAATCAAATCCCCTTGAAGTACACATCAGAATTCCCCATACTCTTGCATCACCCAGGTCCTTGAGCAAAAGCACAGGTGAGTTTGCCTGTGCCTGTGGCAGGACTAACCCAGAGGGTTTTCCCTGACATATTCTTCGTGTGCACCACGGGGACTTTATCCCCTCTTAAAGTACGTTCTGATTTGGCAGGGCCAGCTCGGTTGGCAGATCTTACAGTGTTAACTAACCAGGTGGCCTTTGCTAAATGTGCATCCCAATGTTTGAAGGTCCCACCACCCATTGCTCTCAGTGTAGTTTTTAACAGTCCATTGTATCGTTCCATCTTCCCAGGGGCTGGTGCGTGATAGGGGATGTGATACACCCACTCAATGCCGTGCTCTTTGGCCCAGGTGTCCGTGAGGCTGTTTCGGAAAAGAGTCCCGTTGTCTGACTCAGTTCTCTCTGGGGTGCCATGTCCCCATAAAACTTGATTCCAAGGCTCAGGGTGGTGTTCTGGGTGACGACGTGGGGCACAGGGCGTCTCCAGCCGCAGGAGGGCAGGGGCTGAGCGTGGTGCCGAGGCTGGGGAAGGGGAGCTGAGCTGTCGCTGCCTGCTGCAGAGCTGCCTTGTTTCCTCCTCAGCCTTTGCAGGAGGTTCGGGACGACATCTCCTGGCTGCCAGGCTGAAATTCAACTCACAGAGCCCCTCTCCAGCTCAGACCTTTCCAAAATGCCTTGGAGACCCAGCAAAGGGCTCCACGCCCCCAGGCAGCACTGTCTCTCTGGGCAGCAGAGCACAGGGATGGCAGCCAGACAGGGCTGAATTTGGCCATCCCAGTAAAGACCAGTGTATGTCTGTGTGTCCTCAATGCTGGGCTCCAAGGGTGGGGGTGGCAAGGCAGGGAGAGGGAGCTGGGCTCTGAAGAGGTTTCTCTGGCCGTGGGGAGATGCTCTGTCCCCTTTCGTGTGGTTTGGGTAGGAAGAGCAAGGCTGGAGGAGGGCTGGCTCTCCGGAAGGTCTCCCCAGGTCTGGCACGGAGGTGTTGCCTTGTCCTGGAAGGGCTGGGTGAATTCTTGTCCCTGCTGGCTTGTCCCCAGCTGGCCGAGCTCCTCACTGCCCTGTCCTGAGGCTGCTCCGCAGCTTTGCTTCAGGAAGGTGGGAGCTGGGAAACAACATCCAAGCTGCCTTTTTCCAAAAAAGTCAAAATGGACCTGGTTACAAACCAAACCCTTGGAGGGTTCAGCAAAATGCTTCAGCCAGAAACAAATCTTCTTTGGTGGAGAAAAAACATGGTTTCAGAGCGGCTTGTTATCCTTTTTCTGCCGCCCACCCCAGCAGCTGGGGCCAGGGCCGAGCTGCGTCAGTCCCCGGGCTGCAGCCACCACTAGATGCTGCTCTTGGCTAGGGTCTCTGCTCCAGCCCTTCCCCGTCAGGTCCTCACCACGAGGGGCAGCTTGGGAATGGCTCGTCTTGAGGAAAGTTATTCGTTTCCCCATCGGAGATCCTGGATCTCTCCCTTTTTTATTGTTCCCTAAGCCCCTGCTTGCTCTGTGCCTGGGTTCCTGCTTGCTGGACCCATCCCCTCTGCTGGGGGACATTCAGCTTGTACCATGACCATGGTGTCACTTCTGCCTGGAGCAGGAATCGGGCAAGAGAAGGGACAGGGAGAGGTTTTGGTGACGGACATCGCGGTGTTTCTTTTGCAGGACGAGACTCTGGGTACAATTCAAGCATCCCAGCTTCCCACGCGGATGAGGCAAATCTGTACGAGGAGCCGCCAGACACCTCAGCCATCTATGAAGAACCGCCTCAGGTTGGTGTGTGGGGAGGACAGAGGACCCCAGAGGGGAAAAGGGCACCCGAGAGCCAGCCAGGATCCTCGTGTGAGAGAGGATGGCTTTGGCTTGTCTTTTGGGATGAGTCTGGAATGGGCGTCTCTTCTCTTTGGGTCTCTCCGGTACTCGGAGCCTGGCTGCCTGGGCTGAAATCAGTAGGAAAGTGAGAAACCCTGCAGCTCGCGCACGCTTGGGCTGTGCCTGCATGGCACGGGGATGCTGCTGGGTCCCTTCCCCATGTCTGCACGGCGCAGGGATGTGGGAGATGCTGGTGCTGGGCGTCCGTCACCCATCCTGCACCCTGGGGTGTCCAACCGCTGTCCCTGCCCCCGTCCCCCTCGTCGGCCTCTTTGCCACAGCAATTCCTCCTCCTTCTCCTGCTTCTTTGCACGTCCCAAACCAGCGGAGCCGACAAAGCCCAGCTATTCTTGGTGGGCTCCATCAGATTCTCCAGTGTCTAATAGCAGGGTTGTGCTTCCCTTGGAGATGTGGTGGCCATTTGGTTTTCTCTCCTCTATTAATCTGTCTTGCCTCCCCCCGGGCCCCAAAACTGTAAGAATTTCAAACATATTTAATTTTCTCATTCCCAAATTTATCTGGAAGTGCCTGGCTGGTTCAAAAAGAGCAGGAGATGGGCTGAGCCTCGGCCTTTCCATATGACAGAAAAGTAAAATGCAGCCAGCTCTCAGGCCTCGGAATAGTAACGAGAGAGAAATGCTTGGAAAACTGGAGTTGGAGCTTGTCCAGCTTCAACAGGCTTAAACATGGGTGTGCTGACCCGCGGAGATCCCGAGGGATCGGCTGCCGGAGGGGTTCTCTGCTGCTGGTCTCAGCATTCCTGGCGGTGCCAGCTGCTGGGGGCATGGCGGGACTGGGGCTGGTGTGGGAGCCCCCTGGAGAGCCGCCCACGCCCCTCCCTCATCACACGCTCGGCTCCTTCATCTCCTGCCAGAGACACGTGGAGCCTCCAAAACCCGCATTTTTATTCTGGGGGGGAATCTTGTGGTTCACTGAGGCACAGGGGGGGCTGATCTGGACCCGACGGTGTTGTGCTCCTCCCTCCCATTGTTTCCCCCTGTGATTCCCGGTGGGCAGCCGGGAAACTGAGCAGGGCTGCGAGGAGTGGAGCGGGGTGACCTGCACCCCCTGTGCTGGGGGGACGAGACCCTGGAGCACAGACAATATAGTGTAGCTATTTCATTATTTTCTTATTAATATCATTATCTTTTCTTATTATGATTTTATTATTAATATTTCATTCAATTATTAACATTTCGTTAAAGTACTGTAGTTTCTTTACAACTCATAAGTCTCTCTTTTAATTTTCTCTCCCTCTTTCTGGGGAGAGAAGTTAAAAGGGAGCATCTATGGTTCGTTTTCGTGCCAGTCCAGCCCAAACCGCACCCCCCTCACTGCGCTAATGAAGGACGCCTGGCGCAGTGTCCTTCGTGCTGGTAACTCCTTTTCTGCCTCTCTCTTTCCTGAAGGACGAAGTCAACGATGCCAAATACGGGTACCCGGTGGAGTACCAGCTGGCGCCGGACCTGGCGGGGAAGGGGCTGTGTGCGCGGGCGCTCTACGACTACCAAGCTGGTGAGACCAGCAGAGCAACTGGGAGGGGGTTTGCTGGGCCCAGTCTATTCCCAGAGAGCTGGACTGGAGACATCACCCATTGCAGCAGGCAGTCCCGTGGCAGAATGCTAGACAGAGCATTTTCCACCCATATTGCAGCTGGAAAAGCAAGCAAAGGAAGCTGATGGCTTCTCTTTACTTTTCCCCAACATGTTTCTTGCTCACATCCCTGTGCAGGGTCCTGCACCTGGGTGGGGATGACCCCTGGTACCAGCATGGGCTGAGGGGCGAAGGGATGGAGAGCAGCCTTGAGGAGAAGGGCCTGGGGGGGAAAAGCTGGCCATGAGCCGAAAACGTGTGCTGGCAGCCCAGAAACCCCCCGCAGCCTGGGCTGCACCCCCAGCAGCGTGGGCAGCAGGGCGAGGCGGGGATTCTGCCCCTCTGCTCCGCTCGGGGGAGACCCCCCTGCAGCGCTGCCTCCAGCCCTGGGGCACCAACAGCAGAAGGAGACGGAGCTGTTGGAGCGGGGCCAGAGGAGGCCCCGGAGATGCTGGGAGGGCTGGAGCCCCTCTGCTGTGAGGACAGGCTGAGAGAGCTGGGGGGGTTCAGCCTGGAGAAGAGAAGGCTCCGGGGAGACCTTGGAGCCCCTTCCAGTCCCTCAAGGGGCTCCAGGAAAGCTGGGGAGGGACTCTGGGTCAGGGAGGGGAGCCATGGGACGAGGGGGAATGGGTTTAAACTGAAAGAGGGGGCATTTAGCTGAGATACTGTGAAGAAATTCTTGTCTGTGAGGGTGGTGAGCCCCTGGCCCAGGTTGCCCAGAGAAGCTGTGGCTGCCCCATCCCTGGTGGGGTTCAAGGCCAGGTTGGACGGGGCTTGGGGCAACCTGGTCTGGTGGGAGGTGTCCCTGCCCAGGGCAGGGGGTGGCACTGGATGGGCTTTAAGGTCCCTTTCAACCCAAACCATTCTATAATTCTATGGTCTAATGTCCCTTCCAATCCAAACCATTCTGTCATTCTGTAATTCTTTTCTCCCCACCTTCTGCCTCGGACCCTGTTTTACCCAGATATTCACATCTTGTGATTGACTGGACCAATTGATTGGTTTTAACCCCCTCACTCTTTCTGTCTCGTTCCAGCCGATGACACTGAGATCTCATTTGACCCAGAGAACATCATCACCAACATCGAGATGATTGACGAGGGCTGGTGGCGTGGCTACGGTCCTGATGGCCACTTCGGCATGTTCCCTGCTAATTACGTGGAACTGATAGAGTGAGGGGGCTGGCGGGGACCAGAGCCGCTCCCTCCCCCCAGGACCACTTGGCTCCTGCCTCATTCTTCCAAACGATATGTGGCTTTTATTTCTTCTATTTTTTTTTTTTCTCCAAGTGAAGTGCCATTGCCCTGCTCCCTCGGCGGCAGGGCTGATATAGGCACTGCTCTCCTCCGCTCTTGCTCATCCCCCGTCGCTGGCCCTTGGTTAGGATGAGGGGTCATCCCATCTCCCCTCCCCCCCTTCTGCCTTGGAGCGTGCATTCTTTTTCAGGGCTGAAGGAGGTGATGACGAATCCCTTACGGGCCATTTTCAGGGAACAAGTTGACTCTACCCCCCTCTCCACGCTCCTTCCCACCCTATGGCCATGACAGAGAAACCGCTTTCCCCGTTTTGGCTCGCTGACGAAGCTCACCAGGGTGATTTGAGCCTCTCATGCCGTCTGACATCACCGAGAGCCGAAACCCGGCTCCGCCGCCTTGCCACCCCCAGAACTCCCTGCCGGCGCTGCCACCCTGCGTTCTCCTCCCTGCTGTCCCCGGGGGGGTGTGTTTCTGTGCCCTCCCCTCTCCCCAAGCCATGCTTGGGGGACTGAAATCATGTGTGAGCAAGTTCCCCTGAGGAGGAGGTCTGCGAGGCCAAAGTGGGTAGTTTGGGTTTATTTTTTAGCAAAACCTGTGAGCGTGGGGTCCTCCCCCACTGCCCCCCCCACCCTGTCCCCCTAAATTCACTGTGAACAAGGAATAGCCCAGCCCAGCTCCCACCTTTATTCCCTTGAGTTTCTTCCCTTGGCGTCGCTTTAGGATTAGAAGGCACCGGGGTTTGGAGGTGTTGGGGGTCTCGTTGCCCTGGGCTCCCGTGGGCTCCTTCCCCACCCTGCGCCCCCCCGCCATCCCTGTCCCTCCCGGTGACAATAAAAGGGCTTTTCTTTGGTGATGGATGCAGCAGGATCCGGCTGTGCGGTCCTGGGCAGGAACTGGGGTGAAATGCCGGTGTTTTGGTGCAGGGTCAGGCAGAGCTCACATACTCCGAATGTCAGCCACAGGCGCTAATGAGAAATCGTTTAATAAGGCAAAGCCGAGCCGCATGTGGGAATCAGTGGGTGTTTTTACAATGGGTCATCATGACCAGGTTCATGCTCCAGAGAGGGAAACAAAGGCAGGGATAATTAGATAAATAATTAGCCCCAGCGCTAATTATTTGAGTCTAATGAGGGAGGGAGGGTCAGTCAGAAAAGCAGCTGGAGGCAGCAGCTGGCAGAAATGAGCCAGCAGCGACGGGGGTCCCGGGTCTGGATGGCCACGGGCGTAGAGGGGCTTTAGGGTGGGTTTGGGTACACTGAGGACATTGG
>VYZM01009183.1:41002-51784 GCA_013398915.1 Dromas ardeola
CCCCCAGCCCTCTCCCAGCCCCACCTACCACCCCAAACCCTGGATCCCCCTCCCCATGCAATAAAACATCTCGCCCCAGGCCACCACGTCTCCTGGGGGCAGTGGCCCTGCTGTTCCGCCGTGCCAAGGGTCCCCTGGGAGCCTGTCCTTTGGGGGAGGGGGGGCTGTCCCTTTTGTTGGGGACACGCCAGCTCCACCGGGACACCGGGTGTGAAGCCCAGGCTGAACGGAGACACCTCACTCCCTGGGGACGCTGCAGATGGACGGATGGATGAGATCCCCTTGTTTCATGGTTTATTTGGCCGGAGCGAGCGGCAGGGGGCGGAGGACCCGCTGTCACCTCAGTCCTCCTTCTTGTCCCTGTGGGTGATGGTGTAGCACAGGGACTTTTAGTCGATGTTCCCCGACATGACGATGAGCGTCACCACGAACGTCTGCTCCACCTGCGTGGGGACACGCACCCTGCAGGCTGGGATGGGTCCCTGTGGGGACCATGGGGACAGGGACCTTGGGGGACACACGAGGACCTTGGGTCCAGGATCTTGGGGTCGGGAATTGCGGGGGACACATGGCAATCTTGGGGACAGGGTCCATGTGGTGCACATGGGGATCTCAGGGATGGGGTTTGGGATCACAGGGATGGGGCTGGGCACACAGGGACCCTGGGGGACACACGGGCATCTGGGGCCAGGGGCTGTATCCCCCTCCCCATGGGCAGGCGGAGCCAGGTGTCCTGCGCACCCGTTTTGCCCGAGGGTCCTGTTGCTCCCCCTCGTGCAGGGACACGCAAGGGGACAGGATGGGCAGGGGACCGTGACAGTGATGGTGACAGCCAGGGGAGCCACCTCACCTCCTCCCGGGAGAACTTACCCACCTGGGTCAGAAGGAGCTGCTTAAACCTGCAGGAAGAGGGACCAGCTGGGGGTCGGCTCCTGTCCCCATCCCGGGGGACGCAGGATCCAACCGGGTGCCCTGAGGGTCCCTGTCGCCCCCCGCTCACTCGTCCTTTTTCATGGTGGTGGTGCCGGCAGGGTCCAAGAGCTTGAAGGCGTTGAGGATGGACTGCTTAGGGTCAGTGCCTGGGGGGGCACTAGGTGGGGTTTGGGGCTGACCTCCGGGGTGTCACGGGGTGTCATGGGGTGTCGGGGGGTTTTACGGGGCCTCTTGCCCTTCAGCTTCTCCCCAAAGAGTGTCAGGAAGATGGTGAAGTTAAGGAGCCCCAACACTCTGGGGTGACCCCAACACCCTGAGATGTCCCTGGATCCTGGGGCGCCCCCATGTCCCAGGGTGGCCCAAGACCCCCTGGGGTGGTCCAGACCCATGTGGTGGCCCCAGATGTCCAAGGGTGTCCCTGGACCCCCAAGATGGCCCAGATCTTGGGGTGCCCCACATCCCCAGGGTGACCCCAGCACCTTAGGGTGCCCCAAACCCTCAGAGGGAACCCATCCTGGGGTGCCCCAGGAGGACACCAGCTCCCTGGGGTGCTCCCACACACCCAGAGGACCCCAACACCCCAGCGTGCCCAAGACCCTCAGATGGACACCAACACTCCAGGGTGCCCCCAACACCCCCAGGGTGCCCCCAACACCCTGGTGTGCCCCAGACCCTCACACAGACCTGAAAACCCTGGGGCGTCCCCAGACCCGCAGAGGGACCACACACAGTCTGGGCTGCCCAGGAGAACCTCAAGATCATCAGGCACCCCAGACCCCCAGGGGGACCCCAACACAGTGGAATGTCCCAGATCCCCAGAGGACCCCAACATCCTGAGGTGCCCCACACCATCAAGGGGGACCCAACACCCTGGGGTGCCCCCAGATGGACTCCAACACCCTGGAGTGCCCCAGACCCTCCAGGGAACCCCAACACCCTTTGGGTGTTGCCCCAGACCATTTGGGGGACTCAAATCCCTGGGGTGCCCCAGACCCTCATGAGGATCCCAGAACCCTGGGGTGCCCCCAACCCACAAAGGGACCCCAACCCACTGGAGTGCCCCAGGAGGACCTGAACACCCAGGGGTGACCCCAGTCCCCTGCAGCAAATCCCAAAACCCTGCCCTGGCCCCTCTGGGGAACCCAACACCCCAGACCCCCAAAGGGACCCCAAAACCTTGGGGTGCCCCAAACCTTCAGGGGGATCCAAATACCCGGGGTGCTCCCACACCCCCAGAGGGACCCCGACACGCTGGGGTACCCCCAGTCCTCCCTGCAGCATCCCCACACCCTGGGGTCCCCCATCCCCGTCTCCTGGGGGGGTCCATAGCTGCACTCACCATCCCAACTGCAGCCCCGGGCCGGGGGTCCTCAGGGTGCTCCGGCTTTTATCCCCGGCCTTATTGCCCCTATCTAAATCCGTCGGTGGGTGCAGGCAGCCAAGCCAAACTCTGCGCTGACACCGCCAGGCTGAGCCAGACACAAGCCAGACCGGGGGCCCCCAGGTGTCACTGGAGGCGGGGGACACTATTTTTGGCTGCTGGGGAAGGTGGCGGAGCTGTAGCATCCCAGAGCACAAAACAGCCCCGGGGGGGTCACCCATGTGCCCCCCTGTTTGGGGTGGGCTGGGGACCCACTGGGTTTCGGGGTGCTGCTGCTGGTGAGAGTGGGGTTTAGCCCTTGGTGGGGGTCTGTGCCCTCTTTTTTGGGGGGTCAGCGCTGGGAGGGGGAGGCTGGGGTGCCCCCAGGCTCTGCCCCCCACCTTGTCCCTGTGACAGAGACAAGGCTGGAGGGGATCCCCGAAGATCCCCACTGCATCTGGCACAGCTCTGGTGCACCCCAGTCTCAGTCCCTGCACCCCAGGGCTCACTGGGGGGAACCGGCCCCCTCTGACCCCCCAGCCCCCAAGTACCCCCCAACCAGACCCTTATCTCTCAGCCACCCCCCCCAGGGGGGGCTCACCCCCAGTGAAGGGGCTGGGGGGTGGCGCGAAAGCCCCACTCCCTGCAGCTGGGTGAGGATGCAGGGGGCCAGGGAAGCACAGGAAGACCCTCAGCTGCCCCACGCGTGTGGGGCAGCCCCATGGTGGGGATCTCCATGCAAGCATGAGGAAGACAAGGAGCTCTCGCTCAAGCGGCCCCGGAGAAGTCCACACAAACCCCATTTATTGGGGAGCCGGGAGCCGCCTCTGCTGGCGGCAAATCCCATCCCGCGTCTGTCTCTGCTCCTTGCAGAGCTCCGAGCGGGACCACTGTCCCCCCGCTCCCCCCTGCCATCATCATCCTCATCCTCCCCCCAAGTCCTCTCTCACTGCCCCATCATGCAGGCCATTTTGCAGGCGACAGCGGAGATGAGCGCAGCCCCACGCCCGCTGCCTTCCTCCGACTGGATGAAGGTGATGTCGCAGCCGGGCGTCAGCTGCCGAACCGTGGCGTGGAAGCGGTCCTTGAAGCTGCCCAAGGGGAAAAAAATGGGGTCAAGACTTGGAGGATGCAGGAGGAGGAGGAAGGGCATGGCGGTGGGAGGAAGGCTCCTAGGGATCCTCACCTAGGATGGAGCTTGTAGACGGAGCCGTCAACCCCCACGGTGATTTTGAGGGTCTCCTGGCTCCGGCTTTCCCGCATGCGGTTGATGACACCGGCCAGCCCGGCCGAGCACATCTGGGCAGCACGGGTGGAGACGCTCTCACAGACCATCCGCACGATGTCACAGTCTGTCCCTGAGGGCAGCAGCTCGAAGGCCGTCAGGATGTTGTAGATCTGCTTGCGGTCGCCGGAGTCGCTGGGACGGGGAGAGAGGGGCACATTGGTCAGGGGAGGGGGGGACACGGGGACCCCAATATGGGGCAGTTCCACATGGCTGGTGTGGGGTGAGGGGATGGGGGAGCCCAATATGAGACACTCAGAGGAGGTTGGTGTGGGGTGATGGGCCATAGGGACCCTGCAGTGGGACACCCCAGTGTGGGGTGACAGGACAGAGGACCCCCCGTGGGGCAGTGCAGTGGGCTGGTTTGGGGGTGCCGCTCCTCGCCGCGGCCCCATCAGCCCCATACCTCTCGATCTGCGACACGAAGCGGGTCTCAAAGGTCCCGCGAGTCTTGAGCTTCTCGGAGGCCTCCCCATTGAAGAGCAGGTTCTCATCCACCAGCTTCAGCAGCACCAGCCGGACGATCTCCCCCATGTACTTCCCCCCGATGATCTTCTCGTAGCTGGGGGGGGACACACAGGCAAGGGGGGCCATCAGAACCAGGACTTGGGGGGGCCACATCCCGCAGCACCCCCTCTTTCCTTCCCCTCACTTGCTGGACGCATCCCTGCATGCGGGCATGGCAGCTGGGGCGAAGGACCCCCGCTTTGGGGATACTTGTGATGAGTTGCTCCGGCCTCAACTAAGCCCAGCGTGGCACGGGCGGGCAGGGGGAAGGAGAAGGGTGGGTGGAGGGGACGCGGCTGGGGATGGGGACTGGGGGGCACACCCAGAGGAACTGGATCTGTCCTATTCCTTACAGTTGCTGACCGGGGTTAAGTGAGGTCTCATCCACCACGCGGTCGTACTCCAGGAGGAACTCGTCCAGCTCCCCCGAGGCGCCGAAGGCCCCCCACTCCGTGTTGACACACATCCGCCCCTCGTCGCCCTCCACCAGTTCCACATTCTGCATCTCCTCCATGTAGCAGGCGTTGCAGCCCGTTCCTGCCAGTGGGAACCGGGGATGGGACCCCCAACACCCATGTCCCTCCCATCCCGATGGCATCGCAGCGGGGGGACTGCGCTCGGAGCTGTACCACCCCATCCCGACATGGATGGGGAAGCTCAGCCCTCCTGCCCCCCCCGGCTCCTTCCCTGCAGCCCCGGCCGGCTGCTTGTCCACAGCGGGTATTGAGGACGGCCACCACGGGGTCCCAGGGGCTACGGCTGCTGCGAGGCAATGTCAGCCTGGCCTCCAGAGGAGCTGATAAACAGCCCGGCGCGGTGTTTACCCAGGCCGAAAGCCAGTGCAGAAAGCCCAGATGGCCGTGTGGTGGATGTCACTAAAGCCAGCGTGGGTCTGGAGGGTGGCAGGGGGCTGCTCCCCTGGGGGGGCGAAGGAGCCTGCAGGGTTCAAACCCACCTCCCGGGCTCCCTGGCATGGCTGGCACTGGCCACCCCCACCCATATGGTGACATGCCGGAGCCACCGTCAGCCAGAGAGTGGATGTCCCTTGGGGACTGACCCATGCCGTGGACACATTATGGTGACCATCCCCTTTCCACCTTGAAGGTGCCCCCACCATCATGCCAGGGCCAGGCGATGCCATCCGGTGTCCCAACCTCAGGAGACCTCAGCAGGGTGCCACTGCCACCCGCCTGTGCTCAGTGTGTGTCCCCCAAAAGGACAAACCCCTGTTCACAGCAGGGGACCGTGAGCGGGGCTGTGGGAATGGTTTCCCCCTCGCCTGCCCGTCCCGGCGGGAAGGGGCCGTCTTACCCACAATCATCCCAACCTCGCACCGGTGGTCTTCGTAGTAGCAGGAGATCATCGTGGCCACCGTGTCGTTCACCATTGCCACCACGTCCATCTCGAAGTCCTGGGGAGGGGAGAGGGACCGTCGGAGTCTCACTGGGGGTCCAGGCTGATGCGCAGCAGGGTGGGGGGTCCCCAAGGGTGAGGATACACACACATACCACACATACACGTGTACACATGCATGGAATGACCCTTCCCAGGGACACATGGGGCTCCAGCGGCCCCATTGTGGGGACAGCCAGGGGTGCTGGGTTCTCCCCCTGACTATGGTACCAGCACAAACCGTATGGTCATCTCACCCCTCGCCGTTTGATGGCATCTCTCAGGAGCCCAACCACATTGTTCCCTTCTGCGCCAGAGGCTTTGAAGCCCTTGGTCCAGTTCAGGAGGATGCCCTGGAGCAAGGGGAAGACCGAAATGGGGCTGCAGGTGTAGCTGGCTCATAGGTACCCCTGAGTCCTTGTGCTGCCTGGCCACCTCCTCACCTTGTCGATGTCCTCGTGCCGCACAGGGAAGGAGAAGGTGAAGCCCAGGGGCAGCTTTTTGTGCTTCATCTGGTGCTTGTCCAGGAAATCGGAGATGCACTCGGAGATGTAGTCAAAGAGCTGGAAGAGAGGAGATCGAGCCTTTGCTGGGGGCTGTCCCCATCCTCCCACTGCCCGCAGCCAGCCACCATCTCCACCACGGGTCCCCCGAGCATGGCCAACTCCCTGCCACTGCCTGGCTTCTGTCAGCTAGAGGGATGAGGGTCGCACGCGCCAGCATCCCCACCAAAATACAGCACGGTGTGCCCCTGCCCGGTGATGGGGACTGCGCGGGAGGGGACGGGATGCCTCCTTCTGCCAAGCTCACCATCTCGGCCGTCCCCGTCATGGCATCCTCAGGGATGGAGTACATCTGGTGCTTCGTCTTCACCTTCCACTGCCCTTCCTCCCCCTCGCCCACTTTCACCAGCATCACGCGGAAGTTGGTGCCGCCGAGGTCCAGCGACAGGAAATCTCCAACCTCTGCAAAGCCGGGGAGAGGGGACAGGAGATGACCAGCTCAGGGCGGGTCTCGGCCTCCTGCACCGACCTCGGCAAGGTCTGAGGACAAGGCGACATGAGAAGCATCAGGAGCAATGCCCGCCCAGCCCGGCAACACTGTACCTGAGCCCTCAGGTGTGGAGCGGACATAGGTGGGCAGCATTTTGACGGAGGCTTCCTCATGTGTCTCCAGTTTTAGCCCTCGGTCCATCTCTTTTTGCATACGGTACATCACCTTCTTCAGATCCTCCTCCTTCAGCCGAAACTCTGACAGGATCTGCTCCACCTGTGGCGGGATGGACGGCATCAGCTGGGGACAGGGGATATGGGACCCAGGTGGCCTGAACTGCTATAAATAATCCAAATTTTCCTTCTCCTCACCCTGGTTTTCCCCATCAGTGCACAGACACCCCACACCACCTTATCCCATCTCTCCACTATCCTGCCTCCAATCTAACGGACACGCTGGTGAATCCGCAGGGCTGGCACGAGCCGCTGTGGCCCTAGATCCTCTCCCAGTGCTGTCTGCAAGATATCCATGGTTGGCACAGGAGTCCTTGTGCTGTCACCTTCAGCCGGTTCATCTTCCACAAGCTCAGCCGGTTGCTTTGAAGCCGGTGCCATTCCAGCAGGGCTCAGACCAGTGACATGGGACATCCCATCCCGCCAAATCCCAGGGTCTTTCCCAGCAAGAAGCGCTTTCAGCGATGCCATTTAGGGGCTCAGTGGCTCCCACCGAGGACATGGGACCCTTCCGTGTCTGTGATGAGGATGCTGCATCCTCCTTGGTCCCACGGGAACCGCGGGTACCATTTTCAGCCCATCAAACTTGGTGCAAGTGGGAGCCGAGGGCAGGCAGGACCGCGGGCAGGATATAAAAAGTGTTATTGGGAAATGCTCCCTTGCCTCGCTACTAGGGAGAATCACAGGGCCCACTCGAGGGAAGCGCCTGGCAGGCAGGACCTGTATTTACCCTTTACGTAGCAACCCTGGGCTCCGGCGCTGGTGCAGCCTCCATTAGCCACGGCACGTAATCGGGGGCAGGCAGCCCCGGGCTGTCAGATGGAGCCGGGGGGAGCGAGCACTCGCTGCTTGGCCAGATGTAGCTGGCGGCATTAGAGGGCTCATTAGTCACTGGGATCTGGGCAAGCTTAAAATGCTCCCACTTGCACTTTTGCCGGTGGACAGATGTTTTCCTTGAGGCTGTTGCCGTTTCCCAATGTGTTTTGGGGTGGGGGGCTCTGTTAAAGGCTTTGGGATGTGGTTCGGAGCATTCCGGCATGGGGAGAGCACGCACCACCTCGGCTCAGCCAAACCTGCGGCTGCTTGGCCGCTCCCCCAGGTCCATGCTAATAAATCACTAGGCCCCGAACGCTGTTCTTCAGCCTCCAGCCCCCTGAGCAGGGGCTCATCCCAAACACCTCCTCACCCCAAAAGCTCCTGCCCCGCAGAGCCCTCACGCCCCAGGGGCCTCAGCCCCCACCCCCAGCCAAGGGGGATCTCGGCACCTCTCCAGCCATCCTCCCCGCTCCGTCCCGGTGCCAAAGCCTGGGGGCTCCATTAACCTATTAAACAAGATGTGGCTGCACCACAGGGGACACCACTGTGCCAGGGAATGCCACTAGCCACCGTGGAAAGGGGATGGGGCAGCACTACGGTGAGATTGGCCGTGACCCCGAGGGTGTTCAGGCTGGGATGGTTGGAAAAATCCTGCCAGGAAAAGAGCAGGTCTGGACTCAACCGTCTTGCTGGAGTTGGCGGCTGAGGGCATTCAGCGCTCCACAACACGGAAGCCAGCCTGTGGCACCGTTCGGCACGTGAACGCCAAATTTGCTACAGCCAGAGGGTCCCCGTCCCTGGGGCTGGCACCTGAGGATGGCAACGGAAGGTCCAACTTTTTTTTGCATCTCAGGCATCGCGTGCCCCACCTCAACCCTTCTCTCGCCTCCGAAACAATGGGTTTGGCTCTTCCTTGGCAGGATTTGGCTCTTCCCATGCAACTGAAACCGGATCTCAGCTTCCCAAGAAAACTGCTCACTCTGACATATCCCGCAGAGGGGACAAGCTGGAAACCATGTGGCCAAAGGCTGTGATGGCTGGTGACGCCCAACTCTGCCAGCCATGCATTCCTGCCCCTGGCACATGCTGTGTCCCCTCAGTGTCCCCTTGGATGTCCCAGTCTGCAGCGGGGAAGCATCTTGCTGTCCTTGCCCACGGCACAGCTCTGTGAGCTCAATCCACCCAGAAGAGGAGATGGGAGCAGCTGCCCCCAACCGATGTGTGGCCGGGGATGAGCCGGGTGCCATCCTCCTGGATGCCTCGGTGACAATGGTGACGACCAGCTGAAGGAGGTGACGGGCCCCATCTCATCCCAGGGCTGGCAGCTGCTTGGCTGGCAGCAAGATGCCAAGGGCTATGCCCGGGCTGTGGGAGCACACCAGCCAGGCGGTGCGGTCCCACAGACATTCCCAGCTCCATCCTGAGTCCCTGCCGGCATGGGGACAGGGCATGGCCCATGTCGTGATGACACCCGGTGCACAAAATGCAGTGCTCTGGCTTATGGTGCTGGGCCCCCTCGCCGGCGCCTGCTGGGGGATGACCTCAAGGACAGGAACCCTCCTGGGCACATCGGGGCTGACCCCAGGCTGCATGGCTTTGCCCCCAGAGCAGGTGTCCTCCCCGCCAGCCATCCTCCCCTCCAAGCTACCTCTGTCCCCAGTGAAGATCTTGACCAGTGGGAGAAGCCCGCAGCGCTCAGCCACTCGCCATGGGGATGGCTGGCAGCCCGGGGAGGATCCGCATCACTCCCCGCACCCACCAGGTGCCCCCCACCCCGTCTCCCTGCCACCGCCCCTAGGATCCCCCTGGCACCGGCCTCACCTTCTCCTTCCTGCCGCTCTCCATCCTGGCTCGATGATCCAGCATGGGGGCAGCTGTCGGGGCAGGGTGGGCTGCGGGCTGAGCCGTCCCCCTGCAAACCCCGGGCTCCCTGCCGCCGTGCCTGCGCGGGGCAGCGAGCCCCCTTCCCCGTCCCGGCGCTGGGCTGCTCCGTCCCTCGCTCCACCGGAGGATGCTCCACTTTCGCCACTTTATCTCATCCGATGGCGGCTGCCTCCTCTCCAGCACCTGCTGAGGGGGGGGTCCCGATCTTCTCCCCCCCCCCGCCTCTGGACCCTCAAGCGGAGGGGCAGGGAGAAGGGCCTGGTGCCCCAGCAGGCTCAGCACTCTCGCCCCACATCCTTCGCACCCGGGGGGATGCAGGTCGCGCTCTCCCTGCTCGCTTCCTATCGCCGGTAAATATATTTACCAGGACGCCAGGTGAGTTTCAGGGTGGTGAGGGGCGGCGAGCCCACCCTTGTGGGTTTCTACAGCCAGCAGGGAAGTCCCGGTGCGGTGGCGAGGCTTGGCCGGGACCCCTCCCCGCTGGGGGCCGCTGGCCCCATCATGCGAAGCACCACGCCCCGGGCCACCCGTGTCCCCACTCCAGTTGTCATATCAACGGCTCGATGTGCTGGTGGTGGTGGCAAGCACTCCACCAGATGGCTTAGCAACCCAGCACGCTCCCATGGTGACGGCGGCGGCCGGAGGAGTCAGTGGCTCCAAAACAAAGGTTGTGGCTGCCCAGCGCGGGGCGAGGGTAACTGGGAAGTGCTCCATGCCCCCATGATGGGAAATGCTCTGGTGATGGTGGGATCGATGGCAGATTTGGGGCTGGTTTTTGGGGACAGGGACATGGCCCTGTCCCCTTATTGGTGCCGTCAGCCAAGCGCTGGGGAAATGACGGCTTATGGGGGTCCCTGATAGGCAAGGGGAAGACCCCAAGGAGGAGGCGACCCCTTCCCAATGGCCCCCAGCCATGGGAGGACCCCAAACTATCCGGTGTCGGTCAGTGGCAGCGTCCCCTCAGACACAGAACCGGGGAGGTAGCAGGAAAGGTCCCCCGGGAAGGCTGGATGGGGGCCGGGGGGGCAGCTGGCAGTCCCACAGGGGAATGAGGGGGCTGTGGGGAGGGCAAAGGGTTTGGGGGTTACCCCACAGCGCCTCGTCCCCATCCCGAGGGCTCAGGCGTCCCTGCCCAGAGATGGCTGCCCACGCGGCGCAGGGAGCCGGCCCCACAGGGGGGTTCCAATCCATGCGCAGCGCAGCCCCACAGAAGAGCCCCCGCCCCGCAGGGGAGGGCCCACTCCATGCGGGACGCCAGCCCCACGACGGGGCCCTGCCCCACGGGGACAGGCCCGCCCCACCGACGGGACCCGCCCCCGGCCCCTTCGCCCCCCCCGCGCAAAGGGCGCCGGGACAGCGCGCCCCCTGCCGGACGTCCT